>JAKWIY010003057.1:34550712-34783674 GCA_027704805.1 Solanum corneliomulleri | reverse complement strand
TATGTTTACTTTACGTTTAAGTTTACACTTTCTATCTTGCTAAAATTTTCATTGGATATTTAAATAGTATTACATTGTTATTTTTTCTTTTAGAATACTTTTACTTACATTATTTTATATATATAGAGATAAATTCTTTTAGATTGTTAACTCCGACAACTATTATGTTAGCAATTTCATTTGGGTTTGTTTGATTTCAAAATAGGATAGTGAATTTTATTTTTCTAGCGA
Source organism: Solanum corneliomulleri (assembly GCA_027704805.1). Taxonomy (NCBI): domain Eukaryota; kingdom Viridiplantae; phylum Streptophyta; class Magnoliopsida; order Solanales; family Solanaceae; genus Solanum; species Solanum corneliomulleri. The sequence goes on along the minus strand of JAKWIY010003057.1, from coordinate 34,783,443 downwards.
GCTCCCTGCTTCAATCTTTATATCTTGGTTACTGTCATGTGAATGCTTGTTAGATTTCATTTATTTGCGTTTTTTAGCTATTGCTTCTAGTTTACTGTTATCTTTATTAGTTAACATAATTTGTTTTCTTTCAGTTATTAGTTAAATGATAACATATGTAAAGGTTAAAGTCAATTAATGAAGGTTGGTGCCATATTTTAGTTACTTAGCTTATTAAATGTTGAAGTTGGGATTTCATTACTTGAATGTTGTTTTGTCTTTTACATTAAGCTTTTATTTACATTTTTGCTCATTGTTTCAACATTTTTAATTATACATAGTTCTTGCTCGTTGAATTTTAAACTAAAGGGCCGATGAAAAATCTATCCGTCGGGTTTAGATTTAGAGGCCTCCCCATTTTAAAAGACGGAATTTCAAGTTTATATATTCTAAAATTGTTAAATGTGGTCAATGAGAAAACTTCTCCGTCGGTTTGGAGGCTTTCCATTTTGAAAGATGGAAATTTATTAAAGTTAATTTTTATTGTTAAATTTAGCTAATGAAAAAAAAAAACTCTTCGTTGGTCTTGGAGGCCTTCCCGTTTTAGAAGACGAAAATCTAATTTAAGTTTATATATAATTTTACTTGTTAAATGGCCAATGAAAAATCTATCCGCCGGGTTTAGAGGCCTTTCCATTTAAAAAGACGGAAATTTTTAGCTTAAGTTCATATAACTAATTTGGTAAATCGTTAAATTGGCCGATGAAGAAATTACCGTCGATTTCCAAGGCCTTCCACGTTAATAAGACGGATTTTTATTTTTAGTTATTACTTGAGTTATTCATTTTTATTTATTTGGTACTAACTCTTTTACTAAGTGTTTACAGGTACCCAAACTTGCTTCCTTGAAGCCATTCGAAAAAACACTCGAATTATATTTTATTTCATTATTATGTAAATATTGACGTTAGGCAAACCTTAGGTCGATGATTATTATTTTATTTTATTGTGTATACTATGTGTTTATTATATTTATACATTATTTTATTTTCTTTTCCTCAATTTGAAAAAAAATGAATTCAGTCGGGAACTACATTCGTGGATTCCGAAGGGTGCCTAACTCCTTCCCTTCGGAATAACTTGAACCCCTTACCTAGAATCGAATTGGTTTCGTAGATCATAAATGGTTTCCTAGTTTTTTCCTAAAATTAGGTGGCGACTCTTTTAAAACTCGTTTATTTTTAAAACTTTGAATAAATTGAAACAATTAATTATTTTTGAGTTGCCGCGACGTTTCGCCTTATTTCGACAGAGTAGGGATGTAAACAGAATGGCGACTCCGCTGGGGACTTTTAGAGGTTTTAACCAATATGATTTAATTTTTGTTTAATTGAGGAAAATTTTGTATTATGTTATATATCGGTATTTTTATATTTCGCTGATTATTTGTTTATTGTATTTATTCATTATTTATCTTGTTGTGTATATATTTTCAATTGCATTCATGGCATCTTCCAATATGTATGCATTAATAGTATCTTAAATGATGGTTTGCGGTACCGCAATCGGACTTTAAAATACTCAATCCGTTTCGGAATGATCGGCAATTTATGGGTTCGTCATGCGTCCAATGGTTATCGTGAATTCCAGCCTAAGTTGTCCACTTGGGTTCCCGGTCTTTCAAAAGCCACTCTTAGTCAACTAGCGTAGAGCCGAGCCGAATCCCAAAAATAGCGCATTTGAACTAAGATGACCCAATACCCAAGGCGTGTTGGGTCTATTAGAAGACCACCTTGAGTCCAAAACAGCCCACGGCCTAAATGGACTTTCATACTTATGTGTTTAAATTTGAAGGATGTATACGTTGTTTGAGAAAAATCATTGTCTCATAGGGTAAGGATTAGATTATAGTTTATATATGTTAAAGAAAGAGCTTCACAAGCTACTAGTCTATTCGAAGATGTTGGCACCGAAGATTACAAAAAGCCAAGAAAGCAGAATGATCTTTTGTGGAGGCATAGTTTAGGGTCGTACCCATGTGTAGGACTGATTATTTTGTATACATTTTCCTTATATGTATCTCCATTAAGTTTTATTTATAAAATTTGTATAAATTTGAGCTTTTTGGGCAATGAAACATTTCAAATGACGTATACATCCTTCGAATCGATAGGCCTACCCTAGGCATAAAGGGTCACTATTTGTATAGGACGCGCAATAATGGTTGTATGCTATGTGAGATGTTTTCAGTTTGTCTTTAATTAAAACAGTGTTTATGTGTTTATTCATTTTTTGTGTAATATTTGTATTATCCATTATGTATAGAACTAACACTTTTACATTGAGTTGTTCTTCACAGCGAAAAATTTATTTATGTATGAATCAGAAATCATTATTTGTTCGAAGTCGCAAGAGACAAGAGGATTAGAGCAATTCAAATCCTTGTATTTCACAAGACGTTATATATCAAGTGAAAACGATAAATTAGGCGAGTATTTATTTATATAGATGACACCCACTTATTTTTTATTTATTTTGCATGATGGTCTTGCTCTCACATATTTTTCATATTTTTGTAGGGATACCGTCCCCGACATCAGTCGGGGGGGATGGTCATAACAATGTCTGGATCTCGTGAAAATTGGAAGGAGACAAAGAGATCCAAGAAAAACTCTGAAAAAGAGTACAACAAATCATTACTGTACAAAAATTCGTAGGTACATCAACAGGCAGTATAAATATTGACGATAAAGAGACTATAAAATATATTGGTGAAAAAAAAAAAACTTCATGACTACAAATTTTTAGTGTGGCGCTAGACCTAGGAGTTTCTTTGAGTTGTCTATATCTTTAAATTCTTATATGCCTTATCCGGCCGAACTACGCGTACCTGATTCTCATGTTAATGAGATACGTAGGCAACCCTTCTTGGATTCGGTATTATCTTTTTCAAAAAAAAAAGAAGTAAAAGGTAAAAAAGTAGTTTGTGCATATTTTTCAGGTCATATCCGCACGAACTACGCGTACCTGATTCTCATTTCGGTGAGATACGTAGGCAACCCTTCTTGGGTTCGGTATTATCTTTTCCTAAAAAAAAAAAGAAAAAAAAAGAAAGTAAAAGGGAAAAAAAAAAAAAAGTTTGTGCATATTTTTCAAGTCATATTTGCACGAACTACGCGTACCTGATTCTCATTTCGGTGAGATACGTAGGCAACCCTTCTTGGGTTCGGTATTATCTTTTCCTAAAAAAAAAAAAAAAAAAAAAGAAAGTAAAAGGTAAAAAAAAAAAAAGTTTGTGCATATTTTTCAAGTCATATTTGCACGAACTACGCGTACCTGATTCTCATTTCGGTGAGATACGTAGGCAACCCTTCTTGGGTTCGGTATTATGTTTTCCTAAAAAAAAAAAAAAGAAAGTAAAAGGTAAAAAAAAAAAATATAGTTTGTGCATATTTTTCAAGTCATATCTGCACGAACTACGCGTACCTGATTCTCATGTTAATGAGATACGTAGGCAGCCTTTCTCGGGTTCGGTAATCATTTTTCAAAAAAAAAAATTGTTTGTACATACTGTTAGAGTCATGTCTTCAACTCGGTCGGGACCTATATGGTTAAGAGCATGTAAATATATTCGATATGATGGAAAAGACTGACTTCGCGGTAAACTACAGATTCTCGTGGTACCTCTTATCTGTACTTTTGTGATGCTTGAAAATTCTCTTGCATTCAATCAAGATAAGAATAAAACTAACCTTATGTTTCCTGTGCATGGTGTGGTGAGATTTCGATCAAAGTTTAATTGTGTTACACTGGTGATCTAGAACTCGACCTGAATGTTTTTCGAGGCGAAATCATGAGTAATGTTTGGTTTGAGAAAGGATTGTAGGACTTTTTTGACCCGATTGTGCCTTTCAAAGCCTACCAAATTACATTAATCCCTAGTTTTCTCACTTTGAGCCTGAAACCTTCATTTGGACAACCACATTTTAACCACTACCCTTTTGAGTGCTTACGAGCACTATCCTCTTTGGCCCAACCTTCTTGAGTGCACAAAGATGTGTGAATTATAAGAGGAGATTCATGTTTGAAATTTTCAAAAGCAAAGATATTGAGTCTCCCAAAATCAAGGAAGCAAAGACTTCTAGAGAAAAGAGAGAAAGGAAGAAAAGAAAAGGGAAGAAATAAAGAAAGTTAAAGAATATCCTTACAGGGTCACTGAAAGGAGGGAGGAAATATTCAACAAAAAAAAAAGGAAAAAATATTATAATAAAGAAGTGGATAAAGAAAAGCTTCAACGAATAAGAAAAAAAAAGAAGAAAAAAGCTCAAAAAATGAGAAATGAAAAAAAAGAGGGAAAAAACGTTAAAAATGAGAATTCAAAAGAAGATGAAAGGTGGGAGAACAATGAAGAGGATCTGACGCCAAAGGCGTACCAATCATTAAGAGCACAAATTCTTTGTGACGCTCAAGGCGGAATTCAGTCACTTTTATCTCAAATAAATATCATACCCATCCCTAAGCCTATGTTACAAGCCAATTACGAGCCCTACATGATCTCATTCCAAATGTTCTCACATTAGTGGAGATTTACATAAGGGTCAAGCATATGGTATCACAATTGTGTACATTGAACATTCTTGTGAGTGTGAGTTCACTTTGAAAAATGTCCTATAATCAAATGTTTCAAATATGTGTGAAATAGGACTAGTCTTTTTCGTGAGGGCACTTGAAACATAAGGATTGATACAATCAAAATCTTTGTTTGAAACAAAATGTACGGATCTTGTTAATCCTTAAGTATATTTGAGGTACCACTTGAAGCTGTAGAAATTACCTTAATTCAATCTTAAAAAAAATAAAAAAAGATTTACCTGCAATCTTAACTGTTGGTACCAATCGTGGTGAAGATTTGACTATCTCATCGCATTTTTATTTTTGAAAAAAGAAAGAAAAAAAAAAGATCTTTTGAGTCGTTCATTATAAAAGGTGTTGTTAAGTTAATCTTATATATGTGAGACGCCTATTTTACTTCATTGAATTGTCCATCCCAAAATGTGATATGTCTTGTCTTTAGGCTTTGAAATAGCAAAAGATACCATTGGCATATTCCATCATGTTTCATATTGGCATTTTCTACTGATAATCTTTCAGATTCTTTGCAGCACTCATCATCCACAAGGGGGAACTACGTTTGACCTGATTGCTGCTCCAACGGGATACGTAGGCGCCACAACGGCTCGGTCATATTCCCAGTAAGATCTCCATTTCTCTTCATACTGGAAACTGGGACAGAATTTTTGAGAGGGTCTCAAAAATTCATTTGAAGTTGGAACATTATCGAGCCATCCAGGCCTCGTTAAAATCATGCATCGAAAAATCATGCACCACTAGTCAATATTCATGCATCGCGAGTCAATATTCATGCATCGAGAGTCAATTAATGCATCGCAAATTAATATTCGTGCATTGCAAGAGGATTTCATGCCTCGAAAAAAAAATAAAAAAAAAATCATGCATCGCGGGAAGATTTCATACCTCGCAGAAAATTCATGCATCGCGAGAAGATTTCATACCTCGCAGAAAATTCATGCATCGCGAGAAGATTTCATACCTCGCAGAAATGTATGCATCGCAAGAAGATTTCATACCTTGCGGAATTCATGCATCACTAGTCAATTCATGCATTGCGAGTCAATATTCATGCATCGAGAGTCAATATTTATGCATTGCGAGTCAATATTCCTGCATCGCAAGAAGATTTCATACCTCGCAGAAAATTCATGCATCGCGAGAAGATTTCATACCTCGCAGAAAATTCATGCATCATTAGTCAATTCATGCATCGCGAGTTAATATTCATGCATCGAGAGTTAATATTCATGCATTGCGAGTCAATATTCCTGCATCGCGAGAAGATTTCATACCTCGCAGAATTGTAGGCATCGCAAGAAGACTTCATACCTCGCAGAAAATTCATGCATCAATAGTCAATTCATGCATCACGAGTTAATATTCATGCATCGAGAGTCAATTAATGCATCGCAAATTAATATTCATACATTGCGAGAGGATTTCATGCGTCGCAAAAAAAAAATCATATCGCAAGAAGATTTCATACCTTGCGGAATTTTGCGCGTCGCGGGAAGATATTCATGCCCCGTAAGCAATCATGCACTGCCAGAAAAGGAATCGTGCATCTCAAAGGAAATAGTTATCCCTCACCGTCAACTGACGTTAAATGCCGAGAAAAGAAATTGAGTGCCGACACGATGGAAGACACTATCTCCCATTTAAATTGCATTTTATTAAGATGACGAGTTTTATCTCAGTCTTTGTCAAGAGCATTCAAAAGGATGAATTTCTTCAAAGTTTCTTCAAAAAAAAATCAATAAAAAAACAAAAAAAAAAACAAAAAAAAACAGGTGCAAACTACTTCAACAATGACGCAACGCATCATAGAACCTTTTGGAGACAGGTCTGGAATTGACGTCCACCACATGCAACTACACTTATCTACAAAGGTCATGTGTTCAGTCAAAATTGGGTTTGTCAAATTTCGTTGTCCACGATTTCTTTCATCAATCATACACAACGAAAGGGACAGTTGTTGACACCCAATTTTGGCCTAACATTTTTAAAAATTCATAATTTTGGGGCCACAACGCTAATCCCGTCATTTGAGCCCATTTTGAGTTTTATTTAAATTGGTAACTAGGTTAAAAGAGGGGGGAGGAATTTTCAGAAAAAAGGGAGAAAACCCTCTCCTCTCTTCCTCTCCAAGAGCTGCCAGCACCCCCCCTACTTTTTCTCTCCCTCTCCATTTTTTCCGGCAAGGGAGACAACCGGACGGGAACCAAAGCAGCACTGCTGCTCTTCTCTCTCCCTTTCTCCCCTTCCCCACCTCTTTCTCTTCCCCGTCGCCCCCTTCCCTCTCCTCTCCCGTCGCTCCCCCTTTCCTCTCCCTTTTCCCTTTTCCGTCAGCTCCTCTCCCTCCCTCTTCTCCCCTCATCCTCTCGTCTCTCTTCTCCTCCGGCGAATAGCCATGGAATCAGCTCACCTCCGAGCTCACACCACCACTGACGAGGATGAAGCGACAGTGCCATCAGTCGCCGACTTCTCCGACGAAAACAATAAACAACAACAACTCAAAACGGACAGTAGCTCAAGCCATGTCCCTTCTTCTCCTCCGTTCCCTTCCCCCTCTTTCTCCGGCGAGTAACAGCCAGCATGCGAGACGGACAACAGCAAGCCATCAGCCGACAGCCCCTCTCCCTTCCTCCTCTCCCTCTTTCCGTTCGCCTCCCAGCCACTCCCTCTCCTCTCTCCCCTTCAAACCCACCTCCACAAACCACCGACAACCGCACTAACAACCTCACCAAACAAAACCCCCATCCCATTTTTCCTTTACATTTTTATTATTTCATTTTTTTCCATTGCAGATGAATGAACCATGGAGGTATTAGATCTAAAAAATCATCAAGTTTCGAGGCTTATCAATGGGAAACAATCCAGATCCAGCGTACAATAGCTCCAATGAGCTTTGATATTTATCTTCAATTTCTGGTACAAATCTTGAACTATTTTACCATTTTTTTGTTGATTTTGTTCTATATTGAATTTCACATTTCACTTGAATATTTTTATGTGGCTACTTGTTTGGAAATCTATTCTGTTTAAGTAGATTACTTTTATTTATTTATCTTATGTTTACTTTACGTTTAAGTTTACACTTTCTATCTTGCTAAAATTGTTCATTGGATATTTAAATAGTATTACATTGTTATTTTTTCTTTTAGAATACTTTTACTTACATTATTTTATATATATAGAGATAAATTCTTTTAGATTGTTAACTCCGACAACTATTATGTTAGCAATTTCATTTGGGTTTGTTTGATTTCAAAATAGGATAGTGAATTTTATTTTTCTAGCGAGCTCCCTGCTTCAATCTTTATATCTGGTTACTGTCATGTGAATGCTTGTTAGATTTCATTTATTTTTTTTTTTTTTAGCTATTGCTTCTAGTTTACTGTTATCTTTATTAGTTAACATAATTTGTTTTCTTTCAGTTATAGTTAAATGATAACATATGTAAAGGTTAAAGTCAATTAATGAAGGTTGGTGCCATATTTTAGTTACTTAGCTTATTAAATGTTGAAGTTGGGATTTCATTACTTGAATGTTGTTTTGTCTTTTACATTAAGCTTTTATTTACATTTTTGCTCATTGTTTCAACATTTTTAATTATACATAGTTCTTGCTCGTTGAATTTTAAACTAAAGGGCCGATGAAAAATCTATCCGTCGGGTTTAGAGGCCTCCCCATTTTAAAAGACGGAATTTCAAGTTTATATATTCTAAAATTGTTAAATGTGGTCAATGAGAAAACTCTCCGTCGGTTTTGGAGGCTTTCCATTTTGAAAGATGGAAATTTAATTAAAGTTAATATTTTTATTGTTAAATTTAGCTAATGAAAAAAAAAACTCTTCGTTGGTCTTGGAGGCCTTCCCGTTTTAGAAGACGAAATCTAATTTAAGTATATATAATTTACTTGTTAAATGGCAATGAAAAATCTATCCGCCGGGTTAGAGGCCTTTCCATTTAAAAAGACGGAAATTTTTAGCTGCTTAAGTTCATATAACTAATTTGGTAAATCGTTAAATTGGCCGATGAAGAAATTACCGTCGATTTCCAAGGCCTTCCACGTTAATAAGACGGATTTTTATTTTTAGTTATTACTTGAGTTATTCATTTATTTATTTGGTACTAACTCTTTTACTAAGTGTTTAAGGTACCCCAAACTTGCTTCCTTGAAGCCATTCGAAAAAAAAACACCGAATTATATTTTATTTCATTATATGTAATATTGACGTTAGGCAAACCTTAGGCCGATGATTATTATTTTATTTTATTGTGTATAGTGGTGGTTTATTATATTTATACATTATTTTATTTTCTTTTCCTCAATTTGAAAAAAAAAATGAATTCAGTCGGGAACTACATTCGTGGATTCCGAAGGGTGCCTAACTCCTTCCCTCGGAATAACTTGAACCCCTTACCTAGAATCGAATTGGTTTCGTAGATCATAAATGATGGTTTCCTAGTTTTTCCTAAAATTAGGTGGCGACTCTTTTAAAAACTCGTTTATTTTTAAAAACTTTGAATAAATTGAAACAATAATTATTTTTGAGTTGCCGCGACGTTTCGCCTTATTTCGACAGAGTAGGGATTTAAACAACTAAAGTATTATTTTAACTACAAAAAGAAAAATCGTCCTTATATGCTTAAACATTTGTGACAAATTTATTTGTTGTAAAAAGTACCTTTTTTTTTTAAAATAGTTAATAGTATGCTTTGTCACTAAAAATATTATTCCTACCAACAAAATAATATCATCATTAATTGGTTTACTTCAATCAATTGTCTCTAAAATTATATGTGTTTCATAGTTGAACAAACTCTAATTTCGTCACTATTGACTATATTTTGTATATAAAAATCATATTGTTCTTAACGAGGCATAAATTTATAATTTAAACATGATTAATTTTCCTACGATATACATATTTGTCCATGTATCTTGCAGATCTATTTTTTTTAACCCTTGGCCAAGAGCTTGTACATTATGATTCCTAAGGGAATCAAACTCACAACCTCGAGTTTGGAAGTGAAGAGTGCTTACCATCTGACCAACTATCTCTTGTCTCTCATTTTTATTTTTATTTTTACTTCATTCACTTTTTTTAAATTTAAATTTTAGAGAAATAATATATTATATGATCATTTATATTCATACACAAATGCATGAAATTTACTATCCACAATTCATTCAAATGTAGATTATATTTTAATTTAACTATATATTTCTTTAAAAATATCGCTAAATACATGCGTTACGATTCTGTCATTTTATATACTTATTTTTATAAATTTAAAAATTATTCAGTATAATTATAAATTTATGTAAAATTAAACTTTCAATTTTATTAAAAGAATTTAATAATCTGTTCAATTTGATCAATAAATCAATTGTTTTGAAAACAACATTGATATCCATAACTATAATACTTCGTCATAATATATTTGAAATCCTAGTTGGTTCATTTCTTTTATTTTTTACTTCAATTTTCACACTGATAAAAATAGTTAATAGAAATTCATGAAATATTTCGCATCTTTGAGAAGTCTAAGTTTGTAAATCGATGTTATCTTTGTATAGTTAATCTACATACGTATTGTATAGTTAATCTACATACGTATGTGGAATTACTATTATATATGTACATATTTATAGACAAAACCAAATAGATCGACTTAGTCTATATAGTTTATTAAACACAAATCAATAGAAGCACAAAAAAAAAAACTTTAGAAATTATTTTTTATCTTCTTTATCAATGAAAATGTATAAAATAAAAAACAAAAGTGCGGAACCAACAAATATTAGCGATTTAGTGGTTGAATCGTACCTCACTCACAATACTTATAACCTAAATTATACTTTTCAAATGATGCGTTTTATAATTGTGTAATTTAAGAAAATTGATGTATTGAACTTATTTATTTTTACAAAATCGTCTGAATTCGTTGATTTTAGTATTTTTCCCTCGACAATTAACGAAAGGACACTTTCTATTTCTTATGAAGAACTTGTATTATTCCTTTTGTAAGTTGTTACTTGAAATTATAAACAATTGTAGCAAAAAAAAATAGTATTTAACTATGAATTTTTTCGTAGAAAATAGTTGAATTATTCACTACAAATTTTAAGTCGGCGTTGTTCAACACCTTACATATTTTTTGACAATTTTTTTGTTGTCACTAAATCTGAGATTGATTAGAGACAATAAAATCTTTGTCACCAATAATTTATATTATTAATGACGAAAACAAATGTCATAATTAAACCTAAATTTGTATAGCTAAAACTTATAATATTTAACAACAAACTCTAATTTCTCGATATTGTAACAACATATTTCTTTAGATAGAATCTTTTTTCGTGTCCGAAAATTAATATATTTTAAGACAAAAATAATTTGTCATGAATTAGACACATTATTAGTGACGAAATAACGTGTTAGGTAAGTTTAAATTTGTGACTAACACTACATAACAAATGACGCCAATTAATTTTTTGGTCGGAAACATTAGTGGACAAAACTTTACAATGAATTTTTACGTTTCATCACTAGAAGTAAGTGTTTCATATATTTAAGCACGAAAAATAAATTTTGTCACTAAAAGCAAACAATTAGTGACGAATTTGATATGATGACTAATAATTTTGTAGCTATATATCATATTTGTTGTAGTTAATAAGACATATTTTATTTTAACTAGGATAGTCATTCTAGCAATAATCTATTTATCTATATATATTACCTCCATTCATTTTTTTTTATCTCTTACTTGACATTTTCTTATTTTTTTAATTATTTTTTCTTACAAAATCATCTTCTTAACTTATACCTCTCCAATTATATAAATTTTATTCTTAAATTAGTACTAAATATCCATAGCTCCCAAATCTTTCATATTCATAACCTCTCATAACTTCTAATTATTTAATGTGGAAGGTTGCATTAACACTATAAAATCACACTAAAATTGTGTGTTATTTTGTGCACATTTTTTGTTAGAGAATTAGTGGAAGACATGTTACAATATTTGAAAGCTTTGAGTTGTATTATCTTTTTTCAAATATTATTTCATATATTACTTTTAATTAGCAAGTAAGGCTAATATGTCATCATATTTTTATTTCTTCTAAATAAATTATTTTGTTTTGTTATCTTTGAGATTCATTTTACGACTAATAATGCATTCGTTCTTATTTTTTTTATTCTTGTATATAGGATGAAAAGATAACATCAAGAGATGGAGATTAATGGATTTTGAGCTACATATATTGATTATTCTTATTTTTTTTAAGTGTTTAAGAAGTGATATTTCTATTATATTATTTGCTTTTGAATTATTTACGTTTTATTAAAAATTATTATGTAGGAGATTTATGATTAAATGTAATTTTCCCTTATTCTTTATGAGATATAATACTTTGTTTTGTTATATTTGAAATTCATTTTAGGACTAATAATTTATTTGTATTATTTTTCTTGACTCTTGTATATAGGATGAAATGAGAATATCTAGACATAGAGATTAATGGATTTTTAGCTATATATATTGACTATTCTTTATTTTTTCAGGTGCTTAAGAAGTAATGTTTCTATTATATTATTTCCTTTTGAATTATTTATGTTTTGTCAAGAATGATTATATGTGTTTAAATGCAATTGTCTCCTTATTCTTTATCTTTTTTTTCTTTTGGTGGATAATGTATTAACTTATTTAATCATATTTTGCCGATTATAGGAGATATATCTATAAAGAAAATGATTAGACATTCTTGCATAATTTAAAAAAAAAATTATTTGAAAAATTCATTTGAAAAGTGTTTTTGCTTAGCAATTTGTGATTGACTAATTATTTATTTTAAAAAAATATTTTTGAGAGTAAAATTACGAAAAATTACAAGTATATTGTGCTTATGATATTAAGAGTATTTTATAGAGAGAAACAATTTTAAACATCTAATACAAGAACTTTAATTACATTTTTATTATAATTAAAATGTACATAATCAAATTATTATGCATATATAAATATTGTTTAGAAAATATTGAAAAGAATAATCTTTTGTTAATTGTTCAATCCTTAGCTATTATTCCTTTTTTGTTTTGTTATAATACTCAAGGGCTTTTTTTCTTTAAGAAAAAAAAAACAAATCAAAATAATATGTATATTAAGAAAAGAAGATCTTGTTATTTATTAGCTTTTTTGGAGGACTAAAATTTTTAATTTGATACTTTTTTGTCTTGCAAAAATATTGTTTTTACGTTTATTTTTAATTCTGTAAATATTAAATGAAAACTTAATTAAATTTATGAGATATGTTAATTATTAATAAGAGATATATTGATAAATATGTATATATGTAAGTGATATTTTATTCTTCAAAAAAAATAATTTCTTGCTTCTATTTTTTAAAAAAAAAACAACAAAAATCTTTTAGCTTTTTTTCAACATTAGAAAATTTTACTTTTGCTTCCATTTAAAAACAATTTAAAATTTTACCAAACAGTTCATTTTTTTTTCTTCAACAAAGCATTTTTGGCCTTCCAACGATAATATCAAACAAACTTTAAATCTCAACATTTCACATCGATATTCATGGTTTTAAAGGGAAATACTAGTATCACCATCCAAATTCAATTTGTAAGTATAATACCAAATAGATTAATAACAGTCTCATAATACTAATTATAAGAGGAAATTTGATACATCTTCAAGAAAAATGTCTTGTTAAACTAAAGGTGCAAGCTGATGTAATTGTGATTGAGTTATACTTAACTAAGTTTGTTAGAAAGTAGTTAATAAAGTTAGTTATGTAGTTACACCAATTGTTAAGAGAATCTTCTATAATGAGTGCTGAAAAATTTGTATATATAATTCATATCATGTAACTTGTATGATCAGATGAGATAATAAGAATTGACCTTTCTTCTTCTTTTCCTCTGCACATTCTGTTTCTTCCTCTGTTTGAGAACTCAGGAAGTCTTCATACATGGAAAAATAACATGGTATCAGAGATCCTATCAGAGAGTTCAGTAGCGTAGATTACTATTATATTCAGATTCATAAGAAGATTGAGATCATGGAAATGGAAGGTGTAGTTCCCGCAACAAATACATCAATTCCAGCGATCTTAGGTAGATCTGTGATTGATCACACACATCCTCTGTATCTACAACCTAACGATACTCAAGGTAGCTTGCTTATTTCAATTCAACTTATTGGATCTGAGAATTATGCACTTTGGAGGAGATCTATGCGTTTAGGATTGTTGGGAAAAAGCAAATTAGGCTTTGTAGATGGTAGACACACTAGAGATAAATTTGAAGAATCAATGTATGATCAGTGGGAGAAGGTGAATGCATTAATTCTATCACGGATAATGAATTCTGTAAAGTTTGAATTACTGAGCAACATTATTTATGCTTCGAATACTCATAAGGTATGGCTAGATTTGAAGGAGAAATTTGATACGGTGAATGGTTCGAGAGTGTTCTATCTTCATAGAGAAATTGCTACACTTACACAGGGTAGTCAATTTGTTTCTGACTATTTTTCTCAGATGCGAAATTTGTGGGATGAGTTTGATGCACTCATGCCATGTCCTGAATGCAACTGCTCTGAGTCTCGCAGTTATGCTCAACATTATGGATATCAAAGACATTTACAGTTTCTCATGGGTCTTAATGAGACATATGCTCAATGTAGAAGTCAAATCCTAATGTTAACACCTCTTCCAACACTGAACAAGGCCTACTCGTTAGTAATAAATCATGAAAGCCAAAGATCAATTGCAATGCCATCTTCAGTAAGTAAGATTTCTAAGGTGTTGAAAGGAGCTGCATTCTTCAGTCAATAGGGAAGTCAGTCTAATAACAATGGAAGAGGTTTCAACTCTACCAGATCATTTTCAGTAGGAGGTTCTAATTCAGGAGGTAATCACCATAGTAGAGTGTCATCAGCAGGTGGAAGCAAACCACAAAAGAGAGGATCAATAGTTTGTGAGTTTTGCAATTATAATGGACACACTAAGGAGCAGTGTTACAAGCTCATTGGATATCCATCTGACTGTCCTAAGAACAGAAAACAAGGATCATTTCAATTTGCTAATCAAGTAGGCAATTATGTTTCATCTTGTTCTGCTGAGTCAGAGAACTCAAGCTCATATGATAGAACAAATCAGGAAATAGCAGGAACTGGAACACAATCACCTGCTCTTCCTTCATTTACTCCAGAACGGTATCAGTATATTCTTTACTTGTTGAACAAAACGAATGATGATTCATCCCCTGCCATTCAAACTGCAAATGCAGGTGCTCAAAGATCTACTTCAGTTAATAATGTATATGTTAAGTGGATAATAGATATAGGAGCTTCAAATCATATGACTTCTAATTCTGAGGTATTGCATACATGTCATAAAATTTCTCAGCATGCACATAATAAAGTTCATTTTCCTACTGGACAGACAGTACCAGTTGCTTATATAGGAAGTTCAAAAGTATTCAATGACCGTTATATCTCCAATGTTCTAGTTTTACCAGATTTTAAGTTTAATTTGTTGTCAGTCTCAAGGTTAACAAAGGAATTACAATGTTCTATAGCATTTTTCCCTGACTTCTGTATATTTCAAGATCTCTCCAATGGTATGGTGAAGGGGATTGGTAGAGAAAAAAATGCTTTGTACATCTAAAAGAGCAATTCTGAGAAGTCAACTATATGTGGTTTCACAACTAGATCTGTCAACACTCTTGATAAACCTTCTGAATCTAGCATTTTTTGGAACAAAAGGTTGGGTCATGCTTCTTTGGATATCATCAGAGCTCATAACAACTTCAACATTTACAACAATCTCATCATTTGTGTACTGTATGCCCTTTGGCTGAGCATACTAAACTTCTTTTTCCTATTAGTAGTACCTATTCTAAGTCTGTTTTTGAGTTGTTGCATTGTTATATCTAGGGTCCCTATCAAATTCCTACTTACAATAGCAAAAGGTATTTTGTTACTTTAGTAGATGATCGCAGTAGGTTTACCTGGTTGTTTATAATCCAATTCAAGTCTGAAGTCATTGTTGTACTGAGAAACTTTCTGACTAGAATAAAGAATTTGTTTTCAACTATTGTGAAAGTATTAAGAACTGATAATCAGTGTGAATTCTTTAGTTCTGAATTTCAGTCCTTTGTGTCTGATCTTGGTATTCTACATCAAAGTTCTTGTGTCTACACCCCTCAACAAAATGGGGTGGTAGAAATAAAACATAGAATAATTCTTGGTGTAGCAAGGTCTCTTAGGTTCTAAGCTGCTTTACCTTTGAGATTTTAGGGTGAGTGTGTTATGACTGCTGTATATCTTATCAATAGACTTCCTTCCAAGCTACTAAAATTCAAAACACCTTTGAAATTTTACAAAGTCATCCTCCTTCCTTATCTCACCTTAAAGTTTTTGGATGTCTAACTTATGCCTCTTCTAGACCATCATCCGATAAATTCAAGGTAAAAGTTGTTCCAGGGGTATTCATGGGTTATTCATCGACTCAAAAAGGTTATAAAATCTATGATCTTCATTTCAATAAATTTTATGTTAGCAGAAATGTAGTGTTTCAGGAGTCAGTGTTTCCTTTCATTCATGCAAAATCTTATGGTTCTCCTCTTTTTTCTGTTCTTGATTTGTCTAACTTTGAGTCAAATACTTCTATTCAGTCTCCTAATCTCATTGCTACTAAATCCAATCAGTCTATTAATCATCCTGTTACTGAACCTATCTCACAGTTTAATCTCAATGTCACTGAATCTGTTCAACTCTCCTCACTTCCTCAAACCTCTTCATCATCTCCTGTTAATCTTAAAAAATCTACCATAGTCAGACATCCTCCTACATGGATGATTGACTTTGTTGTTTCTTCTGCTACCAATCAATGTGCTTTTCCTATTTCCCCCTTAGTCACATACTCTCATATATCCAAATCCTATCATCATGCTCTATCATTTACTCTTCTATTACAGAATCTAGTTCTTTTCAACAGGCTTCCAAAACTCCAGCCTGGGTTCATGCTATGAAATTAGAAATTACAGCTTTAGAATCCAATCAGACATGGTCTATTGTTGACCTTCCAAATGGTAAAACTCCTATTGGTTGTAGATGGATATATAAGGTTAAGTACAAAGAATCTGGAGAGGTGGAAATATATAAAGACAGGCTGATTGCCAAGGGCTATAGTCAACATGCTGGGATGGATTACTTTGAGACTTTCTCTCCAGTTGCCAAAATGGTGACTGTCAGATCTCTGATTGCCCTTGCAGCCTAAAATATGTGGTGTATCTATCAAATGGATGTACATAATGCCTTTATAAATGGTGATTTACTAGAGGAAGTATATATGACTATTCCTGAAGGGTTTGCTATACAGAGGGAGTCTCACAAGGTCTGCAAACTTCATAAGTCCTTATATGGGTTGAAACAAGCTCCAAGGCAATGGAACAAAAAATTGACTGACGCTCTTATTCAAATGGGATTTAGACAAAGTCATTGTGATTACTCTTTGTTCATCAAAAGGACAGGAAAAGAGTTGGTGATAATTCTGGTATATAAGGATGATTTGATAGTAACTGGAAATAGTCAGACATTGATAAACAAAGCAAGAGAAGATTTACAGCATAGTTTAAAGATGAAAGATCTTGGTACACTTAAATTCTTTTTGGGAATTGAAGTAGCTAGATCAAATGAAGGAATTGTAATGTGTCAGAGAAAATATGCATTAGAATTGGTTACTGAAACTGGAATGAGTGGAGCAAAACCAGCAAGTACACCACTTGAGATAAATCAAAATCTAACTTCTACAGAATATGATAGACATGTATCAAGTAAAGCTGAAATCAGTGATGAAGTATTAGAAAATCCTGCAACATATCAAAGACTAGTGGGAAGACTTTTGTATTTGACTATGACCAGACCTGACATTGCACTTGTAGTACATGTCTTAAGTCAATATATGCATTGTCCAAAAAAATCTCACATGGAGGATGCTCTAAGAGTAGTGAGATACATCAAGGGGACACCAGGAATGGGAATGTTGATGTCTGCTGATACTACGAATCAACTTATGGCCTTTTGTGATTCAGACTGGGGAGCATACATGGAAACTAGAAGATCTGACACAAGGTATTTAGTTAAGTTTGGTGGAGCAGTGATTTCCTGGAAATCCAAGAAGCAAGAAACTGTGTCTAGAAGTTCTGCTGAGACAGAATTCAGAGGTATGGCAGCTTGCACTGCAGAACTTACTTGGTTGGTAGGGTTGTTCAGTGAACTTGGAGTTCAAGTTCAACAACCTATAACCTTAAGATGTGATAGAAAGGCAGCTATTCAAATAGCTGCAAATTCCATATTTCATGAGAGAACCAAACACATTGACATTGATTGTCATTTTGTAAGAGAAAGGGTAAGCCAAGAGATGATTAAAACTGATCATGTGTCTACTGAAGAACAACTGACAGATATACTCACTAAGGACTAGGAAGAGCTCAACATGAATATTTGCTAATGACGATAGGCCTAAAAGATATATTCAAGCCATCAGCTTGAGGGAGAGTGTTAAACTAAAGGTGCAAGCTGATGTTATTGTGATTGAGTTAGGCTTAACTAAGTTTGTTAGAAAGTAGTTAACAAAGTTAGTTATGTATATATAATTCATATCATGTTACTTGTATGATCAAATGAGATAATAAGAATTGAGCTTTCTTCTTGTTTTCCTCTGCACATTCTGTTTCTTCCTCTGTTTGAGCACTTAGGAAGTCTTCATATAGAAAACTAACATGTCTTACACTAAGCAAATGAGTTCCCTTTCATGTGCCTAACACATATAATTTCCACTAAGTATTGCACAATGATTTACTCCAATTATTGCATCATCTATACACTCAATAATTATATAGAACTATTACTACTGCTATGTAAATATCAACTTGATGCTTAGTAAAAATAGTGTGTTACGTTATTGTATTGCTAGAATTTAGAATCTTTTACAAAGCGGGAGGGGTGAACTATTTGTATATATGCTAACACACGTTGCTATGTGTTTGCGCCAAATTTATTCAATATAAATTTAAAATCTCATGTTCAAACGTTAATTGTAGAGAAAAATCAACAACCTGGAATTATTCGATGAATATTACACCAAAGAAAAGTTGATAATTGTAACATGCCATTAAGTTGATTAGAATGCATACTTTTTCTAAGTTGACATAAAGTTTATTAGAAAAATATAAAGATTTATGATTCAAAACATATTTTTAATATTTATGTTATTATAAATTATTTTATTAAGATAAAGAGAAATTTTAAGTTAAGTTACTCCAAATTATAAAATAAAATACTCTATTTATCCTATTTTGATTTGTCAAGAATGTAAAGAAGATTTTTGAATAATTTTAAATTGAACATATGTTAAATGCATCAAAATGACTTTAATCATTATGTCATGTAAAGTGTTAGAATTAAAAAATAAAATTGCTAAAATGAAAAAAATACATTCTTTTCTAAATGAATTTAAAATGAAATTATAACAATAAATTAAAATTAAGGAGGTAATTTTTTTTATGAGACATTTATAAAAATAATGTCACATGAATTAAATTCCTACAGGAGGTAACAATGAAAAGAAGTTTTCTTGTTTATGAATCGACAGAAAGCCAAAAGAAAAATTTGTGAGTGTGACCTAGATATATAATATTAGTAACAGTCTGTTCTCATCCACTTTGTCAGGAGTTGACAAGATATTAGTAAGATGTTTTTCTTATTAAGGAAAAAATAAAAATTAAAAGCTGAAAAATGCCTTTGATCAACACTTTGAAATCATGCCATAACGTATGATTTTTTTTATTACACAATATTTGAGTATGAATATTATATAGATGCGTATAATCTCGCTCGCATTCTTCTCGTAAAAAATATATATATCTAAAAAAGGAAAAAGATTTAAAATAATAGTAAGATAAATATAATTATTTCATATCATAAAGAGTATTAATAAACATGATAGAAATATTTGTAAAATTCACTAGAGTTTTCATTTTACAAAGAGTGTACCGTACTACTCTATAATAAATGTCATTATTGTTGTTTTATATCAAAAGTTATAAAAATAAATAAATATAACATCAAAAATTAATTTTAGAAAAAATCAAATCATCATAGTAAAATATAATTATAACGAATAACCGCAATAAAATGAAGTTTGATGATATATAATTGTGGGTTATGTTGTGGAATAAAGGGATTGTGCTTCCAAAAGCAGACTGATTTTGGGAGTCAGTGTGATGTGATTGTATTCAAATAATGAAGTTTTAGGTACTCATATTCGAAGGAATCAAAACACGAGATTGGATGCTTTAGTTCACCAGCCATTATATTAGTGAAAGATCCTCAAAAACTCTTTTTAACTCTAAACTTTTACACTTATCATAAAACAATATCTACATTGCATTTTACAATAAAGCAACAAATATAAGATAGTGTTATAAATTCATTTAATTAGTGGATTGTCCATATTCTTAATATATAAATTTATGTATATTTATGTATTTATATTTCCTAGTTTCTATAAACAATTTTAGAGAATCATGTATCTATTTATTATGACGCTTAATATGGTGACCTTTAGAATGATTTCTCAACCTTTAAATAAGATTGTTCATCATCATTATAAATGAAATTTGAACTTATTAGAATAAGATAATCTATACATTCTACTTCTCATATCTTTAATTAGTTTCTATAAACCATTTTAGAGAATCATGTATCTATTTATTATGACACTTAATATGACGACCTTTTAGAATGATTTCTCAAACCTATAAATAAGATTGTTCATTCATCATTATAAATGAAATTTGAACTTATTAGAATAAGATAATCTATACATTCTACTTCTCATATTTTTAATTAGTTTCTATAAACCATTTTAGAAAATCATGTATCTATTTAATATGACACTTAATATGGTGACCTTTAGAATAATTTCTCAAACCTATAAATAAGATTGTTCATTCATCATTATAAATGAAATTTGAACTTATTAGAATAAGATAATCTATACATTCTACTTCTCATATCTTTAATTAGTTTTATAAACCATTTTAGAGAATCATGTATCTATTTATTATGACACTTAATATGGTGACCTTTTAGAATGATTTCTCAATCTATAAATAAGATTGTTCAGTCATCATTATAAATGAAATTTGAACTTATTAGAATAAGATAATCGATACATTCTACTTCTCATATCTTTAATTAGTTTCTACAAACCATTTTAGAGAATCATGTATCTATTTATTATGACACTTAATATGACGACCTTTTAGAATGATTTCTCAAACCTATAAATAAGATTATTCATTCATCATTATAAATGAAATTTGAACTTATTAGAATAAGATAATCTATACATTCTACTTCTCATATCTTTAATTAGTTTCTATAAACCATTTTCAAGAATCATGTATCTATTTATTATGACACTTAATATAGTGATCTATTTCTCAAACTTATAAATAAGATTATTCATTCATCATTATAAATAAAATTTGAACTTATTAGAATAAGATAATCTATACATTCTACTTCTCGTATCTTTAAATTATCTATATTTCTAGCTAGTAGAATATTACCTAATTTTTTTTGGATGATAGTAATATTTAATTTGGTAAGATAAATCTTTGATGCAAACACTGAATGTGAGCGAATAGCATTAGGCTGATGGAGTGGACCAGATGGACCCAACGTTTATATCAATGATTCAATCCAATTTTGTTTTTATCATATCCCACAATAATATGATGAATCCCTAAAGGCCAAAAAAGAATTAATGTGTTCGACTAGTCCTATAAATCATGAACTGGCCAGACCTCAATAAAGCAAATAGCTGGAAGTCATATACAATTTGCTGTTGCTCAAACACACACTAGCATCGATAGCGCCAACCAAAGTTTGGAAAATTAATTAGGTATCGTCTTTATAGAAAAAGACACGACCGTCTACATAATTTGCAAATGAGACAACTAATTAATAAGACATGTTTTTGTGTGGTTATATATTATTTTGTTAAAAATGAAATTTTATAAAAATTACATTTAAATACCACTATGGAGGAATCATTCTTTTAAAGATGGAACAAAAATGAGTGAACTGAAATAAAGAATTACTATTGGCTTAATTATTTATCTCAAATAAGATCAAGTCAAATTTGGGGTTTATTTGAACTTATCCATCCATGAAACATAACGTATGGCTGATAAGTCATTATCACCGAAAAGATAATACCGTAGACAAGTGGGATTCTGAATTTTCTAAGACTTCAGTAACAAAAACTGACTATTTATGATAAATAAATAAATTGTAATAGGATATACAAGATTTACATAACTTAAATATATAATCAGAATTTATAACTTCATTAAAAAAAAAAAAGGTGATGCAATTAATGAGATTATTCTTCTTTTAATAAGATATCTCTCTTTATTATGAATTTTTTTTTAATAGAGAACGTCGAAGTGTTATTATCGAAAAATAAATAGTGAAAAAAAAATTCATTCCTCAATGCGTTAGTCTGTTAGAAACTAACCTAATGTGTAGAGATGTCAATGCGGGTGTGGGGCTCATATCATTTGGCAATTTCGAACCCATCTGAAACCGACATATTTGACCTCCCAATCTTTTGGCAAGTTCGCACCCATTGAAATTGACATATATCTACCACCTCTCAATTGAAATGACGCTATAACTATACAACTTGCTCATAATAATTGGGGCCGTTAGATTTTAACTAAAGAAGATTCAAAAAAAAGACAAAAGAATTAAGGAAATTTAAAATCTATTATATAATGGTGACCTAAATGTTCGACTTGTTGGGATCAAACTTTAAGACATGGAAATCATCGTCTTTATTCCATATTCCATCCATATCATGTTAATTGAATTTTTGATGTATTTTTTATTTTTGCAAATACTATACTTAATTCCCAAATAATGCCATGTACGAGGAAAGAAGCAAACTTTGTTTAGTGAAAACTTACAAGATAACAAAAATATAAGATTACAATTAAAAATGAAATGAAGAAACAAAAATCTTTTCAGATTGAGGTGTGGATATCTGCTACAACAAATATTTTCACCACTAAAGCAATAGTCCTCTTTGACTTGTCCCCTAAAGGATACAACAACCTTCACAAAGTATAACTCAACAATTCTGGACAAGAGTTGAGTCTAAAACTCCACAAATAAGAATACCTCCCTTCAACTAATAGTAACTCTCTCTTTTGACTAATTTTTTCACTCTATGTTTTTTCTTGTGTTTTATGTATATATACCAAATGAAGACCATCCATTATTTATAGTTGGGAATGTCTTCCTAGCAATGAATAAGAAGATAATGAAGTAGTAAATGATAAAGATAATGACCTTAGGAGTTACATCTATTACAAAGAATTATGAAAGAACTAAGCGTGAAATATATGTTAGGATCGAATCCACGCACACACACTTGATGAATGAAGAACACAAGAACTTTCAAGAGAAAGAGATGAGAGATCTAGAGAGAGAAACCAATATTTCGTGGTAACACCCCGTGAGTAAACTTTCACGGCGATGAGGTATATATATAAATTAATAAATCAGAGTATTTTTTGTGCAAGAGTTGCACAACGGCCACAACAACCATTACTCCAACGTCCACAAAATGAAGAATGTTAGTTAAGCCAAAGTAAGAATTATTGTGTCTAACAAAGAGTTATTCACTATAATGTGAATTTAGACAGAAAATGAAACCACCGAATTGGAAGTGACATATTATATGTTGTTCATCTTGTATTCCAAACATACTTAGAACAAAACTTTGAACATCTTTGTAAGACAACAAAGTTTAAGAACATTTTCACAACTAGAAAATTAAAACTAGTAGCGAAACTAGAATCAGAAACAGATTTAAAAAAATATACGAAATATTTTCTTAAAGAAGAATTGTTGTTAATATGTGTCTAAAGAATCTTACTGATTCCAACAAACTTTGCAGAAACACGAAGTTACCAAGTTTAATGAACCAGTGAAGAACAGAAGAATAGAAGAACTGAAATTAATTCACAAATCTAAAATTTGTAAAACACGTACCAGAATCTGGAAATTTTTAATAGGAAAAAAGATCAAGTCCACTGAATTCACAGTGTCCCCTTAAGGAAATTATTCCCCTCTAGTATCCGAAGTTTGATTTGGAATATGACCTCCCAGGGTAAAATGATCTCAATCACCAGAGTATAGATACCAAAAACTCTGGTGTCAGCGAACCACTCAACGGCAGTAAAGTACACTTAGAATACCAGATTTAGTAGTTGAAGAAGAAGTCCATAAATTCTATTTAAAATGAGAGGAAATCCCTCAATTTATAGAAAACAAAGGATAGTGCGAAAACGTTCTTATTGTGCCTTACCGGAAAGGTCACAAACCTTTGGAAAAGTCACAATCTTTCAAAAAGGTCGTCAAATTTCATAAAAGTCACAACTTTCCATAAAAGTCACAACTTTTCATAAAAATCACAACTTTTCATAAAAGTCACAACTTTTCATCAAAGTTGCAACATTTCATAAAAGTCACAACTCTTCATAAAAGTTGCAACTCTTCATTTTCCATTCACACCTTTTTAAAATCCAACAATCCCCCGCATGAATGGGGAATGACTCAAACACAAAGAAACGAACAAGTGTGTGTACTTTACAAGCAAGAATTAATTGCATCTGGATAAGTAGGTTTCCCCTTGGACTTTCCGTAGTGAACATATGTCGGATATACTCGGTCAATCGGTAGATGCGATATCTTTGAACCGTCGAACTTTGGTGTATACATAGACAACCATATGTCACACAATTAACCCTTACCGTCTATGGTTCTTACGGTTGTGTTCGTTTTAGCCATGAACACCTCTTGGTTTCATGAGTGTATAGAGAGATGGGCTTTTGACAATCATCTTCTTTGAAGCGGCTTACACTTCACACTCACATAGGTGATTTCTAACCGTGTTATCACGTAGATACACTATTTGGTCAACTCTGCCAAACTTAGCAAATCATCAAAACCATTAAGCTTTATTAACTCATTAACAAGCCTTAATGTTGTATCCTTGTCCCTGAGCATTGTCTTCATCATGAGAATTGATTGAGTTTATTGACAATGCCGAACCATCATTCACAACTTTGTTTTTCTCCTTGAATCTAGCTCTTGGGATCTCCAGTCTGCTAGATAGAGTTACCGCCATGATGACTTGTCCTAAGCCGTAAATTCATTCCCTTAGATGATCTTTTAACTTTCTCTCTAGTTAGGCCTTTTGTAAGTGGATCCGACACATTATCCTTTGACTTTACATAGTCAATTCTGATAATTCCAGTAGAGAGTAGTTTTCTAACAGTATCATGTCTATGTCGTATATGACGAGACTTTTCGTTATACGTCATGCTCCATTCCCTACCTATTGCATCTTGAATGTTAAAGTGTATGCATACTAATGCCAATGGTTTGGGCCAAAATAGAATATCTATTAAGAAATTCCGGAGTCTTTTAACTTATTCACCGACCTTATCTAGAGCACCTAGCTCAAAGATCATGAGCTAGCGATACATGTCTCTTTTGAAATATTTCTAAGAGACTGCTCCTCTACCAATAGTAAATACATATCCATTCGTGAATTTTACTTCATTCTTCTGATGATTCAATTTGCATCACTATATCTTTCAATATTGTTGGATATTATTATAATGCAAGACATAGTCTTAAGTATTATTTTAATTACTCCAAAACTCTATTTATTGTCATCTAATGAATTTATTTGGGATCACTTGTGAACAAACTCAGTTTAAAATAGCAAATGCTATATCTGATCGCACACACTATATGATATACATCATGCTTCCCAATAATCTAGCACAATCCAATTGTGAGTCACTTTTGTTTTCACTCTTTTGAAATGCAAAGCTCACATTTATTGGACACTTGACAATATTGACATTCAAATATTTGAACTAGTTAAGTACATTTTCAATGAAATGAGACCGTGAAAATGCTAAACATTATGGAGTTCTACGAATTCTTATATCTAAGATCGCATTAGCAACTCCAATAATTTTCATTCCACTTGCTTTATAGCATACGTTTAGTAGCATTTATATTATTAGTGTCTCTATTGATGATCAACATATCACCAATATACAAACAAATAATGACCTTATGATTTTAATGTGAACATATTTATCACTTCCATCATTCTTCAATTCATTTGCCGACATGGTTTGATTGAATTATGTCATTGTTTTGGTGCTTCCATAATGTGACTTAACAAGTTCACATACTTTCTTTTGTTTACCAGGTACCACAAAACCCTCGGGTTGTTCCATGTAAATTTCTTCCTCCAATTCTACATTTAAGAAAGTTCTTTTCACATTCATTTGATGAATTTGGAGGTCATATACCACAGTAATAATTTTTGCATCCGAATGGATGTAATTCTAATTACTAACGAGTATATATATCGACAAGATCAAAATCATATTTTTTTTTCTAAAGCCTTTGACACAAAGTCTTGCTTTATATTTTTCAACAGTTCCATCAACTGTTATTTTTCCTTCTAAAGATTCATTTTGAACCCAAAGGTTTATTTTCTTGAAGAAGATCAATTAACTTTCAATGATGTTTATTGGCACCATCTTTCCAAAGGATGAGTCTACAGAAGACACAGAAAATGTTACAAAATCATATTCGAAGAAAGTAAATGTCCTTTAACATTTTACTAAGCCTCTGAATCTCTTTATTAAGTACATTATCCTTTTCATTTCCTAGGCCTTTTAGACCCTTCTCTAGACTACTGAAGTCTAATTTTACAGTCCACAGTCGTAGGTCCTATTTTAATTCTTTTAGGAATAGGATCTTGGACTTTGACTAGATACCCCCACACTTTGAAATATTTCAAGTTGGATTTCCTTTCTTTCCATTTCTCATATGGAAAAGATTGTATTCTGATAAAACAAAATCGCTTTCTTTCTAAAAGGACAAAACTTTTTGTTGATCCCTTTTGCAGTAAGGATAGTTCCTCCACACAAGTTTTGTGTAAACCCGAACATATAAATAATGCATTCATCATTTCTTTCAACGTTCGGTTTTTCATTAGATTGAGGTGAATATGGCAGTAGTTTGATATTTCACTTTTCAAACATATTTCTGCACAATGAGATTTATACTCTCCATTCTTATCACTTCTTATATATTTTTTCACACTAATTTTCAACTTTGATATTACATTGTCTAGACATTTCTATTGCTTCATCCTTACCATTTAGCAAATAGACATGTTATTTCTAATGCAATTCTCAATAAAAGTAACAAATATTTTTTACCACCATGAGATGGTGTTAACTTCATATCATAAATGTCAGTGTAAATCAATTCTAAGGGATTAGAATTCCTTTCAACAAATTTATAAGATTGCTCAACATAGTTAGATTCCACAAAAACTTGACATTTTTATTTATTGCACTCAAAGTCAGATAAAACTTCTAAGTAGATCAGTTTTTCTTACAAGGTTTTGTAATTGACATGCCCCAAGTGTTCATGTCACATATATTGACTCAAGCAAGTAAGAACAAATAAAAACATTGAGTTTGTAAAACTCTTCGCGAGGTAGCTTTTTCCTCACTAATATTTTGTTCCTATTTCTTACAATTTTGTGCGATACAAACATTGTTTAGATTGTCAAATATCCTTTTCAGAAGGACATTTCCATAACTTTCAATGTGATTGTTATAGAACTACCTATGAACAAAGTTTCATCGGGTTCAATAAAAACAATATAGTCCAACTGTTATTTTTTTTTTCAAAAACGTAACAAATGATTATTCACCAATATTCATGTCTATGCAAATACTTTTATTATAATAGACATATCTTTTCATGAAAAATCACAACATTTTAAGTGATTTTTTTTCATAAAAGAACACAATTCTTTTGAACAAATATATATATAATTTGGATGTTTCATACTAGTCACACTATATACTAGTAATAGAGAAACTCAACAACCACAATATCAAGTATACTCCAAGAATTTTGTGGGTATAACATAATACAAAAGTATCATTGAATTTCATATCTTTTGCTCCAAAGTTAAATTAGACACCAAGTCTAATCATAAGCAAATAACCCCCACATTTCAGATGTGATCTCAAAAATATTTTTCAAGTATTTGAAAATAGTTTCTCCACATATTTTAATGTTAGAAACATTATTCTACGAAAGAATTATAGTGCTGCAATTCTCTTTGACAATGTTTACTCAATGTCAAAGTTCATTCCATAGAAATATAAAATCACAAATTCTAAGTCACATTTATTTTTCCTCTATCATAAATAGACATACCACTTAGTATTTTAAATACCAACAATAAGGACAAAAAAAATTTGTACAATTTATTTCTATAATACATTGAAGTTTATAGAAAATCAAAAGTACAACATTGACTTATTATGTGAAGTTTTCATATTCTTCAAACCAATTGCATAGTCCAATTTATCCAGAGTATAAAACCACAAAAATTTTTAGTCTACAAAAATCAGACACACTAACATTTCTCATGGAGTACAAAACTACAAAAAAAATAAAAATTCTCCAAACAGAATAACATATATTTTTTATCACATAGAAATATTTTTCTTATCAAATAGTCTTCCAACTATAACAATTTGACATACTATTTTATCAAACAAAAATATGTATCTCTCATTTTTGCAAACTAAAGAATTTTAAAAGCAACAATATTTGCGAAGTAAAATTCATTCCACAACATATGGTTTGCAGATCCTTTTTTCAAAGATACACATAAAAAAAATCAAAGATGATAACTCTTAGAAACTATTTTCCTCCTTAGATAATTTAATAAGAAGGTTACCTGTTAATCTTTAAAGGGAATACCATAAAAATTTCTATTACATTCTAACTTCGACCTTGCTAAACAAAGCAACGAATTATGGAGAAGTAATGCATTTATCTTCTACTTATATGATCAGATTCTCTCAATCAGTAGAATACAAAAAATACTAACAATATAATATTAATTTCCTTAAGATTGTTGTTCATCTTGTATTCCAAACATACTTAGAACAAAACTTTGAACATCTTTGTAAGACAACAAAGTTTAAGAACATTTTCACAACTAGAAAATTAAAACTAGTAGCGAAACTAGAATCAGAAACAGATTTAAAAAAATATACGAAATATTTTTCTTAAAGAAGAATTGTTGTTAATATGTGTCTATAGAATCTTACTGATTCCAACAAACTTTGCAGAAACACGACGTTACCAAGTTTAATGAACCAGTGAAGAACAGAAGAATAGAAGAACTGAAATTAATTCACAAATCTAAAATTTGTAAAACACGTACCAGAATCTGGAAATTTTTAATAGGAAAAAAGATCAAGTCCACTGAATTCACAGTGTCCCCTTAAGAAAATTATTCCCCTCTAGTATCCGAGGTTTGATTTGGAATATGACCTCCCAGGGTAAAATGATCTCAATCACCAGAGTATAGATACCAAAAACTCTGGTGTCAGCGAACCACTCAACGGCAGTAAAGTATACTTAGAATACTAGATTTAGTAGTTGAAGAAGAAGTCCATAAATTTTATTTAAAATGAGAGGAAATCCCTCAATTTATAGAAAACAAAGGATGGTGCGAAAAGATTCTTATTGTGCCTTACCGAAAAGGTCACAAACCTTTGGAAAAGTCACAATCTTTCAAAAAGGTCGTCAAATTTCATAAAAGTCACAACTTTCCATAAAAGTCACAACTTTTCATCAAAGTTGCAACATTTCATAAAAGTCACAACTCTTCATAAAAGTCGCAACTCTTCATTTTCCATTCACACCTTTTTAAAATCCAACATTATAATATAACAAGAATAATATTAAAATATTAAAATGCTCTCAGTAACCAACAATCTCCCACTCATTTTAATGTTAACTAAAATAGTTTATCAGCTGAAGGAAGACTATTATGCATAGTGAAGGTGTGCTATGCATTGAACCTCCACTTAGTGAAACAGTAACTTTACTTCAGAGTCGTAATGGTCTCATACTTGAACTATGATTGCTTAAGGAAAATAAAATATCACTGCTCACACAAAATAGTCAAGGTGTTGACATGAGCCTTAAAGCCAACACGTTATGTCCATGTGCTATCCCTGTTTAATAAGTGCTTTTGAGAATAAGTCAATTCTCATAGGAAGCGACCTACTTCCACACATCACATAGATGAAATCAGTCGAGAGTGCTCCTGTATTCTTAACACTTCACCCATACAGGCTACATACACTCATTAAGAGTTTTATCAACTCAACTTTCACAAACTACAAAAAATAATGCACTCACATCATATGGAGGGAATAAAAAGATAGTGCATTTTTCAAAACAAGTCATCATATGATTATTTTTTCCCTTTAAACTTGGTTATAGGATCTCTAGTCCCAAAGTTAGATTTCTTCATATGACTCTAGGATTTGTAGACTTCAAACCTATCCCCCTCTATGTGCTCCAGACCTTTTCTCTTGTTAAGGCATTAGTAAGAGGATCTGCAAGATTTGACATAATCAACATTAATGATACCACTTGTCAGATATGATCTTATATTACTGCGTTTCCTCCCTATAGGTTTGGATTTACCGTTGTAATAACAATTTTGAAATTAATGTATTAAAATAGGAGGAATTGATTTTTCAAAATAAGGTATTTGAAATAATAAATCTGTTAATCAATTCGTTTCCTCACTATCTGAAGCTAAAACAATTAGTTCAGCCTCCATGGTAGAGTTAGCAATTATAGTTTGCTTTTTTGATTTCCAACAAACAGCACCACCACCTAAAGTAAAAACATAATCAGTGGTAGAACAAGAAACACCTGATAAAGTGTTCCAATCTGCATCACAAAAGCCTTCAAGAAAATTGTGTTCTCTTATTTATTTAAGGAAATTACGTAGAAAGGTTTTTATCATCCAAGTCGAGTGCAATCAGAATTTTGAGTTTAACAAGACTTTGTTAAAGTTCGAGTTCAACAAAGATTTGTGGAAGAAAGTTTACGTCTTAGCAGTAAGGGTAGAAAAGAAGTTCAAGTTGAGTTCGACAAGGTTTGTGTAGCGGCAAAGATAAAGTTGAATCAAATAAGGACTTGCTGAATTTATGATCTATAAATAGGGAGCTATTTTCATCAGAAAAGATTGCGCACTTACATAGAGAGAAGATCAAAACACGATCAAGAGGTTTAAGAGAGTTTTGAGATTTATTGGAAGTGTTTCAATTTGTGAGAAAAAAGTTGTGAGATTGTACTTAAGAGTTTTAATTACAATTGAGTGTGTGCATAGGATTCGTCTAACAAGTTTGAGCAACTTGACGGACGATAGAAGACTTAAACCTGAGGTTTTTTTTATCTTGGGTAGCTAGGAATTAGAGTTTATAATTTCTTAGCTAGAAATTAGAGTTTATAATTCCTCTAGGAATTAAAGTTTATAATTCCTTAGGTTACATAGGTTTGTAATATTTTGTTGAAAGTTTAAGTTTAATAAAATGGAGTTAAATCATATAGAGGTGTAGGTCGTGATTTACCCTTAATGAGTTGGGGTTTTCCGTGATAAAATATTGTGTCATTATTTTATTTGTTTTACAAAATGTAACTACTGTAATCTTCAAAGGAACATATAGAATATACTTGTTCCTTAGGCAAATTGGAGGGTCAGAATTCCAATAGGAACGACTTTGAGTTCAGATAACTCACGTATCCATAAACCATATAGTCATTATGGATAGTAAAGGATCATATTTTTTAAATGACTCCTTATTGTTTTTATCATAGACTAGTGTATCCACTAAGTTAAGACGTCCTATATGAAGACAAAGTATAGGACAGTTCTGGCAGCGTGGGCAAGACGTTGTATCACCACTTAGGCTCATAGTGGTGGTTCTTGGTTAGAGACACTTCCATAAAAACTATATTACTTTATTATATAAGTGACATTGAGTTTGTTATTGTATTTTTCTTTCTAGAACTAAGTTGTTGTCTACTATTTTTACAAGTTTTCTATGTATTGCATGTGTTTTTTTGCTTTATATTGAGTTAAGTTATTCATGAATTGGGTAAAGTCAAGGTACGTAAGTGTTTCTTTCAGATTACTCTCAAGTTTATGTTATGTTTAGTTTTCTTCTCGCATACTCGTACATTCAATGTACTGATGTCAGTTGGTCTGCATCGTGTTATGATGCAGACACAGGTAACCATGTTCACCATCTAGCGCCTCGTTGATACAGTTGTGCACTTAGAGTCAATTGGTGGGTATCCTTGCTTTCCAGATGATCCTTTTTATTGCTTTCAGTATTTGTAGTTTATTAGGATGTCATTGATCTTGTCCCGACGTCCATCTCAATTGTTTAGAGGCTTTATAGACAAAATTAATTGATGTAGTTCATGAGTCTTTACTGTTCCTTTTCAATTAAGTTGAGATTGAGTTGCCACTTTGATAGTGAATGCTATTTACATTCTCAATTATTTATTAATTATTTGAGTTTAATATTTTTGTAAAGTATATATATGTTGAGTAAAACCTTCCGCTGAGTAAGTAAGCCTGATCAAGTGTTCGCTTGGGACCAGAAATGATTCTTCTACGTCTAGAATATAGGCTCAAGACGTGATACGGGAGCATGGATCGGATCGCTGTAGAGACTTTTCAAAAGGTATTCTTGAGATTGCTAAGTGAGATACGCTTATATCCAGCTAATTGCATATTTTCTACTCCTCTTGAACAGGGTATTGGGATTAATATTTTAAATTGAGAAATATGAGGGATTTATCCCAAAGTGAAATTTACGTATTTCTTTTATTTGGAAATTGATTAACGATCTACTTTGGCTGATTTTTGTCACGTAAGTTTTTTGATCTATAAGTAAATTATTTTAAAGAAATTTCTAGATTTGACATCAGGGTCAAAATTGAATTTTTAATTTAATTTTTTAGTCTATTCTTTTTATGAAAATATCGATGTCTATAGACTCTTATCCACCTAGATTTGACGATTTAAACCATCTCTAATTCACCTTTATTTTACTCTCTATTCTCTATATTTAGAGAGTAAAATAGAGAATGTTCTTTCCAACCTCTTTCTATATTACTCTCTATATTTCATTTATAAAGAGATGAATAGTAGTTCTCCGGATTTAGAGATTTACTATTTTGAATTTTTTTTTTATTACTTTCTAATTAACATATTATTTTATATATGATGTCATTAATTAAATACTAATATTCATACTTCATTTTAAGTTTAATATAATATTATAAAAAATTATTTAATATATACTACTTTCATCCCGAATTAATAGTATTTTATTTTTTTTCTAATTTTCGTCGACAATATAATTTGATTTTATTATTAATTTTCACAATAAAGAATCCAAAAGTAAAATGATGAGATGAAAATTTTAATTGAAAAATACAACACATAGTATTATAATTTAAATACAAGATAACAATACAATACATAAGATAATAATTAAAATACAAGATAAAATACAATACATATTATAATTAATTCGCGATGAAATAAGAATCATGCCAAAAAGACGTTGAACGTGCATTCGAAATTTTGTAATCATGTTTTCCAATATATGCAGGATCGTCATATTTTTTGGAGAAAGGAAGTGCTACATGATATGATGACTACATGTTTTATACTGCATAACATGATGATTGAGGATGAACATGATCTTACTGCACCAATTCAAGATGTCGTTGAAGCTCCAACTACAATGATAAAAATGGAGGTAGATGAAAATTTCCTATTTGAACAACTTCTAGCTAGACATGAAAAATTGAAGGACAAAAATGCTAATTTGACATAAATTCCAAAATGATTTACCTAGAGTATTTATGGGAGCAACATAATTATTTCAAAAATTGAGTATTTTTGTAATTGTATTTCACTTTTATTGTGAATTTGTCACATCAATTTATTTGTTATCATAAAAATGTTCTTGCAATTGTTTGCAATTTAAGGTTATTTAAAATAAAATAAAATAAAATTTTATATTTATACAAAAAATAAAAAAATAATTATAACATGAAAAATTATTACAAAAGATAAATAATTAAAAAATGATATGAAAAATATGGAAAATACAACAATAAAAACAAAAAACACAGAAATAGTAATATAATATTGAGAAAGATAATTTATTTCTTATTTGATTTGGATTAGAGTCGTATTTTGTGTTGAACCAATTTTGTGGAGGTGACTTTGATGCTTGTGTTTCATGATAGTGAGATATAGGTAAAACGTAGAAACTTTCTTTATGTCATTTGGATTTCAAACTTATCTGATATTAATATATATCTTTTTTACGATTAAATTATTGATTACGATTAGATTTGAATAATCAGACCAATATATCCACTTGATATCAGAATCAAGAAGAGCACGCGGAAAAATTTCTCGTCGCAAATCGCAATCGCAATCGCTCTTTGCCAGATAATAACCGCTAAAACAAATATTCATTTTATGTGCTGTTGTCTTTGTCTGTGTATTTGGAACTTTCCATATGTTTGATCAATATTATTTTGATATGTTTTTAATAGAAAATTATAATATTTAATCAATTTCTTTTTACTAGAACATAGAAAAATCAAAATTATTGTTTTTTACATAAATCATGCTAATTAATAGAAACTCACTTTAATTTCATGGTAATTTATTTTATAGAAGGAAACTTTTATCCCTTTATTTTATAGTATCAGAGTACTACTTTTCACACTTGCTTACTCGTAAACAAAAAAAATATTCAATTATGTTATTGATAAATTTTCATAATGATAAAAAGTGTCCCTAAATACTATAGCAATATTGATTCATAACAATTAGTTACTACTAATAAGAATTTAAACACTTTTATTAAATATATTATAGATATATATATATAATATATAGATATATATAGATATATATATAGATATATAGATATATATTATATATATATATAACTACTAAAAATTATTATTTTTTAATTGTAGCTAATAAATAAAATGTCAACACGAACTTTATTATGTATATGTCGTCACTGCCATTCTCATGAATTATTAAGTGGACACACAATGTATAAAAAGCTATATAATCAAATTTTGTTGTTACCATACGATGATCCCATAATGCCAAATTGTTAATATTGATTGATGTTTCCATATTGGGTCCAATAATTATCACATAGATGGAATATGACTGGCCAGGCTCAAACAGTTTGGATGTTGTTTCAAATCAAATTATTATGATATTGTTCCACCTATCTAATCAACTTAAAAAATTAAAATTGAATAGACTATTCATATTATTACATCATACCAACTAAAGGTTGCTAGTAGACAAGATTCAAAGAATATGATGTTAATGAAGCACAGCCAAAGATAGAAAACTTATCCAAGTTTTGACTACTAAGGGACAAACTATATTTACATATGCTATTCCTGTTCTTACTATATTTAATTAGTTCATTTATATTTTACATATAATTTGGAAAGTTGTCTCCTCAGTGTAAAAACCAACAAATACCCAAATCTATGCAAGTTTGATGATAACTAGTTATACATTTAGGGCGGAATTGAATTGACTTATAAAAAATACTTAATTTATAAGTTAAGAGTCATAAGTAAATGGTATCTTACTTTTAATTTTGTCTTAATTAAAAACTTTTTTGGACTAAGGTTGTATTTGATATGATGGAAAATGTTTTCCTGAAAAAACAAATAGATATTTGACTTATTTTTTCATGTTTGATTGGTGAATAGAAAATATTTTAGTGTTTGGTTTTTGAGAAATATTTTCTTTTATTTGTTGGAGTAGAAAATAATTTTTGAAGTTAAATTTTTTTTTAAAAGACAAACTTAATTTTTTTCGGGGGGGGGGGGGGGGGGGTTTTCGAGGGTAGAGTAAAAAAAAAAATTGAAGTGAATTTTTTTTAAAAAATAATATTAATTTTATTTTTTTAAAAAAAAAATTATATAATTCTTTTTTTTTGGGGGGGGGGGGGACTCATAGGGGGCTATTGGGGGTGGGGTGGGCTGGTAGGGGGCTAGTGGGGATCGAGGGTAGGGGTAAAAAAATGAAATTTTGAAGTTTAAAATATTTTAAAAATAAACTTACAATTTTTTTTTGAGGGGGGGGGGGGGGGGGAGGATAGGGTGAAAAAAAATAAATTTTTGAAGTTTAAAATATTTTCAAAAAAAAAAACTTAAATTGTTTTTTTGGGGGGATGGGAGATGTAGGGGTGTGGGGGGGTACGTTGAGGGTAGGGTGAAAAAAATAAATTTTGAAATTGAAAATTTTTAAAAAATAAACTTGAATCATTTTTTATTTTTTTTGGGGGGGGGGGGGAGGGGGAGGATTGTAGCGTGCGGGGGCGGGTGGTAGTAGAGGTAGGTGGGGGGGCTGGTAGGGGGGGGTTAGGAGCTGGTAGGGTGGGTTGGATAGGGGAGGTTGGAAGAGAGTTTTGAAAAATTATTTCCTTATGTTTTGAATGGAAGTCATTTTCCTTAAATTTGATGAAAGTGGACCCAACCAACCATGAAAAAAATTGAAAAAACATTTATTACAAATACAAATATATACATTGTGTTTGTGTTTGTATAAGCGAGAGAGAATTGTATATTGAAATACAAAATGCATATATTTTCGTACTATACACTTATAACTATACAAATACGATCTTCCCCTGCACAATTTTCTTTTGTCTTTCTCTGTTTCTCGTTTTATATATAATTGATTCTTTTGTACATATATATACCAAAACAGATTATACAATTACTTCTTTTGTATATATACGTATAGCAAAATAACCATCTTCATTTGTAGATATGCATAGCGAAATAGTCATAGCAAACATAAAGTTTGATATGGAACGCAATTAAGTAAACTATAATTATAACATATAAATATAATTTTGTATTTGTTATACATGAAAGTTGCTCAAAAAATTATCTAAAACTTCTTATCGTAACTTTTTTTCTTAGTACATTTTATTACAAAGAAGTTAAACATAAGTGAACTTACTTATCTTATAATAAAATTAAAATAAGTTAACTATACTGTTTTCTGAAACAAATGTG
The DNA here is from genome assembly GCA_027704805.1 of Solanum corneliomulleri. Taxonomy (NCBI): domain Eukaryota; kingdom Viridiplantae; phylum Streptophyta; class Magnoliopsida; order Solanales; family Solanaceae; genus Solanum; species Solanum corneliomulleri. Next base: position 34,746,613 of record JAKWIY010003057.1, on the reverse strand, counting down.
TTACTACCAAAAACTTTAGACTTCATTTTCTTAAATAGATCAAAATTATTATTTTATGAATAAAAATGACAATAAGAGCATCATATTTAGTTGTTAAAGAAAGGAAAGGAAATGAACAAACAGATCAAAAGACAAATTGCAATGACATGTGCACCAAGTGTATAGCGCATATTTTTAGTATCTTGAGTAAATTTAATTTAATGTTCTTTCAAATAAAATATAAAGAAATATATAAGAAACATAAGTGTGTAGCCCACATCTTAATTTAGGATAATTTGGACTTTATTCTTATAAAAGAATTTGTGATTCTTGTCGAAGTATTTTGATTATTAAAAGATTTTGATATATAATTTAGGCGATATTTAAAATCTTAAATCTATATAAATATCAAAGAATTTATGAGATACTTTGAAATGATTGTTCGAAGAAATAAGTTAGGTTTTAGATTAAATAGTTTTCAAGATATCTAACTGAAATTGATCGAAGAAATAAGTTAGGTTTTAGATTAAATAGTTCTCAAGATATCTAACTGAAATTGAAAGTACATTATCAAATCCTAATTAAAATTGAACATTTCTTATAGAATTGCACTGACAATTTTGGTGTTTATACTTTAAATGGAAAAATCAACTTATTCTTGTATAGCAAACAAAAAAGTGTCTATTATAAATAAAATTTATACTCTTTAATCTTACTTTGGCCAAGTTATAAAGGAATAGAGCATATGCCTTCCTATTACCTATATAGTGGGGAAAGCATGATGTGAATCTATCCTAAGCAAGCAAAAGATACCTCTTAAATATATTGTTCCTCCTCCTACTATTCCAGGTAGGGACGGACACAAAAATTATACTTCATATAATAATATATATAGATTTAAAACCTCTTCTAATTATATTATACGTTTAACTAATTATATAAATCTCATAATGAAAATTCTAATTTGACGTTAATAATAAGATTTGCATTTAACGAAAAAATGTTTCGAGTGTATCCATCGTGATTCGTTGAAAAGAAGAAGCAATACCAAATTGAAACATATACACATTTTGTAAACAGCCAATCACAATGCTTTTTATTGCAAACCATTACATAATTAGACAACAATCGAAAGGTATATCCAATTATCATTGGCCCCTTCTTTAACTCAATCATAATTAAACAAACACAAATCCCAACTTTAAAAAAAAAAATCAAACCAAACGGCAACAGAATCTCAAACCAGCCGTGTTAATCTTACATCCTATCAGACACAAGACAAACGGCAGCACAATTTTCTTTTCTTATAGAGCCAATACAAGACCCGGAACAGATTTCCCGACCCGATTAGGTAAGCTACTCTCCCAAACAGAGGGACAATGCAGAGGCGTAATAGAGGAAATATCGGATTGGTTTTTCTTCCGAAAACGGGTTACAGTAAGTGAGGTATTGAAATACTCCCTAACCTGGGTAATTACCCCATCCGTAACAGTCCAGGCGTGAACCCAAGTAATAGATCGGGTCGGGTCACAGCCTTCCACGAGAACCACGGAGCCGAATACGTCAATGGTTTTATGAAGAAATTGAAAAGAGGCGTTATCGAATTTAGCAGTACCGGTGAGTATTTGCATCAAAAATTGATGAGAAGGAGGACCATGGAACCACCACTCAAGGTCGGCGGCCAGGAGTTTCTGGACCTGAACGACGTCGTGTGAGCTCAAGGCTTCATACAGGGCGAGCACCACCCCTTTGTTGGTTGTTTCCTCCAGAGTTAACTGAGAGTTAGCCAGTTCAGTAAAACAAAAAACAGATATTATATGAAGATGGTGAAGGTAGGTATAATGAACTATGAAGAAGGTGCAATATGGGGAAGGAATATATATATAGGGACGTTGGAAGGGTAGTTTGGAAATTATAGGTGAATAGTAGGGTGAATTTAGGTTATAAAAGGGCACATGATATTTACGCGCCATTCCAGTGCTCGGGGATTACGTGATGATATAGTTGGGTGAGAAGAGGCGTTTTAGTTTAGGTAGGGTCCATTATAGATGACGTCATATATTTAAGTTTCAAGCATACCTTTTTTGACCTGGTAATAATAACTTATAAAAACTAATTTTTGAGTTTTGACAAGTTGGCTTACAATCCTAGCCCACATATTCCAAATTAGTTTTAAAGTTGGTAAATGAAATTTAAAATATTTCATAAGAAAATTATAAATTGTGAAGATTAATAATTTTTTATAAAAAACAATTTTTATGTATCTTTACTAAGGAAAAAAGTTATATTTCAACAAAATACTCAAATATTTTTACGTTGTAGATATTGAAATTTTATACTATATACATAATATTCCTTAAAGGCATGGAATATGCACAAAGATTATTGAAGATCAAATTATTCTGAAAATATCCCATGTGGAGTATTTACAATGATCAAGATCTCAAATATCTCATATACTATTGAATATTCTCAAATAAATCATGAAGATATCAAATATTGTCTCAAATAGATCATGAAGAAATCAAATATTATCTAGTCAAAGAGATCTCGAATATTCCGCAAATTCATGAAATATTCAAAAGGATCAGTGAAGATAAATTTTAAATCACCTAGTTCAAGAAATACACCTCTAATGACCCTCAAATTATAGAGATCAAAAGTCTAATCATCCTTATTTGATATATATGTCACTAACGGTCCTCAAATTATCGAGATTAAGTTCAAATCATTTTATTTCAAGGAATAGACCACTAACGACCCTCAAATCACGGAGAAATTCGAATCATCCTAGTTCGAGAAGCCACTAGTGACTCTCGAATTATGGATAAATCTTAGGAGAGTGGAATCAAGAAAGGAACAAAATTGTACTCATTTGATTTTACAATAAAATATTCTTATTTCTTCATATTTTACAATAAAATATTCTTACAAACATACGTATTTAAAAAAGTATACGAGGTTAATACATCTTAAAATCATAAAGAAAACCTTCAAAAAAATATGTTAGAAAAAACATCATTCAATTATGAGACATTTACGGTTTATCAACAATAAAATCATGTGAGTTGTGACATAGAATCTTGTATGATCCTCCACAGCAAAAAGGGAAATCTACTTGTCAAGGTAGCACTCCGTCTGATTCATTACTGTTATTATGGATTCGCTAACTAGGTCATTTAGGGAAACCTGCGGAGCACGTAGTTAGGGACAAGGAGATTGTTTTTAGATATTTGACATCTACTAACTGGAGAGACTTCATCTCAATGTCCTATCGGTGCTACGTAAATCTTAAAGAAAAGACATAATCATAATCATCTCAAAACACTTGGAACGACACAATTAAAACTACCAATCCAATCATAATAGAGTAGCCCCTTTAAAATTACGATTTCATAAAATCTTCATAGTAGACACCACCTACCTTTATAACTGGCTAAATCATGATTCCTTTTAATTGAGAGAAAACCTTTCACAAATCTTTGATACTTATCGTAAAAGAATCTTTTAATCATAAATCACTCTTTTCTAAAACATGTAAATCATTAATCTAATTCATAATCATAGTTCATAAGCTAATAAACCTTGTTCAAACCATATATTGAAAATCATGTAATTTAATCAAATCATGCATAATAATATTGAATATAAACAATTGAATCATACTAAATAGAATCTATGGAGATTTGCATGAACCTTAATGAAATTGATTGAAATCAAAATTGAGAATTTAATGGGACCCAATGGATGCAAAGGGATCCATTGGTGAATTTCAACATACCTTGATAATGAAAGCCCTAACAATTCAAAGTGAATGAGACCTTGAAGCTTAAAACCTTAACTTTCATTTTGAGAGCTCTTTGAGAGAATCTGTAGAAGAAGACTTAAGAGTTTGAGTGAATGGCAGGGAATAGATTAGGTTTTGAAGAGTAAAAATGATTATAGAACATATTTATAGTCCCAAAACGATGTAGTTTAGGGGTTAAATTAATAGAAAAAGACCAAAAGACCCTTCATCAAAATTTGTCGGGTAGGGTTTACGACTTTGACCTACTTTCTATGGATTGTACTGGTCATTCATAGATCACTTACTAGGATTCAAAATGTATGATTTATTCCACGAGACCATTCTACAGCCTGTGCAACATTCTACGGCTCGTAGGCCTCTATTCGTAGACTTCTACTTATGACCAAAACTTCACCAAGTCTGGATCACTTATGGTCCCTTCTATGGTATGTCATGTCCATTCATAGGTCAAATATGAGAGACTTGACATTTTCAAAACTCAATGTAAGTCCTATTATTTTCTTATCAGAATATGTCGAACTTCCTACGAGTTCAACCTATAGCAGTTAAAGTGGTGATAGACAAATCAGTTTATATATAAAATTCCTTGTAAAAGGAGACAAAACAGGAACAAATTATCAAGATAATTGTTGAAATAACCTGTTCCTTATTACTGTTATTTCTTGTAAGTGTCATTTGTGATGTAGCTAACAAAATTAGTTACAACATAGTCAGTTAAAATGGAACTTTCTAGAAGTAGGTTAGCGGACCTATAAAAGTACTAGCCATCAATTGTAACTAAAAATATAATTCAATTTAGATTCGATGAAATAATGATTCTCTTTTTCTCTTCCAATATCTCTATAGCAACTTAGAAAATTCATCAATTGTGAACTTATTCACCATAAATTCTACATACATAACTACAAATTAACATGGTATCAGAGCAACGATCCCACCTTCAGCTGAGCTTAGGAATTTGAGTTAATCGCAATCAATTAGTTTAGTAAATGACAGGAGAATACTCTACTGCAGAAATGGAAGTTCCAGCTGCAACAAAAATTGATCATCATCATCCTCTCTATCTTCAAGCTTCTGATTCTCCAGACTAATAATTTCGATCAAACTCACAGGACTAGAGAACTACTCTCTGTGGAGCAAATCGATGAAACTAGTACTGCGAGGCAAAGGAAAACTTGGATTTGTGGATGGAAACTGCACAAAGAGTAAGTTTAAAGGAGAACTAGAAGAGTAATGGGAAAAATGTAACGCAATTGTGCTATCATGGATAGGAAGTACTGTTACAGCTGATTTGATGCAAAGCATAGTTTATGCTTCAAATGCAAAGAAGGTATGGGATAAATTCGAGGAACGTTTTCATAGATTGAATTGACGAGGATTTATTATTTGTGGGCAGAAATTGCTAATTTTAAACAAACAATTATTCTAAAATGAAGGATCTATCGAATGAGTTTGATGTAATGGTTCCACTGCCTGCTTGTGATTGTGAAGAATCCAATGCTTATATAAACCATTTGAAGTCACAATGATTGTTACAGTTCCTTATGGGTCTTAATTAAAGTTATAGCAATTTGAGAAGTCACATTTTATCTCGCAATGCTAGTGTAACTTTAAACGAAGCTTATGCTACCATGGCTCAAGAGGAAAGCCAAAGATCATTAGGAGTGGTTGATGCTCAGAAGGATCCTTTGACTATGATGACAAGAAGGCCACAACGTTACAGATCTAGAAAACCTGGAGGTTCTGGAGGGTCTGGTGAAGCTGGAAGAGGCTATGGAGGTTCCGGAGGAGCTGGAATACCTTGTATACATTGTGGAAAGAAAGGTCATCTAAAGGAGAATTGTTACAGGGTAGTTGGCTATCCTTCTGACTTCGTAAGTAGGAGAAAAGATTCCCAACAAAATGCACAAACACAGTCTAGTCAGGGCAAACCTACAGTCAACACTAGCACCAATACAAATTTAGAAGTTCCACAAAGAATTGGTCCAGATGCTTCCTCTTCTAGTTCAGGAACAGGTTATTTTCTCACTGAACAGCAATATCAGGAATTGCTTGGGAAGAAGGATCACACGACCTCCACTAGTGAATGTGTGTCTAACATGGCAGGTATACATTCTTAAGTGTCAAATGTTTTTGCATATGAATGGATTGTTGATTCTGGAGCCTCTGATCATACTACACCTTGTAATGATTTGTTGTTTGATATTAAGAAACTCGACAACCATCTTAGTGACAAAGTTCAGGTGCCTACTAGTGGGAGATGTCAAATCACAAGTGCAGGGAATGCTACTATTTTTGGAACATCAAAGATATAGAATGTTCTACATGTTCCTGATTTTAAATTTAACCTACTCTCAGTGTTTAAAATAACCAAGGACTTGTCATGTGTTGTTCTATTCTTTCCTGATTTTTGTGTATTTTAGGGACTCTTCAATGGCAAGGTCTTGGGGATTGGTAGAAAAAAGGATGGGTTATACATCTTAAAGGAACATGTCACTCCTACTACAAATACTGTCAGTTTCAAACATTAAGCAGAAGGTGTTCTTTGGCATCTCAGATTGGGACATCCTTCCTGAACTGTGATGCATCACATTCCTTCTATTCCAAATATATCAGCAATAATATACAAGATAAATGTCATATTTGTCATCTTGCTAAACATCATAGATCTAGCTTCCCTCCTAATTTTAGTAAAACACTTGCTTGTTTTGACTTGATTCATGTAGATTTATGGGGGGGCCAATAGAAAGCCTATATATGATAAGAAATACTACTTTGTTACTATTGTTGATGACTACAACAAATATACATGGATTTGCCTACTCCATTCTAAACATGAGGTCCATATTGTCTTGAAAATTTTCTTGTATGATTAAAACTCAGTTTAGTGTCAATGTGAAGTCCTTAAGGTCTGACAATGGAACTGAATTCTTCAACACTCAATGCATACAATTATTGGCCTCACATGGCATAATTCACCAAAGCAGTTGTCCTTACACTCCTCAGCAGAATGGTATTGTGGAGAGAAAACCTCAACACATTTTAGAAAAGGCTAGAGCTCTTAAATTTCAAAGTGGAGTTCCTATCAGTTTTTGGGGTGATTGTGTTAGAACATCAATGTAATTGATTAATAAGTTACCTTCTCGAGTTTTGAATGGGAAGACACCCTATGAACTAACGTATGGAAAGATACCTATGCTTGATCACTTAAAGGTGTTTGGTTGTTTATGTTATTCTAGCAAATTACCGAGAAGTGACAAGTTTGGTGTAAGGGCAAAGAAGGTTGTTTTGGTTGGCTATTCTGAAACTCAAAAGGGGTACATATTATATGATTTAGCGGATAAAAGCTTCTTTGTAAATAGGGATGTTGATTTCAGAGAATCTATCTTTCCTTTTAAGATAGATATAACATCAGATTTGGACATGTTCCGTGTAACTCCTATTGATCACTGCCACCCTCCTACTGCTTCCATCCCATTAGATGTTGACGAGGACACTCAGCCTTTGCCAGACTTAGTTGACAATATGCAAGATGACACCTTGTTAGATTCTATTTTACCTCATGATGGGGTGCAGATGGATAATCTGGAAGATACAACAGTGCAACATGTTGTTGATTCAATTTCTACAGTTGTTGCTCCTGCTCGCAGAAGACCAATCAGGGCAACCAGGCCTCCAGTATGGCTTAGTGACTATGTTACTGTTGTTACGCATAAAGGGTCATGCTCATATCCAATTCTCACCATGTTTCTTATGATCATTTGTCTTCAACTTATCATATTTATTTGGCAAATGTGTCTATTCTCACTGAACAAACCTCATTCAAAATAGCTTCTCAATATTCTAGATGGGTTTCTGCAATGCAACAAGAGATAAATGCTCTAGAAGCTAATCATACTTGGGAGTTGACTACTTTACCTGGTGGTCAGAAAACTATAGATGCTAAATGGGTATATAAGATCAAATATAAAGCTAATGGTGAGGTGGACAATTTTAAAGCAAAGATTATGGCTAAGGGATATACTCAAAAAGAAGGCTTAGACTATTATGAAACTTTTTCTCCAATAGCAAAGATGGTTTCAGTCAGGACTGTGATCAGTGTTGTTGCATCTAAGGAACAGGATCTTTTTCACATGGATGTGAGTAATGTTTTCCTTCAAGGAGACTTGGATGAAGTTGTCTATATGGATCTCCCTCAGGGTTTCCATAGACAGGGGGAGACTAGAGAGTGCAAGCTCTTGAAGTCTTTGTATGGCGTTAAACAGGCTTCAAGACAATGGAATATTAAACTCACATCAGCCCTCTTGGCTAACAATTACAAACAAAGATCCTATGATCATTCATTGTTTACCAAGAAGCAAGGAACAGGTATTGTGGTTATTCTTATATATGTAGATGACATTCTTATTACTGGAAACAATCAAGACCTCATCTATGAGGTAAAACAGTATCTTCACAGCAAATTCAAAGTCAAGGACCTAGGACCACTTACTTATTTCCTAGGGATAGAAATAATGAGATCCAAACATGGAGCCTTACTCAATCAAAGGAAGTATGCATTAGAAGTCATTTCTGATGCTGGTTTGAGTGGAGCCAAACCAGCTTCCACCCTGTTGGAAGCTAATATCAAACTCACAAGTGTAGCCTGTGATGATCACCTAGGCAATATGATTGAAGACCCTTTATTGGAAGATATTTCAACTTATTAAAGACTAGTTGGAAGGCTTATCTACCTGACTATAAAAAGACCTGATATATGTTTTCCTGTACAACTGCTAAGTCAGTTCATGCAGCAACCCAAGAGTCTCATTGGGATGCAGCAATCAGGATAGTTAGATATCTCAAACACTCTCCTGGATTAGGTGTTTTTATGAAGAAAGGTTCTGAACTAAAGTTGAGTGCCTATTGTGATTCAGACTGGGCAGCTTGCCCCAACACTAGGAGATCTGTGATAGGGTATGTTATTCAACTTGGAGGCTTGTTGATCTCTTGGAAATCGAAGAAGCAACACACAGTTAGTCGAAGCTTAGCAGAGTCTGAATACAGAAGCATGGTTGCAGTTGTGTCAGAAGTCATTTGGTTGATTGGATTCTTACAAGATACTGGAGTTAATGTTCCTACTCCTATAGATCTATTCTGTGACAACAAATTTGCAATACAAATAGCTTTAAATCCCATGTTTCATGAACGTACAAAGCATATTGAGATTGACTGCTATTTTGTGAGGGAAAGGTTTCAGGCAGGGCTGATTAAACCTGCACATTTGTCAACTAATCTGCAATTGGCTGACTTGCTTACCAAAGGTCTAGCTGTAGAACAACATCACTTCCTTTTGTCCAAGCTTGCGGTTCTAGATGTTTTCCACCCTGAAGCTTGAGGGGGGGTGTTGAAATAACTTGTTCCTTATTACTGTTATTTCTTGTAAGTGTCATTTGTGATGTAGCTAACTGAATTAGTTACAATTTGTTATGAGGTCAGTTAAAATGGAACTTTCTAGAAGTAGGTTAGCTGGACCTATAAAAGTACTAGCCATCAATTGAAATTAATAAGATAATTTAATTTAGATTCAATGAAATAGTGATCCTCTTTTTCTCTTCCAATATCTCTGTAAAAGGTTAGAAAATTCATCAATGGTGACTTATTCACCATAAATTCTACATACAAAACTACAAATTAACAATAATCATAATAATAATAAGGCAAATGCTTTTTTTTTAAAAAAAAAAACACTATAATTTAATGTTTTCTGTGGAGATATTTGAGTGAAATTAAATATTGGTGTGAGTTGTTATCAAGGACAATTGGTTATATATGCAAATATGAGAAGATTATCTGTTCTATTTACGTGTGAGGATATTGTCATTTTACAAATTCTATAAGATCGTCAATCTTCATACTTATTTAAGTCATGTTAAGATACTAATAAAGTAAGTGACTCAACACTTAGAATATGGGTGATTTACTTTAATAAGGAGAATAAAATATTATATGAAGACGACATTGCTTGCGTCATTCAACTAAATAAAGAATATATTGGAGAAAACAAAATAAATTATATTTGTCAAAGATTATTTTAGACACGAATTATTATGATAACATATATACAAGATTGAAATATGTAGTCTTTGAGAAATAATGTTATGTTTTCATCAGGAGGAGTAAATTACACATTACACTATTTTTTCTTTCCAAGTTTTGTCTTATGAGATTTTTCTGAAAGGTTTTAACATCGCAATAAATATTGTGTATTAAAAATATGTTTACTCTTTTTCGTTCACTGAAATTTTTTCACTTGATTTTCTCTAGTAAAGTTTTAATGAAGCACATTATCGATCAAAACATAGACATCCAAGGAGGTATTATGAAACTTATTATGGATGTCCAATATTTAGATATAAATCCTCAACTACTCTTCCCTGTAATGAAATAACTTCCACACCTCCACAACCTTCCCCTTTGATATTTGATCATACTATTTTACACGGTTATTAAGAAAACATTTATAAATAAAAAAAAGAAAGATAAATATACTCATAAAATATCGTAAATGATATGCAGATGCTATTCATCATACTTTTGGAACATTGGTGTTCCTACCGTTCAAAACTAGAGCATATATGTCCTTCACTCTAAGGGAAGACTAAATGGGGACACGAGACACAATCTTATCCGTCGATCCGATATTTAATAAATGTCGAATTAGTGGATTAGATTATGGCACGTGTACGTGTTAGCATAAAGGGTATATACGCTCTAATTTTTAACGGTAGTAGCACCAATATCCCAAAAGTATGACGGAAAGTATCTGCATATCATTTATGATAGTTCCAGGGTATATTCGTCTTTTTTCACTTTATAAATTGAATGTATAATTAATTAATCTATTAATGATTTCTTAATAATCGTGTAAAATAAAAAGTGTTCATCTAATATGGGACGTATGAAGAAACTTTCATGGTTAATGTCATGTTTTTATAACCAAACTTTTGTATGCCTCTATAAATATAGCACTATAGATAACTACACATAAATTCATATGGTATATACTTGAAGATTAGGAAAACACTCGAAAGAATTAGAGAACCCTCATATCTTGTCCCTCTCATTTCTTGTTTACTTTCTTTCTTCATATTGTTATACTTTTATCTTCTTATTATATATACATAATATAATTATTTTTCAAATTTGACAAAGTAATGAAAATTGACACCATTAAACAAGAGTTGTTCCATCATTGTTACACTTTTTTCAATGGCTAGTACTAACCAAAAACTTTTATTTTTCTTTATTACAATTTGACTAAACACATCAACTTTTAAATACTTTTGACTTTCCAAAAGCATCATCAAATAGATTTTAAAGCTCTAGGTTGGCCAAGATACCAATTGTGAGCTAATTAATCCTAACTCTTAAGTTCTTATAGAAAATTTCAAAGTTGCTAGTCTAGCTGATAATTAAAATTGTCAAAAATATGTGCACACCTACTAGTAGCACTTGTAAGTTTGGCCTTGCTATAGCAACTTGAATTGCATTTTGTGATAATTAAATTCACAGCTTGGAGTCTAGAAATTGGACGTAATCATGTTTTGGGTAAGAGAGATCCATTGTAATTCAAAACTAATAAATTGAGCCATTCCTTGTAGTTATTATTATTATTGTGTCCAATATAGATCTGGCACTAAATATAAGTTTTTGTCGCTAAAAGTAAATAAATGGTGACGAATTTTATGTTATAGCTAATAATTTTGTAGTTATATATCATATTTATTGTATTCTGTCATGTGCCCTCATGATGTGAGTTTCTTTATACCTTTAGTTTGTTGGCTACTTAAAGGTGAGTTTTGCAGACTCTAATATTAGTACAAATATTATAGTTTATTTCAATGTAATAAACCCGGCGTGTATCTATTTATTTTTTATGATAAAATAAAAGGGATTTATATAGATTTGTTTTAGCCCAAATCAACTCATGATAAGAGTGCACACACGAGAACACCTAGGCAAATAGTTTTGAATATGTATTATTTTTTAATTTAATTATTATACAATAAATCCTTTTTTTTTAATGCAAGAGTCAAATGTATAGCTGGATTTGAGGAAGAAAAGAACAATTTATCTTACTATTCATAGTATTCAATTGATCTTTATCCAAAAAGAGCTTTATGTTACTATTCAACTTATCTCAAAATGAACAAATTTAATTTGATTGATTTGAATCATAACCATCATTGAATAAACTCATTTTAATCAATTCAAATTGGCATTAAAATTGATGTTCCAATACCTGTCACATAACCTTTTTCCTTTTTTTTCTTAAATTATCATCATTAATTATTATAATAGTATTCATCTATTCATTTTGATTTGTCCGTTATATTAAAACTAATTATTCAATAATATATGATCCTTTTGTGGATATTCTATATAGTCTTGCTATTAAATATCATTAAATATCTAATATCTTCTCAAAATATTATATTTAATATTTAAAGTATAAAATGATAATATTATAATTATTATTTAATGTTATTTAAAATGTGTGTTAATTCAATAGTGAAATGTTATTGTTGGCTAGAAGTAATAATTATTTTATTATGTTAACGCCTGAATAAAATAATGTCTAATTAAGCATCAAAAGGTGGAGCAAAGAGATTAGTCTCAATTTAAGTATTTTAATTTAACTGAAAATATGATATACATATATTTTTTTTAAAAAAAAAAAGTTAAAATTTTATTATTTTAAATTTAAAATATGTATAATTTTTAAAATTTTATACATATTAAATTGGAAAATTTATCAAAAACAGAAAAGATATTTAAGGAAGTGCTTAAATTCAGATGAAATATTTGAAAAGTGGTGGCCATGTTTCAATAGGAGTCCCAAATAATTAACTAAATAGAGTATAAAAAGTCCACAATGTGGAAAGCTGAACGACATATCACTTCCTTATAATGTTTAATGATGGGTAACAAATGTCGTTTTCTACAATATTAAATACTTAAATAGATATTTAACAACATAATTTGATAGCTCATGACGTTTTGACAAGGATGTATACAATAGGATGACAACTATTTGAAGATGTTTAATAATATTTATCTATTTTATAGAATTAATGTATGATTTTACATCTATAGTTCCTAATCTTATCCTTATTAATAACAGATAGTATTAAATAAATAGTATTAAATAATATTAGTATTTACTGTGTACTAATTCTAGTCCTATTAGGATTAGTACTCCTTAATCCTAGTCCTATTAGGATTAGTACTCCTTCCTATATCTCCTATATATATCTCCCATGTATTCCCTTATTAGTTAAACACTTCAATTTAATCAATATTCCTTCATGGTATCAAGAGCCAGAAAATCTAGATCTTCTTTTCTCTAGGTTTTTTTCTCTCTTTGGGCGGCGGCAGCCATGACAACCGAGGTGGATCCTCTCGATTCACTTCCTTCTGGCGTTAAACTCATTCTTAGGCATCTTCATGCCCTGATTCCCGAAAAATTATCAGACATAAATTACCCTACATGGAAAATCACCGTTCTTACAGCCCTTGAGGCCAATTACCTTCTCAAATACGTCGATGGAAGCACAGAACCGCCGCCGGCAGTCATCACCGCCACGGACAAATCAGAAAAAACCAATCCGGCCCATGCCGCCTGGAAAGTCGTGGATGGCCAGATCCGATCATGTTTGATTGCGGTCATCTCTCCCACGGTTCAGAAACACGTCCGATCCTACACAACTGCTTCAGCCCTGTGGACGGCCCTCGCAACACGCTATGCATCAATTTCCCACTCTCATATTTTTCAATTGCGTGATCGTCTCCACACAATTACCAAAGGCACGAAAACTATGGCGGAGTATTTAGACGAGGTCTTCACCATCATCACAGCCCTCGACACCGTGAACGAAATCATTCCCGAAAAAGATCTCGTCATGTGCGTCGTTCGGGGGCTCCCATCAGCTTACTCCTCCATTAAACAGGCGGTTCGCATCAGTCCAACGCCCGTTGACCTGGCTACTCTCTCCTCGTGGCTAAAAAGTGAAGAAATCAACGTGGATCTGGAGAGCAAACTTCTTCTCCGAGAAGCCACTGTTATGGAGCCGGCCACTGCCCTCACCGCAAGCCAGAACTATCGCGGGGGCGTGGTGGCGGCCGGCAGGGGAGCCGCGGCGGCTACGGCAGAAACAGCGGAGGCCGCGGGCGCGGCGGTCGGCAGGGCAGTCGTCCGCCGTACGACGGTGAGCAGGACGGCAGCAACAACAGCCTGCACTCCTTCGGCAGCGGCGGGCAGTCATCTTCCAGCGGCGGGCAGGGCACTTACGAGCGGGATCGTCCAACTTGTCAAATCTGTCACAAAACAGGACACACCGCTGTTCGTTGCTGGTTTCGGTATGAGGAGAGCCGAAATAGTGATAACCGTGCCAATTATGCATCTCAAGCCGGCCCTTCCTCTGAATGGCTGTTGGATACTGGGGCCAACATGCACGTTACTTCTGATCTATCCAAGCTTAACGCTCCAAATCCATATCATGGCTCCAATGGTATTACTGTTGGCAACGGTGAGTCCCTTAATATTTCTCACACTGGCACGGGTACCATTAAAACCCCACCGTTATCTTTCACCTAGGTAACCTTACCCACGTCACTTCTATTAAAACCAATCTCCTTTCAGTTCACCAATTCACAAAAGACAATAATTGCTTACTCTTGTTCACCTCTAATGATTTTCAAATCCTAGACAATACTACCAAGAGGGTGATTTTTCAGGGCCCCTGTGAGCATGGTCTATACGTTCTTCCTGGCACAAGTTCGTCTGCCCACCCAGTTTAAGAAAGCGTTCCTGTGGCTCCGGTGGCTCTTTCGGCTGATGGCCAAATAATAAATTCTTTAATGTCTCAATTAGTTTTTTCTTCCATTCATGTAAACAATTGTGACTCCTGTTCAATTGCTAAATCTCATAAATTACCTTTTACTTTATCTGAGAAGCGTACAACTGCACCTTTTCAACTTATTCATTCTGACCTATGGGGTCCTACAGTTGTTCCTTCATTTGCTGGTTTTCGCTATTATATTTGTTTTGTGGATGATTTTACAAAAAACACTTGGTTGTACCCACTAAAACACAAATCACAGGCATACACCACTTTTGTCACTTTTGGAAAAATGGTCAAAACACAATTCAATTCTCATGTTAATTTTTTTCGAAGTTACAATGGAAAGGAATATGTCAATAACATCTTTGGCCAGTTTCTGCAATCCCTGGGAATTATACATCAAACCTCCTGTCCATACACTCCCGAACAGAATGGGGTGGCTGAGCGTAAGCATGCCATCTCATTGAAACGGTGGTTACTCTTCTACATCAATCTCATCTCCCTGTCTCCTGTTGGGTAGAAGCTCTAGTCACCGCAAACTACCTCATTAACAGAATGCCCAGTCACACTCTCTCCAACAAATCACCCTATCAACTCCTTTACCAAGAACTTCCGAATTATACCAACCTCCGCGTCTTTGGGTGTCTTGCCTACCCTTGGCTACGCCCTCATATTACTCACAAATTACAACCCCGATCCCATCCTTGTATTTTTTTGGGCTATCATCCTACCTCCAAGGGTTATCGCTGTCTTGACCCACAAACTCATAAAGTCTACATATCTCTTCATGTCAAATTTATCGAAAATGAGTTTCCCTACGAGTCTATTTCCTCCTCCACAAATACATCATTCATTGGCGTCCTTCCCCTTTTTCCAACATACTCACAGGGTCCCTCACCACCTTCCCCCACACCTCCACCCACTACCCAACCACCCCTCATCACCCCTTCGACCGTCACCCACAATACACCCGCAACCACCACCCACACTCACAACCAACCCAAACCACCCCATACCCACAACATCTCCAGCCCGATCCGTTTTGGGTCCTTCCCGGCCACCCCCGAATCACCACCACCCGTGCCACCCCCAATACTCATCCCATGTTAACCCGTGGCAAAGCCGGTATCTTTAAACCAAAACCTTTCAGGCTACCATACTACCAAATACACCCCTTCCGATAGTGAACCAACAACCTACTCTGTTGCCTCAAAAAATGCTTATTGGCGTCATGCTATGGATGACGAGTTTAAGGCTTTGACTGATCAGAAAACTTGGGTCCTTGTACCTAAGCCCCATGGGCGGCACCCAGTGGGCTGTAAATGGGTGTACAAAGTTAAACACAATGCAGATGGCAGTATTTCCAAGTACAAGGCTCGTTTGGTTGCTAAAGGCTACAATCAGGAGTATGGGCTTGATTACTCCGAGACATTCAGTCCTGTTATTCGGCAGGAAACCATTCGCCTGGTACTGTCACTCGCCGTGCGCAACAATTGGCTCATCAATCAGTTGGATGTTTCCAATGCTTTTCTTCATGGCATGCTTGATGAAACTATCTACATGACGCAACCACCGGGCTATGTTGATCCCCGCTTCCCTCAACATGTTTGCAAACTCCAGAAGTCTCTGTATGGGCTCAAGCAAGCCCCCCGTGCTTGGTACACACGTCTGAAAAACGTTCATCCAGGGACTCGGCTTCACGTGTTGCGTACACGACACGAGTCTGTTTACTCGACATTCAGCACACGGTACAGTCATTCTTCTTGTCTATGTAGATGATATCATTATTACAGGCTCTACTGCAACTCTCATTCAGGATGTCACTCGAGCTATGCATACTACCTTCAAAATGAAGGACCTTGGCCCGTTACATTATTTTCTGGGAATGAAGGTTTCTCGGACAGGCAGCGGCTTGTTTCTTCATCAGTCAAAATATGCTCGAGATCTGTTGCAGAAAGCTGGACTGGAAAAATGCACCAGTCAACCAACACCGATGGTAGTCTCTTCGTCTACGAATGGAGCCGACACCCCCTTTGTCGATATCACCCACTTCCGCAGCCTCATTGGGGCTCTACAGTATCAGGCCATTACCCGTCCTGACATCCAGTTTGCTGTCAACCGAGTTGCTCAGCGCATGCATAAACCAAGTGAACATGATTACCATTGTCTAAAACGCATTCTCTGGTACATTTTTGGCACTCTTGGTCGTGGTTTACTCATTCGACCCGGGGACTTGGAGCTTCGGGGTTTCTCAGATTCAGATTGAGCGAATGATAAAAATGACAGAAAATCTACATCGGGGTTTCTCGTTTTTTTGGGGCCGAACCTGATCTCCTGGTGTACAAAAAAACAACCCAAGGTCTCTCGGTCCTCGACTGAAGCTGAATACCGCGCCCTTGCTCTTCTTGCTGCTGAGACCATGTGGGTCACATATATTCTTCGCGAACTCCGCGCCACTCACACTGTTCCTGCTCTCTATTGTGACAACAAATCAACCATCTGTGTGGCCAAGAATTTCGTCCTACACACCAGAATGAAGCATGTTGATACCGATTGTCTCTTGTTGCGATGAAGTTCAGGCCGGCACCATGACTGTGCAGTATGTACCCACTGAAGAACAACCGGCTGATATTCTCACCAAGCCTCTCCCGAGCCGACAGCACGATTACCTCAGTTCCAAGCTTCCGTTCGCTTCCGCTCAGCTCAGCTTGAGGGGGGATAATAACAGATAGTATTAAATAAATAGTATTAAATAATATTAGTATTTACTGTGTACTAATCCTAGTCCTATTAGGATTAGTTTTCCTTAATCCTAGTCCTATTAGGATTAGTACTCCTTCCTATATCTCCTATATATATCTCCCATGTATTCTCTTATTAGTTAAACACTTCAATACAATCAATATTCCTTCACTTATCATTGTTACATATTGCATTTGTTATATTCAGCAAGTTATATAGTAAAATTATCCTTTTATTTATAATTTCTTAAGAAGTGTGTAAAGTCAATACTGGAGCGGTATTGTTAAACAAAGGGAGTAATTAACGTTTTAATATAATATTAGATTGTAAAAAAAAAAAGTATTGAAAACACAATTAGATTTGACACAAATTATTAGTTTCATCTTTGAATTATTGACAACCTAGAAATATCTTTTTACTTGATTAACTAAATTAAAATACACCTCCGATCATGCAACATGAGCGAAATAGACCCCTAAATTCTTTCTAAGTTTACGGGGGTTTTCAACCCTTTCTCAGTTGTTCATTAAGAGTCTCATACTCCTATATGAGCTTGTGACCACTTGCTATGTCTTGTTGCAAATTAGGGGTGTAACTAATTTTAGTTAGTCTTTGGATTAAAAATTAGTTAGTCAAGTAGAGATGTGTTCTTAAGGTTGTCAATATTTCAAGAATTAAACTAATAATTTATACCAAATCCAGAGGTGTTTCAACACTTTTCAGTGTGGACTTATACAAGGATATTAAATAGACAAATAATGTGTTAGACTCGTATCTTTCATAGTATGCATTTTCATCTTCTGGCCGCCTAATGACCTATAATGCAAGTCTACCTCTTTTGGGATTGTTAATGGAGAAGGTAATAGCTAATATACGATTCGTTTTGGCTAGAAAATCCAATTCATCTATATATTTGTCACGAGGATACTTCAATAAGAAAAGCCAAAATCAAGCCACACCATAGAATAACCCTACTGAGCCAAAATGAAAAGTCTTCATCTATAAAGGGGAGAGGGAATGAGTCCCAAATATGGAAAAAATAAATCAAAAAGCGAGTTCGAATGGAGTGAGTTTAGTGCTTTTCTTTAATATAGAAGCATTGAGCCTTCAACAATGCCCTTCTTGACCTCTTGTTTGAGTTGATTGAAGGTCGCGAGTGGAAGAACATCCTGCAATAAAAAATGATCTTCTACTCACAAGCACTGCCTCTTGTTGGTGCGATCAATCATAAAGTCAATAATAAAGAATATGTGTTCCTCGCTCCCGCTATGGTTCGATACGATATGATTTGATAGGTCCAAACTTTAGTAACTCACAATCATTTATTTAGACTCGTGTAAGTTAGGAATTCACCCCGTTCACTGTTTTCACTCCAACTCGAACAAAAAAATTCTTCCTCATCATGGCTCATGGTGTCTTCATCAATGAGTAAATCTTAATCATTATCTTACATAAGGTAAAAAGAATCTAACTCTAGAACTTGTGCAAACTCTTGATGAGGTAGTTCCAAGTGTGTAGGCCCCACATATTGCTCATCTTTCCCTGTTGATAGTCTTACAGTAGCAATGGACATAAAAGACATTTTTTGCGTGGCTTTTAACGTCTGAATTCAATACCATTCACCTTAGTGGGGCGTTCAATACCTTATTTCCTTGATAGATTCTAGATAAATTTCCTATTACTATGCTAACTTCCTTAGGGGTACCATCTTGCACTGATTTAGGCGATATTCGGGCTCTTTTAGAGACAATAGTTGACTTTTCCTTATTTAAGGCCTGTTTGGATTGATTTTTGGTTTATTTTTGTTATTTTGACTTTAAAACAAGTGTTTATAACAATTTTTAACTTTACCCAAACACTTCAAAACTGATTAAAAGTTATTTTGACTTATAAACACCTAAAATAAATCAATTCAAACTGAAAGTTAGTATAGTCACAAGAGGCATAATAACTTTATGGGAAAAGGCCAAAAATGTCATTAAACTATGTGAAAGGAACAAAAATGTCCTCCGTTTATCATTTGGCTCAAAAATTTCCTTACCCTCAATATTTTGGTTCAAAAATGCCCCTTGCAATCAATATTTTTTTGTCCAGAAATGATCCTATAGTTACAAAATGGATCAAAAATACTCTTTTCCGAATAAATATTTTTTTTCTTTTTAAACACATCTTCCTAATCAAAATATTATTATAGAACAATATTCTTGTTTTCTTTCTTCTAAACTTAATAAAATAAAAATGTAAGAAATATTCTTTTTCTATTACTCTCATTTTATCAATTAAAATAGAATAACTTCATGTACCCTTTCGATAGTTAATATATATGTATATATATAAGATCATAATATATTTATCATTAATTTAAATTTGCTAAAAAAAATTTAAAAAAAAAAACATTGTTGAAAAAGAATGTCTTAAAAAGGATGATGATAATAATATATTTATTTGAAAATGAACATTTTTGACCCATTAAATAACAATAAGGACATTTTTGAACCAAAGTATTGACAACAAGAGCATTCTTGGACCAAACTTCAAATGAAGGACATTTTATTTCTTTTCGCATAGTCTAAGAGTATTGTTGAACCAAAATATCGATAGTAAGGATATTTTTGAGCCAAACTATGAAAAAGAGATAAATACATCCCGAACTATCACAAATGTGTGCAGATACCCTCCGTGATACTTTTGGAACATTGATGCCTGAATCGTCCGGAAACTAAAGCATATATAACCTTTATACTACTTTTATTCAAAAATTGAAATTTAAGTTTTGTTCAAATGTCATATATAAACAAAAAATTCAAATCATAACTCCAAATAAGGTCAAACGAGCCTTAATTTTGACAAATAGAGTTACTATATACTTGTACTGGAAAACAATATTAGAAATTTAGTGAAATTTTTCTTATAAAAAATTGACCATTTTGCCAATATTATCTTTTTCTTATAAAAATGACCAACTTCTAAATAGAATAGGTGTAAAAATTCCCCAATAAATAAAAAATGAATGAGCAAGCACCAAAAGTTTTTGTTAATAATAGTCGAGGAATATGCCAATAAATGGCGAAGCATAGCATAACTGAAGAGCGTCGATCGATACCTGTTCATCAAAAAATAACATTATATCTCTAAATAAAAAGAAATTATGATATATATTAGGGAAAATACCCAAGTACCCCCTCAACCTATGCTCGAAATCCCAGAGACACACTTATACTATACTAAGGTCCTATTACCCCCTGAACTTATTTTATATGTAATTTTCTACCCCTTTTTAGCCTACGTGGCACTAGTTCGGAAAAAAAAAGTCAACCATCGTTGGGCCCACAAGATAGTGCCACGTAAGCTAAAAAGGGGTAAAAAATTATTAATAAAATAAGTTAAGGGGGTAATAGGACCTTAGTATAATATAAGTGTGTCTCTGAGATTTCGGGCATAGGTTGAGGGGGTACTTGGGCATTATCCCTATATATTACATTGTTTGACTTCTAGACAATTTTACTTTTTCATATTTTGACACCCGAAATTCTAATTCCGACACTAAACCTATCAAATACGTCACCTCAAAAGACTAGCAAGTAGAATTGGAATTAGGAATATATTACTAGTAAACGTCATCTCAGGAAAGCTTCTGCATTATCTTATTTAAAGTTGTCTGTTTGCATTTGTTGCAAGGCATATCAGTGTGCTTAACTAATTAATTAATTATCTTCACTTAAGCATACATGTCTCCAGAAAATTATAGAATAACAACGGTATTAGCTTACGACAAAAACTCAAAAAGGCAAATGGAACAACTACAAATAACAATATTAAGTTGATGAAAAGGGAAGTTCCATGTATACTATCTACTCCCTAAACTAATAATAGACACAAAAAGAAAATGGAGTTTCATTATGAATCTCACTCACATAAACAAACAAACAGAAAGGGAAGCCAATATTGAAATAAATAAAAAATGTTAGATTGCTTATAATATATATAGTATGAAAGTGGAATTCTTGAGGTTCCTTTTCCACATTTATGGCCAAAATTGAACCTTTCATTAACTTGAGAAGCCAATAAGTGTAAGTTTCTAGTCTTTGAAAGAGACAATTAATATGCCATGAGCCAGAATTATTGGAAAGTTTAGATTGCTTGGTGTAATAATTAATCCTGATATCTTTTTAGTGCTCATTACATCAACAATCATATCTAAAGGTATGGTTAATGGTATATACCCCTTACATATAAACAATCTTGTACTAGAACTGATGATAGATGACAAATATAACATTATATTTTTACTCAAGCAGTGGAGCAGTTGGAAGCCTAGTGCAACATACATGCAAGTCTAATTGAGGTCAAATTTCAAGCTGCCCTCTAAGATAGCGATGAGGCATCTCTGGAACTTCATCTAGGGGCAGTGGTAATAGATACTTTTTATCTATACAGAAACAAAAAGAAGCTTCAAGACTAATCAATTTAGAAATAGTAATCACAAGCACCGGAATATTTGGAACTTACGAATGTCAGAATATACCATAAGCAGATCAAAGAAGGTGCTCTTCATTTCCAACACATACTAAAAGATATTTCTAAGAGAAACCTGCTGTTAGCTTTCTTTTTTGAGTTTTCTACAGATCCATTGTTGACTGAAAATCTTCACAAATGAATATGATATATCTAACAGTTAACTCCTCTATCAATGGAGGGGCTTCAGTTTCAGTTTTTCTAAACACAATCCCAGTTATATTTCTATTGTCGCCAAGAAGTGTGTACATGCTAGGTGTATATTGATATCTTTAGTGTCATTTACAAGCAACAAACTATAAGTGAGAATCTCCAGATACAACACACTTTCTAAGCACAGAAAACTAAAGATTAACATAAGCCTTTCCTATCATGAGCATGTGTAATGTGTATTTCTTAAACTTTTCTCCGTTGTCATTCTAGCATAGGTTACTATTTACTCCTTAACAAGTTAAGGTAAAAATACATGTTATTCCGGCAGGACAATAGACTCAAACAAACTGCTTTATAGCACTAACTTTTAAGGCAAGGAAAAAACTTAAGCCACATATACAAGTAGCTTTTGTATAGACTATATGACATTTTAACCAACAACTTATACGACGTATTATATGAACAACAACAGAAAGTAAAACAACTATTTGGCATAAAGCAGCAAATACCCTGCAACAAAGTAAATATGGATTTCTGCAATTAATACAAAGGCAATAATTGCCATGTGCTTTATCGCGAATTGCAGCCAGAGTAGTATCATGATCTACTAATTCTGCTTTTTGTAAAAGATGGACCCAATACAATACCAACTTGAGGAGTGATGTTGAAAGTCGAGAAATTGCATAGAATATGTTAATCAAGTTGATTAAGCTATGCTACCAAGTAGAATTTTACCATGGCATCAAAGATCTACAATCTTAGAAGAGACTTACATCACTTCCGTCCAGTGGCAGGCGACCTTATGCTGCTTGTCCGACCAAAGTGTTCCTTTCTTTTCATAAGTTCACAATTAACTAGTTTTATTTCTTTTGGGTCAACGTTCAAAGCAGCACCAATCTTATTTCTATTTTGAGTGTTTCGATGGTACCATGTGTCTTTTTTAGCAATTATTCCTCGTCACTGTCTCTTTCAACTACTATTCTGACCATTTTCCAATGACTTTTCAAGTAAGCATTCCTAAAACTTCTTAATCTCTTCTTTTTCATCATGGTATCATAGTCTAGGTATTGAGTGATTCATCTAAATATTGAATTCTAACTCGGCAACTTTTTAGTTTCTTATCATTATATGTTGATGTTGTTCACAATACCTCTTTCAGCTGATGAGAATATATTCTTTCTACTAAAAGAAACACTTTCTTATGATGTGCAATTACCAGAGATTTTCCAGAGGGAAGAGTGTTGGCACTGCTTTTCTTTTCAGTGAAAGTTCACTATTCCAGTGACGCAATTCAAACAATTGTTTACACTTCCAATGATGTTTAGTATTGCTTGTTGTTAAGCATCCCACCAAATTGGTAGTGGGATGCGGCAATTGATCTTCTTATGTAGACTTGGCAAACCCTTCCCCTCCTGAGATAGCTATTGAGATTGAGTTAGGCCCAAGTGCTATATCTATCATGGTACCAAAGAGCCAGGTCCATCCAAATTCATGTTCACCACCGATGTTGTTCTTAATCCACGCACTAGTCTTCCAGCCCTAGGCTCGACGGGGTTGGTAAGTATCCCACATGGGTAGTGGGATGGACAATTGGTCTCCTTACATGGACTTGTGCAATCTTTCCCTCTTGAGCTAGCTTTTTGAGGTTAATTTAGGCTTTGGTGCTATATCTATAACTTGTTTCCAAAATATATAAAAAGGCTATTCCCCTTGAGCTTTCACAGTAGGTTCAATTTTAGGAGAATTACTATCAAGTGTAAAATATTCTTAATGATTGTGTAATTGAGTGGATATTCTCAACAACCTCCTGTTTCTTTCAAAATAGAATATTTTTATCATGATGACTTGAGAAAAATTTCTCATAAGGAACGATAAATCATTCAACCATGACAATCAACTAACAATGCCTCAATCCTAAACTACTTGAGATCAGTTATATAAAACAATTATATCCATTCCCATCTATTCAGGTCCATCTTGTGCCAAATTTACTTATAAGGAACATCCTAGACAATTATATTTCCAAAAAGAAGTCGAGAAAATATATTAATGAGAAAAAATTGGTTGCAGATGCAATAAGCACAAGTTTAAATGCCATGAATTTTCTCAATCACTAAAGATACCGATCAGATAGCACATTCACGGACAATTGGTGGAAAATGCTCAATAGAGGATGGTTAGTTAGCAGAGGAGAAGGGTCTGACCAACTTCAAGCAAGAGACTCCTCCTAGTTATTCAGATACCCATTTCTCATTACATATGATTTTATCATATATAACATTTGTTTGAATAGAGCGTTGTACAAAATCTAGTCAAAGTTCATCTCCTTAAAATTAGATCAAGTTTGGTCTGTTCAGACAAGTCAGTAGAATCTCAAGATCGAGCAGGGTTCTAAAAGTTAAAAGGATACAGAAGGACTAAATAACAGATCTAACTCTCGAACAATTCAATATGCTACAATTGAGATAAGCCATCAAAAGCTGCACAATTTGACATTTTTCTATGAAGAAATTGTTTGAGTCCAGGAAAACTCATTACAGCCCAATAAGTCGCTAAAGAAGTCACTCATACTTCATTATCAACAAAGAAGTAAAGTAATTGATATTCAATAATGACAAAAACATCACAAATTCAAGTTATACTAATAGTTAAAAGACATTGGCAAATATGAGTCCTTGGAACATCACCTCAGAGTAGAAGAATAGAAGCTGCCGTGGCATATCAGCAACATTATGCATATTAGAGAACTAACATATAAGATGGCAAAAAAAGGATAAACTAAATCTATTTGAGTTGTCTTATAGTCCCTTTGTTCTAAATTAGTTGTCATGGCATGCCTTTTTGTCTGTCCCATATTACTTGACCATTCCTTTAAACACCGAGCTTTTCCTTCGCTCACAACTCTAACATTTGTTGTGCTAATACTCTCTCCACTCTGATCTATATATGAGTTCTTTCCATTTGGAATATTGCATAATATTTGACGTCATTCCACTAATTAAAATTACTTTATACAACTTTCAGAACTTTTAAGAGTTTTAACTTATTTAACGATTTGAATATTGACTTTGATAGGACGCTTACTATTTAAACTAATTTTTCGCCTATTAATTGAAAGTGTATTCGGTCAAACACACCATATAGAACAAAATGGGAGTACTACTTTAGTACTTTATAATATCATAATGTTGAGAGAAATCTTCTTCACTAATTCAGCATATCAAAGTCAATCTTCTCAAGCAAGTCTTTTTTCAAAAACTCCTCACTTTCATTATTTCTCTTCACCTTCATCAAACGAAGGTCCTTCTTATAAGGATTGAGAAAAGAAAGGGGCCAATTATCTTCCTAACAACTCTAATAAGGTAGCACCATAAGGGAGATGAGGAAGTAAATCTTGTATACCAGATTCGAGAGTAACAACAACTCCTCCTAAGTCCCAAACAAGAGTAAACTGAAAGAAGTTTTTGTAGAATGGGATTTCTCATCATCATAATGCCTTATTAAGTGAAAAGATCTTTCACCTGAGTGACCAATTAAAAGCAGGCCTCACTGATCAAAATAAGTTAAACAGGTTGCCTAGAGGCATAAAATCACAGACTAAAAATGTCAAAGAATCAGAGTACTGCAACAATATTACAGAGAATAATATATTTAAACATGATGATCACAACCAGCACTTGTACAACATATTTAAAATGTAGAAATACAAAATACCTATAGCTAAAACGAAAATTGGGATGGCAAGCTTACAATTTATGGTTCAGGTTGTCACAACACTGGAAAACTGTTGTGCTACGCATCTTCTCTTTGTATAACTGAAGGAGTAGGTGGTACCGTTATCGCATTTTGACCTCTTGTATGAGACTCATCTTCCACGAAGGATTGCTGTCTATCATGACTATGAACTTCATCTGCAAATCTGCTGAGGTTTGGGGTGCTGCTTTTTATAATTGGAAGTGAAGAGGAGTTGTTTGCAAGAGGAGGACCTGAAGTATTATATAGTCCATCCTCACGAGGCAATGGTGATATACTTTCATCTAGTTTCCTACAAAATTTATCTTCCACGATGTCATAGGAATTTCCGGTCCTTACTTCCTGAGCAAGAGAGCACCAACAGCAGAAAAGCCATAGTGCACAGTCAGCAACAGCAGGTTTACCACAACAAGTATTGTAAGGAGGCAAATTGTATCTTTTTCTCATCTGAATCCTCCAAAAGCCACCGTACAGTAACCCAAACAGACAAAGAAAAATCCCAGTAACTCCTAATATCCCCCTGACAGTATCACTGTCAATATTAACAGCAGCCAAATTGAAGATCCAGAAAGGAGCCATACAGAACAGAAGAAAAGTTGCAATATGAACATACATATTTCCAAACCCAAGTCTCTCCATATTCCAACCAAAAACACAAAAACTGCAGAACAAAGAGAGATATGCCAAAGAAATATCATCCCAAAAATCAAGAATGCCTCCACTCCATTGTGGTCTAGTTTCAACAAGTCTCCCTTCATCTGATGCAAAAGAAAATCTCTTTTCCAATGCTTTTCTTCTCAGTTGGCTAGCACTGCTGCTCTCGGCTGTTGTTCGAAGTTGTGCTTCCTCGTCTAACTCAGTATCATAATCTTTTCCTAGAGGGCTGAGCATACAGTATATTCCAGCAATGGCCGGTGCACCAATTGCAACTGAGATACATATTCCTACCCCAATAGCTGGTCTTACTGACCTCTTGTAACCCAAATTAAGCCCACACAGAGCATATTGAGCAAAACAGTTGAGATTAAGTAATGCGACAACCACCATCATGTGTGTCCATTCATGGGGCTTATAAGTTCCATTTTTGCAGTAAACCTTTCTCAGCCTGGAAATGTCTTCTGGCCTCCATCGCATTAAAAGAACAAAGTGATATAGCCTTTGCGGGTGCTGGTATAGACACATGAGAGTAAACAATGCATTAAGAATTTGGTTATTCACTTCAAACCATGTATCTCTCATAGATTTTTTAGGGATGGCATGGTTCAACATCCCCGTCATCAC
The DNA here is from genome assembly GCA_027704805.1 of Solanum corneliomulleri. Classification (NCBI taxonomy): domain Eukaryota; kingdom Viridiplantae; phylum Streptophyta; class Magnoliopsida; order Solanales; family Solanaceae; genus Solanum; species Solanum corneliomulleri. The sequence continues at coordinate 34,719,496 of JAKWIY010003057.1, read as the reverse complement.
AAGAAACAAAATTGCACCAGAAACAGCTACACATACAATCCAGATAAAAAGTACAATATTCAGCGGGTTTCTGAACCACTCTTTGCACATTTTCCTAAGAGCTGGCCAATCCAATTTCCGTGAAAATAGTCTAGTAATACGTTGACGGAGATGAAGGCTGCTAGAAGAAGGTACAGTTCGAGAAAAATCATCTCTTTGATCAGCTATCTGTTGAAACTTTAACGATGGAGAACCCAAATTACCAAAGTTGAGGAACTTTAGCCTCTTGGGTGGAATAGCAAGAGTACTATCCTGGAAATGGCTCTGAGAATTTTCATTACTTACAAGTCCCCTTTGAGATGTTGAAACATTCAGAGGTACATGAGCCTTACTCATAGGTTCCTCAACAATACCAGGATGTTCACCATTGCCAACAGATGCCATTTGAATTTTTTTTGGATTCACAGTCAAAATATTAAACTTTACAGATCATTATCTACAGCTTTTCCGCTTGAATGGGGGCGAACAAAATAAGCATCTAAATCTGAAAATTAAGAAAGCTAATAATCAAACGCTTCCAAATTTCTAATACAAAAAAAAAAAGAGATCTGGCTAGTTACAAGACCAAGCAAACAGGTTAACAAAACTAAAACACATAAAAACCCTACAAACTTATCATAAAATAAGCTAAATGAATTTCCTTAAATCTCACTCTCACACCATAGACATATAGAAACTAAACTAAAAAATAACAGTAACAATAAGTCTGGAAATCTTAATAGCCCAGTTGATTGACTACATGAACTTTCACATGAGGGTTCAATTCCCCAATTTTTTTCCAAAAATGAGCAAATGAGTATGAATCAGGGAACTGGCCAAAGTAGGTAGAGAAATAACTAATAAGACAAAGAAGTCAACATACCATGAAAACAGCATAGAGATGATCGTAATCTGAATCAAAAATTGAAGTTTTAATTTTCTGGTTTGTACTCCATTAACCTAAGCTTCAATTCAATTTTAACAATAAGCATATTTCATTTTTTGTGGGTTTACTTCATAAGAAGGAACAGGGATATGCCAAAAGAGAAGATAAACAATACAAAAAAGCAAATGAGTAGTATACAAGTAGAAAAATGAAAAGCATCTAAGAAACTAACCGATCAGAAAAGGAAAAGAGGAAAGCGCTCACCTTGTTCAAATAATTTTCTCTTACATGTGACACAAACATCGATACTACAGTTATATATTTTTTTTATTTAACATCCTTGCATAAAAAATCATGTAACATATTTAATACTCCAATGCTTTTATGGTAAAAAAATATTGATCATTCTCCTTTTCCAATTGAATTATTATAATACTTCCAATAAAAAAAGAAAAATTACGTGTAATAGAAAAATTATTAATTTAAATTAAATGGTATAACACAGTTTGATTAATTGTAATTTGCGTAGCAAACTATTGTCATTTACTTTTTTCAAAAAATTTTGTTCGTCGGTCTCTCCTTCCTTTCTCATTGTATATAAATACAAATGTATAAATTATGTTTCTATTTGTATAAAGAGAGAGAAAATTGTACATGCACGCGCAAATAATATATCTTCACCTATAATTACAATATATCTTCACCTATAATTACACAATACTAAAATTTTCCTGCCCAGTTCTCTTTGTCTTTCTCTCTTTCTCGCTTTATACAAACACATATTATACAAAATACAATTTATAATTTGTGCTTCTATAAAGCGAGAGAGAAATTTGATATACAAACGTTTTATTTCGATTCAATTGTATATAAATTCAAATTTTATGCAGATATACTAACACATAAAAATTGAATTGAGGGGCTGCTTGCGATGAATACAAACGAGAGGTTGTCAACGATTTATACAGATGAGAGGCTACCAGCGATTTTATACAAATCTGATGCCCGCAGTGATTTATACAATCTAATGTTCATATCAAACATAAATTTTGCTATGTAGCGTAATTATGCAAATTATTGTTATAACATACAAATATGATTTTAATGTTTGTTAAACGTGAAAGTTGCTCAAAAAAAAATATTTGGTACTCCTTTGTTCCTAATTACCTGTTCAAAAAAATTATCACTAGTCTATTTTGACAAATCAAGAAAGAACAAAAAAAAATTTACCCAATTAATTAATTTTGAAAAAAAATAAAACTTTTTTAAAATCTTTAATTTTTAATTCATCTATTTTATAACTAATAAAATAATAATAAATTTATTTATTTTATTAATAAATATATCAATTCAAAAATTCTAACATTAATATTTGACCGAATGAGTGGGAATGGAGGATGCCAATGAAGTCTCCACATTTTAGTCTTTATTACCCATCACAAAGCGTGTGATTGATTATTCTCAACTCTATGTTCCTTCCACGAGTTAATTTGACATGTCTATTTTTTTCTTAATTCGGTGTTAGGCGGAATAATATCAGACTTTATTTTATGTTATTTTTCCTATATTTCTTATCAAATGTTGGACATTCATTATAAGTTGAATTAATTCAAATTTATATCAAAAAGAAAAATCAACTTGGATGTAAAGTATTTTATGTCAAAGCAATTTAAATATCAAGCCTTAAACTCATAAATGATCTATTGAAAATGAAGGACATTGCTTTTGCATGTAGTCTGTAGTATGTCAGGTCGTCACGCTCAGCCACATCAATATAAATTTATTTTGTAATTAAATTATATAAAAAAAAAAAAGTCAACCGTAAAATTGACCTATTAACTTATTGGTATTAGGTTATTGGCTAAACGATTAGTGAATAATTAAATTTTTATAGTTAATAATTTATCGATGTAAAAATAGATTACTCAATTTTCTTATTGGTAAACTATTAATTCGTTAAGAGTTAAAATACTTACACTTTTACTCTTTAGTATATAGAGTGCATACTACATAGCATATTATACTACATAGCATATTATCATCAACCCTAAAGCCTCATTTAATATATATATATATATATATATATATATATATATATATATATATATATATATATATATATATATATAAAGCTACATGTAATATGGAGGAGAGAGGCGAGCGAGATTGGGAGAGAGAGGAGAGTTAGGGAAAAGAGTAGGAGAAAGGTGAATTGTATATGCATATCGGTTAGATAATTGTATATTTTACATATGTATTTGTATATTTTCGCGAATTGTAAACGTAACTAATCATATAAACTCAAAGTCAGTCATGTAATTAATGTATAATGTTAGTCGTGAGTGATAATTATAGCAAACTATAACTATGATGAGTAATTAAATAATATAAGTTTGTCTAACCGTTATATATATATATATATGAAATATATTCAAATTTTGATCGAAATCGCTGTTACGATACTAAACTTCTGAAAGGACCTTTTACCACATGCACTATTTAATACTATATTTTAAAGGTATATATGTGTCCATATAGACATAAAAAATATTACATTACATACATCGCTGTGGAAATTAAGTTTGTTTTATTTCAAATTTTAATTGGTATTTTTAGGAACTATGAATATCTAAATTTTAGGATTTTATTAGGAGTTGTTGAATATTAAAGTCTGAATTCTTGAAGCTATTGAACATTTTTTGGGGTTATTAATTGTGAGTAATAAAGTTAATCCTTTGATTTTTTTTATTATCGCAAACATGAGTTATTTTATTTAGGGCAACTTTCACATATAGCAAACAAAAAATTCATATTTGTATGATATAGCAAACTTTGCATAATTGCGCTCCATAGCAAACATAAAACTGTATAATTTGCTATACATATACAATTGTATAATTCGCTGGCTTAAATTGTATAATTCGCTAGCCTAAATTGTATAATTCGTTGGCCTATTTCGCTGCAATTGTATAATTTGTTTTGCATACAGTTGAATCGAATTAAAATGTATGTATATTGCATAATTATAAGTGTATAGCAAGAAGATATATATTTTTCTCGCTTTATACAAAAACAGAAACACAATATATACACTTTTATTGTATAAAGCTAGAGAAAATTGTATTTCACTGCAATTGTATAATTCGCAATTGTATAATTCGTTGGCCTTTTTCTCTGCAATATTTGAAGTAAAATGTTTGTAAATTGTATAATTAAGTGTATAACACGAAGATATATATTTTTGCATGTGTATATACAATTTTCTCTCGCTTTATACAAAACAGAAACAAAATTATACACTTCTGTGTATAAAGCGAGAGAGGCGGGCGAGAATGGAGAGTGGCGAGCGAGATTTTTGGGAGAGAGACGCTGGCAAATTTTAGCTAATGTTTGCTATGGAGTACAATTAAATCAAACCCTAGCTATTCCATTTAATTTAGGTTATTAGTTTGCTATTATATACAATTTTCCCTTTTATTTATAATTTAATTGCTCCACTTTTTATGGGTAACTAACCCATAACTAAGTTGTGGAGTCCTGAAAGAGGGATGACAAAGTGGAGTCTCGAGCCTAAAGGGGAAAAAAAAGTTGATAAAATTTTTAAAAGTGAATATTAAAAAATTAAAAAGGTAAAATCGCTATTGATGTAGTGATTTATTCTAACGTCCGTTAACAGATCAATTTTTTTAAAAAAAAAATAAAATTGCTACCCCTGCAGTAGTTTTTGCAAATTTATTTTTTTAAAAAAATTAAAATCGCTACTATGACAGCATTTTTAATAAAATAAATATTTTCTTTAATTGGAAATCGCTGCTTAATTTCTTTTTTCAATAGAAAAAAGGTTAGAATTTTTTTTTTTGAAAATTGCTGCCAAGACAGTTATTATATTGAGTTGCATTTTTTAAAAATAAATAAATAAGTCGCTACCTTGGCAGCATTGTGAACTTTTTTTTTTTTTTTTTAAATTTTGTCAATACTTTTTAAATTTGTATTTTATTTTATAAATTGGCTAGAATATAAAAAGTATAATATGATTTAAAATAATAATTGACTGGAATATTTATAAAATAAAAATTAAAATTAAAAAGTATTGATAAAAATTTATTTTAAAAAAATCACAAAAACCGCTACCAAGGCAGTGATTTACAATTTCAAAGATGTTAAAATATTCAAAAAATAATTTTAAAAAAAATCCTCTAAAATCGCTGCCTTGGCAGCGATGTCTTATAAAATAATTTTCTAATCCACTAAAATCCCTGCCAAGGCAGCGATTTCTCAAAAAAGAAAATTCTACCAATTTTTTTTTTTAAAAAAAAGAAATTAAGGAAAATTGCTGCCAAGGCAGCGATTTCCAATTTAAAAAAAAAAGAATTTTTATTAAAAATCAAAATGCTGCCATAGCAGCGATTTTGAACTTTTTTATTAAAAAAAATTGCAAAAACGTTGCAGGGGTAGCGATTTTCATCTGTTAGCAGCGTTAAAATAAACCGCTATGTCATAGCAATTTTACCCTTTTGGTTAGAAATTTTTTTAATGTACCCTTTTGAAATTTTTATAAAAATTTTTTACCCTTTAGGCTCCGGACTCTGACAAAGTGATAGTTGCATAGATAAAAATTCTGCACGGTAATTTAGGGGTGTGGTTAGTTCTTTTATTTTGTATGTAATCTAATGAAGGCCTATATTAGAACATGCATGCATTATTTACTTGTGCAGAAAAGAAGTTAAGATGAGGAAGAAGAACTAAGTATGGAAACGGGGACTACTAATTCATCTAACGATTTAAGAACTTATGATGATAATATAGTTGAGACTTAGGTTAACAATTGTTAAAGTAACACCCCCGTATTGCAAGGACTTAGTTTCATGACCTAAGACTACCCCATCGTGAAAAGCTCTAAACAAGTCATTTGACATAAGCATGACACTATGAAAACAACATAAAAAAATGAATCATAAAATCGGAATGTTAGTCTCAAAAAGTTTCATCACAATATGATATAAAATCAGAGTACAAAAGACTTCATACGCGAAAAATACTAAGTCTGACATAAGCCTCTACTAATAGGTGTGACTAGGACAAACCCCAGTCACAAAACAAATCTAAAACTGAAATAACATAAAACAATAAAGACATGTGGTGGAAAGGTAAGGTCCCCCATCCATGAGGACTCATCGGCTCTAAACATAACTGATCAATCTGATACTAGCCGTGCTCGGATAGAAGAGCATCAGAGCCTATATTATAAGATAATATAAGCACAATAAATATATGTGTCAATACTTGAAATATACTGAGTATGAGAATAAATGCATGACTAAAGACATAACATCCTGATGAATCAAAAAACATGATAATGCATGACCAAGTAAAAATATTGTGATTTGATGAGCTGAATCCGTAAAACATGATACAAGGTTCATGCAATAATTTGAAAATCATACATAAGCTTAAATTATAAAAGGAAATTATAATTAAACTGTTGTAGGAGATATTGTTAATCGACATAAACTATGTGAATTATAACATGGAGTTCGGTGTGTTGCTTTCACATCGAAAAGAAAGTTTTCTACTTGCCAAAGTAAGGATCATATCAATAATTTTAAGTGGATTCACTAGGTAGAGTCAATTAAGACTAAATCTTACGGGGCACGTAGGTATGAGACAAGAAGATTGGTACCAAAAAGCTTGTCTCTACTAGCAGGTGAACCTCTATCGCAAAGTCCACTCAGTGCTAAGTAAATCCTAAAGGAAACATGTATAATTATATCATATTCATACTTCTTGAAATGGTAAGAATATGATAATACCAAATCAATCATAACTTCATATTTCAAGAATAACTCGTTAAAACTATGATTTCATATCGTACTGATAAGAGACACTTACTTAAGCATCTAAATCATGATCATCTTTTCATAATAAGAATTACTACAATCAGAAGCATTCAATTTCATAAAACATATTTGATATTTTATCTAAAAGCATCCTTGATTCATAAATTCCTCAATTCATAATGCATGCATATCTTCAAGCTTAGTTCATGATCATAAAGTATATATATAGCATGAGGTCATGTAAAAAAATCATGAAAAAAACATGTAATTACGTCAAATCATGCATTGTGAAATCCATTATGAAAAATAAATTCAATTCCAATTGAATCGATACATAAATCACGAAACACTAGAATTTGGGTGAGAATTCATAAAGATAATTTGAGGTTTCTTTGAAACTCAATGAATGGAGAGGAATCCATTGATGAATTTCCCATATACTTTGATGAACCTTAACTTTGGAATTGAAAGAGGAGACGAGGAGCTTCAAAAATTGTAATTCATCTTGAGATTCTTGGAAAAGAAGACTTGAGATCCTAGGATTCACGAGAATGGAGGGGTTTGATGCGTAAAAACAGTTATATGGATTAGAAATAGTCTAAAACGACATAATTTAAGAATTAAGAGGAGAGGAAAAGATCCAATTAACCTTGAAAAATAACTATTAGAACTCATCTAAGGATGTATACAATATCACAGGTCGTACTGGTGGGTCGTAGATCTAACTGCTGAAAACCAAGTTTCTAAATTAAAATTACGAACCAAGACCATGAGTTGGTACCCTTTATACGAGTCGTAAAACATCCCTCGTGCATTATGCCTTAACTTTATGATTGGACCTTAGGCGTGGAACTACTGATGGCCAAGTATGGTCTGTATTTCCTTCTACAGACTGTATTGGTCAGTCGAGCGCCAACTAATGGAAAGTCCCAAGTTTGTGACAATAACTACAACACTAAACCACGAGTCGTAAACCATTGTACGACCCATGCAAGCTAGTCGTGCCATCCAAGGTACAAAATATTCCCATGTTTTGAACTCCATTCACAAACACTATACACAATCCGCAAAAGAGTCCATGAACTATCCTTTTGGTGCATAAAACTCCGCCCAAGACTTGTCATATTCCATATTTCCAAGATCTCATCTATGACAGTTATTTATGGGTCATAAAACTGAGTACGATCTATACTTGGTCTCGAACAAATATGCACCAACAAAGTTTTCTGTAACTTTCTTTTCAAATCAACTTTCCAACTTCTGAGGTATTAAACTTAGAGATTGTTTGGAAAGTCACCCTGATAATTGAATTTGGTATAATTACATTGTCTGACCTATTTAGTTGGTTGATCAACATGTAATTGTGTGTATTTGACAGGGGATAATTATACTTTTTGATTCCAAAGGATTCACCGTAAATTATTGGTAATTTCATGGTGTAATTCAAAAATGATTATTATTTAATTTATTATTTTTTAAAAAAAAATTATTTTCTATTTCTATTATTTTTTTAAAAAAAATATTATCATTCAAAAAATTTCTAAAAGCTTATTTTTATTGGATATTACTCATATTTCATCTATTTCTCGTTCTCAACCTTCACTTCATGTGATTCTATATAATTTTTTGTATTACCTGTTTTTATGCCATGTTTATTTATTTTCTTAGCATAATTTTGCTAATACTCTAATTTTTAAATTAAACTAGAATTCATTGTTGAGTAAGATTATAAACTTATGTTTTCCTACTCTTCTATATCATCTTTATGTATGTTATGTTGAAATTTGACATAAGAGTATATGATAATTTTTTTGTTTTGAATTTAGAACTTATGTTATATTTTTTAGTTTCATTTGTTTTAGTAGTATTCACTTGAGACTTTACATTGCAAGTCATTTATTATTTTTAGACTTGATAGATTATCTTTTTGTCAAATATTTAATAATTTATGACATTTCATTTATAATGTTAATCTTTTTTGTCAAACATGCATTTAATGATGCTCATAGAAATGTTGTGCTTAATTTTTATGATTAATTTAATTAAAATATACTAATTTCAAAATATAAATCAATTAATTTTTCATAATATTAGATTATTACTAAGAACATACGTTTATTAATTTATATATTTTCAAAGAAAATATATGTCTTAAATATTTAATTTAATAACAGTTATAAAGTTTTTTATTTGTCTCATATAAATTTTAAATAATTAACTTTTATTTTTAAAATTTGATATAATCTTAGGATTGCAATTGTGCATCCAAACAATACATGTAATTACAGTGTAGCAAACAAATAAATTAGTGTAATTACTAGGTTATGTAATGATTAGACTGATAATTACTATTTAATTACCTTAGTAATTACAACAATTCTAATTATCAGGTGACTTTTCAAAATAAACTCTTAAGGTGATATCTTCTAGATGGATTGGAAGGACTCTAGTTGTACTTTAAGAAGGTTGACCGTTTTACTCCAGAAGCATTTCTTTCTACTTTTTTTATTATTTCAATTCCATAATATGTATTAAAATTATTTTTCTTCTTACTTGTATTATATTGTATTATCGTCGATTATAAAGTTTTAATTATTGTTCGATTATAGTATTATATTCTTGTTTCCAAAACTATATATTGAATTACTTAGATTTAATTTTTCTTGTATTCTTGGTTTCAAGTTTTGAGATTTTTATTTAATTCTTAGGATTACTTATCTACTTATGATTTTACTCAAATATTTTGTTAATTTGATTATTAAGTTCCTAATTAATATGTTTTTTTTTTTGAATCCCAAAATAATTCGCAATCGCAACAACCTCTGCCACAATCTCAGCTCTTTGGGTGAGCACTCTGTGGTGAGCTTTTGTGCTCACTGGGTAAACCCCTCGGGCCGCTGAGCACTCTGTGGTGAGCACTTTGTGCACATTGGGTAACCCCCACTGTGTAATAGCCTGCGAACCACACAAGGATGCAAATCATACTAGACAAGCCCTATACAACATGCTCGACTCAGAAGGCATTGAGGGGGATGATCCCGAATCATCCGTGTCGATAACTACCCTCCAAATCAACTGAGCCATCTCGAAGGACCCTAATCAATATGTTCTCTTCGAGCAACTAGAAAAATATATTCCATAGTTATTTGCCTCTCTGTAAATATGAAGCATGTTTTAGAGCTTGTGCATTAATTATTATTGACTATTAACAACATTTGCACTTATAAGTATTGCTTATGAATGTAAAAATTAAGAAATATGACCAAATTATGGAGGAATGATAGTCAATTGTTGAATTGAAATTGAACCTTCTAGAAAGTAATTTGTTTTATTGATTGTAGAACTTTGAATTGAATTTTCAATCTAATGTAGATTGTTCGATTCTTAAATGAAAATTGAATCTCGAATATTGGAAAAAGACAAGTTTTTAATGAAGTTGAAATTTAAGTTAAATTAATATTTGAATGTTGATTTTATTATTGAACTTAGGATTCAACTTTTTCTTTTTTAAACTTGAATACAATTATTGTTACAACTCAACAAAACTTTGGTGGTACCGTGCTTTGTAAATTGTATCTCTATCTTTGTCGTTCCGTCATAACTAAATAAATAATAAATAATATATTATAAGATGAAGGGTTGTTAGCTTAATTAGCTGTAGCTTTGCTGACATTGTTGACACGGTCAGAAAGGTAGACGATTCTATTAATACTAGATAGAGCATGACCCGTGCAAAGCACGGGCCCAACATCAAAGGATCATCATTTCAGAAAGAATGGTGTAATATATAAAAGATATAATTTTTACAATTGTAAGTTATAAGTGGTACAATGTCATTGCAATGGAGAAGATGATAATATTGCATATACGTGGGAAAACAAAAGCATCTGCTTTTGTGTATTACACAAATCTCTTTTTGCACTTAAAATGTTTCTTCAGAGAAATGTAAGACACAAATGTTCTTCAAATTGGTCACAGTGGCCATGCAACCACAGCCATAGTAATCGTTGCCAAGTACCTGCACATGATTTTGTTGGAATTATGTATCTTCAAATTTCAAATTGGAAATGAAACATAGCAACTTCAGCAGAAGCTTATATAGACATAGTCAAAATTGAACTATGATGGCAAAGTCCTTATGCATGGAAACCAAAAACTGAAAAATAACATCAGATGTCTTTTCTTTTGTAAGTTTGTTACTGTAAAATCAGGAAAAACAATGATGTCTTACATAAAAGAGAGGACAATTTGGCTAAAACTTCTCAATTACCAGACTCAAAAAAAAAATTCGTACTACTAAATTGGTGTCTTATTCTTACGAATCATAAAATATTTCAAGTGATAACTTTTACTTAGTAGGGTCAGATGCTAAGTCTTAGTATCTTGATCTCTAACATAGAAATTATTATGTCGTAGATTATTTTTTTCATATATAATATGTCTTCATTTCAGCCTTCAGGCACCTTTCATGACTATCTGTTCACCTCAATTCAACAGCGTTAAAGTAATATTCAATGTGATATCCTTCAAAACTCCTAACGCTCCTTCAATGTGCATCCCCAAGTTATAGTTAAAACGCAAGAAGAAAATATCTCTGCAACCACATAAAACATATTAAGAAAGAAACACTTCCTAATAGATTTTTCATCCCAATAAAGAAGTTGATCGATCCTTTTTCTTCGTCATAACCATTCGATATTTGAAATATAAAGACCCAATCAATTTAGATGTGCGTGCAGATAAAGCACAATAAGGAAGTTGCCAACAACCTGTTCAAACATGTCGGGCACTTCCCAGCCTCAAGAGTCAATTCCATCTCTTGCAATAACAGATTGTAAAATAACTACAAAATTCAGAATTAAAGTGTTCGAGGACATCTTGGAAGCATTTGACAAAGAAGCAACCATTAATCATATTAGCTTCAACTAATATGTATGAGAAATAATCACCGATAAATAAAAAGATGATTCAGGAACAGTAAATTACATCAAGTGACTAATAATGTGAGGTTTCTATTTTACTTTTGTATTTTTGTTGCATCTTTATTTTTTATTTTTATTTTGTATTTGATTACCCTACAATAAGAGTCTAATAAGCTTGCTACACAAAGTATCATAATTATATCTTTTATATGTGTTCTCTATATTGATTTATTTCAAGTCTTTAAGCTAAGAGTTAAAGCACTGATAAATATTATAATAGCACAAGTTGTATGCTCTGTTATGTTGTGTCCCTAAATTACTGTATTTTTACTAAATTGAACCTGCCGAGGTTTGTGAGAGTACTTAGACTTAGAGTTTGTTTGAATTGACTTATTTAAAGTGTTTTTAAGTCAATATATTTTCAGCACTTTTGGAGTGTTTGGATATTTAAAAGAGTGTTTATAAGCTAAAACGACAAAAATAAAAGCTAATTCAAACATGCTCTTGGTTCATTTGAAAATTACCCGACAAGTTAATCATAGATTCTTATGTCACTTCATTCTTCTAGCCTAAAACTTCAAAATTTCCATTTATGGCAGGTGCTTATTGTCTTGCTTCTTTATTTGAGATTTTGAGCATGAGCCATTGACAATTGTTCAGTACTTCATAGCTTCACTATTTTTTTGACAAAAGTTTTAAGGAGGAGACTACACCACTTGAAAGACCTATGATTGTTTTCTAATACTTTAATGGTTCTCCTACATATAATCTAATGGGATGCCTATTGTAATTAGTTTTATGGAAGTAAAGAATGGTTTACTTGTCACCAGAAATAAGTAAGTAAATATTTTATTCTAATTTGTATGTAATGAACACTCATCAATTAGCATGCAGTGCTGTTATTTGATTTAACTTACATACTTAATTTTTTCTGTGCATTTTACATCAAAACTAAGTTAAATAGAAATAGTTCCAACAAACTACAAAGCAAACAGAAAAGATGGTTACTTTGACAAATTTCAAAACCACAAACAAATAGAATAAGTGATAATTTTGACTTTAATAAATAAAAAAAACCATTATGCCTGGTGAAAAAAACAAATTAGCTCAAAGACGAGAAGGAGAACTGCCAGAAATTTAGGATTCAAATAAAAAAATACCTCCATTGTCAGTAGTCAAATGTGAAATTTCATCACCAAATTACAGCACCAATTCAGAACCTGAAGTACTCTCGACTAATCTCTTCAATTTGCTCTCCTCCCATTTCTGATTCTCTTTTAGATTGAACACTCAATAAGTGTATCAACTCAGGAATGCAGAAAAACTAACAGAGACCCAACAAAGTGAATATTAACAAAGAAAGAATAGTAGAAAACTCACGATTGATAGCAAAGAAGCAGTAAGCACAAGAGACGTCGGTGAACTGCACGTGTCTTGGATAAAGTGAATCATCAAACTGACTACCTAGAAATGGTAATATTTAACCCTATTTAGTTGTACGTAGATAAACAAAGACTATTGAAAAAAAATAAAATTGAACTAATTGCAGCAAATTCCACGAACATCCGCAACATGAATGATAGACAGTGTATTGAAGCAAACGACAAGAAAGTTCTTAAAACATACTCCACGTAAGGGAAGTCGTTTTAATCCTTTGGCAGCTTACCATCTAGTTCGATCTTACTTATCTTTTTAAAAAAAAAAATCAAATTAAGGGAACTCTACTACTCCATACACAATTTTCTGAAATCATTCCTACCGCACGACATATGACAAAATATTAAAGAAAAGCTACGTCTTGAAAATCTATATTTACAAGCTCTCTTATGGAGAGTAATAAAGAATTATCTTTTGTCCTATTCCATTAATTCTCACAACCAAAAATATGTATAAGTTCATTGTCTATCCATTTTCTAATAACAAAAATCATGTTACTTTCTGCCGTCACTCTTCTTTATTATAGATATTGTTGCAATTTATTTTAGCTATAAATTGCATTCAACATTTGACACTTCCCATAAAGATCAATGTTCCTCCTTCAAAACAGTTGAAACTACGACTCAGCCATAAAAGCTGGAGGTTGAAGCCTGCTAACTAAGAATCCTGATACTCCACTGCAATCCAAGGCACAACATTAACTTTTTTATTTTTCTTTTTAATTAGGTAAAATAAAACTGAAGGTAGTATTTACAGCTTCAGAGGGTCGACTACTAATAAGACACAAACAGAAATAATATTTTTGCTCCATGATTTTAACCTTCAGTCACTTCAATTAATCAAGTCATTCTCCAAAGGTAGATAAAAAGCTAATGCACGGTTCAATAGACATACCTGCAATTGAATTCTGAAAGGGAATATAGCTTCAAACGCGAGAAGTTTCGATTTCGTATGATCCCCTACGCAAAAGCTACATCAACAAAAAATTCAAATAATAATTTTCTAAAAAACTATAAAGACAGTGAGATCAAAGTTCATCAACTGAAAATAAAAAGCTAGCAACTTAATTTCAAATTTAGCCAAGAAAACAGAGATTCAGAGCAAAATAATAGCAAATATAATCCATGGCAATATGAGTAAGGGTTTCAACTAAAAGAAAGAATGAGAAGATAGTCCAAGCACATAATAACGATTACAACTACAAGAAGGAATAAACAACCATCAAAGTTTTGGGAAAATTCAAATATTAGAGGAAATCGAAGAAACAATTAGAAAGTAACCTTACCTGAGATGAATGGGGGAAAATAAAAAGAGATTTGCAGCTATCAAAGTAGAGAATGATGAAGTGAGAAAGTTGAAAGAACAGGTAAATGATGTGTCAATTGAAGATATCTCTTTGGAAGACACGTAACCTATAATGAAGCATTAAAAAGACAAAAATACCCTCAAATTTGAATTAAAAGACATCAAGCACACATGTTGAAACTAGCCTTTTCTATATAAGTAGTAAAAGGTTATATCTTGGTTTTTCTTACATTAATAATTCTTATACTTCCTCTATTTCAAAATCGAATCGAAACCGATAAGCTGAATCGATAGAAAAGTTATTAGTTTATAGTATCGGGTTATTAGTTTAGTGGTTTTGATAACGGTTTAGATTTTTTTTGTTATCGGGTTATTGGTTCTTAACGGTTTAAAGTTTTTTCTTAATGGGTTAACCGATAACCCAATAATAAATTAAATAATTATATTTATACCATTTTGTATATAAAGTCCTCGACTAGAAGTTTAATTTCCTACTATTATTTTTGGTTGTCTCAAATACTTGATTATTCTACAATGTAAAAGTGTTTGTTTTTTTAGCAAGGTGTAACTTGTGAACTCAGGTGCATAGTTTATTTGGTTTGTCACCTTGTTTCTAAGTGATTTTCAATTTTTTTTTCATTTGTGTCAAATCTTAACGGTTAAATCGATAATCGAACCGATAATGATCAAAAATCGATAAACCAATAACCGATAAGCCAACATCTTAATGGTTCTTTAACGGTTTAGCATCTCTACAAACCGATAACCAATAAGCCAACCCGATAAACTTCAAAACCGAACCGAACCGAACCGAACCGTTCAATGCACAGCCCTACTTCCTCCGTTCAACTGTGGTTGATTATATTATTTTGAGATATCTAATAATACTTAATAACTTTATAAAATCAATAGATTATTTTACACTTAGTTTCTAATTTATCTTTATAATTAATTATAGTCATTTTTCTATTACATTTTATCAAAATATTGTATTTCTTATATTTCAAAGTATGATATAGTAAAATTATCCTACTATTTATAGTTTCTTAAGAAGTGTGTCAAGTCACTAGTGAACACCTATTATTGGACAAAGGGAGTAATATGTAGTCATAATCAAGCAAACAATCTATATAGAGAGAGGGGAAGAGAGATATTAACTTATATATAACTAGTCTTTTAATTAATGCATTCATTAATATGATTAAAGTCAGAATTTTCTCTCAAAATATTTTTTATATTCTTTTCACCGTATTTATTAAGGATATTTTTCATAAATAAGTATCGTTTTTCTTAGAAACTATGTAATACATGTTATTTTTAATAAATTAAATCAAATACTACATAAGAAATAATTTCAGTATAACTAATACAAACATAATTGATATAAACTTTAATTAATCTTTATATTTATACATTATATTCAACATTAATCTTATACAGCCTATAAAATGACTCCAAAAATGTGTTAAAGTGTAACGAAAGAAAATATACACTCAAGTTCTGATATTTATAAATCTAAATCACCAGAAAACTTTTAGATGGAAGAATTTGAATTGTAAATTGAGGATGCCAAATGTAGGTTCAGTGAATTATAATTACAAACTTATTAGTTTTGACCAAATTAGTCCAAAAGGAATTGTAGGGGATAAGTAAGATAATGGCGTTTCACTATCATCAAATTGTGGACGTGCCGGAGTGGTTATCGGGCATGACTAGAAATCATGTGGGCTCTGCCCGCGCAGGTTCGAATCCTGCCGTCCACGATCATTTATTTATTTTTATAAATTCTTAAAATGCCAAATTTCCTCTTGCTATAAAAATAAAGAAATTTCATCACTATTTTTAAAAATAATATTTATTATTTGATATATCATAGTATTCATAAGAAAATAATTTTTTTTAGCTACTAGAAATAAATAAAATAATTAAAATTTAGTAAGAACTAAGAATTAAGTACGTTGTCTAATGACACAAATTTTAACTCATCTAAGTCTAACATGTTTCAGCTCAAGTAACTTTTAGTGTGTTCAACAACGTGCTCATTTACTATGGATAAACAACACAAATTTCAGTAGCTTAAGAGCTAATTAGCTGTCTTTTTCGTAACTTTTCAAAATTATAAATTGTGTCAAATATTCAGTCTCTAGATAGTACATGAGGTTACAATAACGTATAGTTCATTTTAGATACAATATTGTGTTCAAACAGATTTGTCTGATTGGAAAAAGTGAGATGTGATTACAATTGTAAAAATAATAATCTTTTGTGTACATATTATGTTAAGTAGAAATAAATTTTATAAGTAGATGTTATAATTATTGTGATTAATTTTCGAGTGAATCTTGTGACTAAGGTAAGATTTGGTATTAGATTTATGTGCTACTAAGCATATTTGTGATTGTAATATAATTTGTGTACTAGACCCAACTTGAAGAAGTATAATAATTTATTTCTATGGATGATTCAAGAATTATTCAAGTTCTTTTAAAGATTTTTTTTTCTTCTTTAACTCACTTGTGAAAGTTATTGCTTGATCAACTTGGCTAAGACTGGTCAACGGATCGGAATCGGTTCATCGGACCGGAATGAACCGGTATCGGATCGGATCGGAACCCGTTGACCGGTATGTTGACCGGTACCAGAATGAACCGGACCGGAATTACCGGGATGATTCATCGGTTCCGTCCCGTTTCACTATATATCGGGATGGAACCGGAATGAACCGGAACGGACCGGGATGGAACGGGACGGGATAAACGGAACGATATTTTTTGGAATTACGAAAATATAATTTTTATTTTTTTTTTTTTTAAGTATAAATTAATAGTTTTTAAATTTATACTATAATTTTTTACTTAAGTTTATTTTAAAGATATTTTATTAATTTTTTTTGTTGTTGTTAAATTTGCAAGTAAAGTCTAATAAAGTTTTCAAAATTTAAATCTTTTGAAGTTTATACTTTATAAGTTATTACTTATATTCATTAATATTTATTTTATAAGTTATATTTATAAAATAATAAGTGTCAAAAAATATAAAATATAAAATATAATTTATAAATTATATAAAATATAAAATATAAAAAAATTAATATATATTAAATAAATTGGACCGGAACCGGAATGAACCGGTACCGGTACACCGGTATGAAATCACGGTTTCGTCCCGTTCCGTGTATCGGTTCAGGCTATCCCGTCCCGTCCCGTCGGCAACCGAAACGTGACGAACCGGAACGAACCGGAATGGTACCGGAATGGTACCGGAACGGTACCAGTACATCCCGTTCCGTTGACCAATCTTAAACTTGGCTATTGAGGAATATTATTGCTAAAAGCTCTTCACTTCAATTATGAGATTAATCCTATTTAGCAATGCTTCCTATTAGGGGCTATACTGAGTTGGTTCGAATTTTTTAAATATCAAATTAAATTATTTATATTAGATTTTTAAATTTATAAACTAAATCAAATCAATAAATTTGAGTTTTTCAACTTCAGATTTTTTTGTATTTCTTGATAAAGTATTCATACAAACATATAATTTACTTGTACTTCAAATATTTCTTTAGTCCTATCAAAATGCAACTATTTAAGTTGTTTCTTAAGAAAATAACACAAAATATGGTATAAGTAATGACATTAAAATATCCACAAAAAAAAATTAATAATGAAATCACGTAAAACAAATATTATAAATTAATAAGTCATAATAAAATTGATCATAATTTAAAAGTACTAAATTATACTAAAATAAATTTAATAAATATTATTTACATGACTAAATATTAAAAGAAAGTAAAATTAGATTTGTATTTTAATTTTCTAAACCTATATAAAAATAAAAATAAATATTCAACATTATTGTCATTCTTAGTGTTGAATTGATTTTCTTTTTGCATTAGTATTAATTTTATTTTGAGTTAAACTTTGTTATAATTATGAACATGTATGGACTATAATCTTTATTGGATCATTAAGAATTCTAACTTTCATACATGAAATAAATATATTAAAAGATAAAAACTATAAAAAAATATTTAAAAATGATACCAAAGTAAATATTTTTACGTATAAAATAAAATTTTATAAATTATAGATATATAATGTCGGGTTTTTTTTTTAGTTGAAACCAAATCAACCTAAATATAGTGAGATTTTTTTCCAACACCAAACCAAACCACAAATCGAGTTTTTTTTCCAATTTGTTTCGATTTTTAATTTGATTCGATTTTGTACACCCTACTTCCGCCGTCCACGATCATTTATTGTGGACGTGCCGGAGTGGTTATCGGGCATGACTAGAAATCATGTGGGCTCTGCCCGCGCAGGTTCGAATCCTGCCGTCCACGATCATTTATTTATTTTTATAAATTCTTAAAATGCCAAATTTCCTCTTGCTATAAAAATAAAGGAATTTCATCAACTACTTCTAAAAATAATATTTATTATTTGATATATCATAGTATTCATAAGAAAATAATTTTTTTTATTAGCTACTAGAAATAAATAGAATAACTAAAATTTAGTAAGAACTAAGAATTAAGTAGGTCTAATGACACATATTTTAACCCATTTAAGCCTAATCTGTTGCGCTCAAGTAATTTTTAGTGTGGTCAACAACGTGCTCATTTACTATGAATAAAAAACACAAATTTCAGTAACTTAAGAGCTAATTAGCTGTTTTTTTCGTAACTTTTCAAAATTATAAATTGTGTCAAATATTCAGTCCCTAGATAGTACATGAGATTACAATAACGTATAATTTATTTTAGATACAATATTGTGTTCAAATGGATTTGTCTGATTAGAAAAAGTGAGATGTGATTACAATTGTAAAAGTAATAATCTTTTGTGTGTGAAATACTAAATCATGATATTCCTTAATATAGAGAAAGATTGGGAGAAATGATACTTACTATGTTAAGAAGAAATAAATTTTATAAGTAGATGTTATTATTATTGTGATTATTTTTCGAGTGAATCTTGTGACTAAGGTAAGATATGGTATTGGATTTATGTGTTACTAAGCATATTTGTGATTGTAATGTAATTTGTGTACTAGACCCAACTTGAAGAAGTATAATAATTTATTTATATGGATGATTTAAGAATTATTCAAGTTCTTTTAAAGATTTTTTTTTCTTCTTTAACTCACTTGTGAAAGTTATTGCTTGATCAACTTGGCTATTGAGGAATATTATTGCTATTAGTTTGGGTGTTTTATGTTTCTACTATTCATATCAATTTGATTTTGTGAAATTATTTGAAAAATTGGAGAATAATTATAACAATTTGAGTATGGTACAATTGCATTGATCCTAACAATATTTTTATGAACAATGATAATTGTAATTATTTTTTCAAGAATTTTCAAAAATAATTATAATTTAGGCTCAATTTAAAATTTATAGCTATAATTTATTTAATTACGATACATTATTACATGTTAAAAAAGGGATAGAAGCGAGAGAGAGAGATTGGCACAGAGAGATTCGTAACTATGACTTCATCTGCTCTCACTTAATGAAAATTTGAATTTGAATAGTTCAGACATTAGGCCATTAAGCGTGTTTGTTTTTTCTATTAAAAATTTTCTAATGTGTCTGAATGAATCAGATCTATGACATTCAGACTCTTTTAAAGATATTTTTTTTTCGAAAAAAATTGTTTCATATTTTTCTCTTCAAAAAGAATTCAATTCCCTCTCATTCTCTAACTTTATTAGTTATTAAATTATTTCACTTTTAACTTTTAATTTTTGTTCTTGATGCTTATTTATCAAGAATTGATCAAATTTATTGTAAAAAAAATTATTTGATTAAAATGCAAAACAACTTCATAAATATATGTTATTGAAATTGGATAACAATTCCTTTATAGAATTGCTTCATTTGAATGTATTATACTCATTAATTTTTTTTTTTAGAGAAGATCACACGAGGAAACATATTATAGAATATAGAGACGTTTCACATATTTATTTAAGATAATTTGTTTGTGTTGAATTATTATTCTTTTCAAAAAAAGAGATAATTGCTTTTTTTTTCTAGCAATTATTTTCATTATTATAATTTATATATGTAGTCTCAATGTAGTCCATTTTATTTTAATCAAACTTTGAATATTTATTTATAATTGAAATAATCCTTTATTTTATTTTATCATGAGAGTTTTATTTTGATATAATTAATATTTTCTCAATGATTTCGAAATATTACTCATTGAAATAACCCTTACTTAAATTACAAATCCTGAACCTCTTTGCAAAATCACAGCTAAACTTTGATGGAAAACATAGTTTTCTAATGAAAAAGAAAAGTCCATTTTATTTGAATTAGAATATTTATTGTGTTATTATTTATTCAGATATTTAAAAATAAGCGATATTAGTCATTCAAATGACATTCACACTGACCAAAGTCTTTTTTATTTGAATTAGAACAGTTATTGTGTTAACATATTTATTCAGATATTTAAAAATAAGCGATATTAGTCATTCAAATAACATTCACACCCTGACCTCTTTAATAATATCAACGAAAACAAATGAAGTCTACATTAATACTACTGTATCAGAAAAGGTAAAAAATATCATTATATTATTTCAAAAGATTTATGATTTGATTCGATTTTGTACCCCCTACTTCATGTAAAACGATATGTACTATCTTTAGAAAATAACATCTTTTAAAAATTGGAAGTGATAAAAACACTGACTAAAAATGCCAAAGAATCAGGGCAGTGAAACATTATTACCGAGAATAATATATGATGACAATCATCACTTGTACAACATATAGAAATACAACATACCTATAGCTTACAATTTTTGTTTGAGGTTTTCCTCTTCTCTTTGTATAACTGAAGGAGAAGGTGGTATGATTATCACATTTTGACCTCTCTCGTCTCTCTCAGGACTATGAAGTTCCTCTGCAGATCTGCTGGGGCTTGGTATTGTTTGAAGTGGAGTACCTGAAGTACACGTATATCGCCCCTCTTCACGAGGCAATGGTGATATATTTTCATGTTTCCTACAAAATTTATCCTCCACAATGTCATAGGAGTTTGCAGTCCTTACTTCCTGAGCAAGAGAGCAACAACAACAGAAAAGCCATAGTGCACAATCAGCAACATCAGGTTTACCACAACAAGTATTGTAGGAAGGCAAATGGTATCTTTTTCTCATCCGAATCCTCCAAAATCCACCGTAGAGTAAACCAAACAGAGAAAGAACAACTCCGGTACCTCCTAATACCCTCTTAACAGAATCACTGTCAGTATTAACAGCGGCCAAATTGAAAATCCAGAAAGGACCCATACAGAAGAGCAGAAAAGTAGCAATATGAATATACATATTTCCAAACCTAAGTCTCTCCAGATTCCAACCAAAAACACAAAAACAGCAGAACAAAGACAGAGATGCCGTAGAAAAATCATCCCAAAAATCAAGAATACCTCCACTCCATTGTGGTCTAGTTACAACAACTCTCCCTTTATCTGATGCAAAAGAAAATCTCTTTTCCAATGGTGCTATTTTTTGAGCTTGTGATTCCTCCTCTAACTCACTATCATAATCTTTTCCGAGAGAGCTGTGCGTACAGTAAAGTCCAGCAATGGCAGCGGAAAGAACTGCAGCTAAGACACATAGGCCTACCAAAGTAGCTGGTCTTTCGGATCTCTTGAAACCCCAATTAAGCGCACACGCAGCATATTGAGCAAAACAGTTGAGATTCAGTAATACGACAACCACCATCATGTTTCTCCATTCATTCGGCTTATAAGTACCATTTTTGCAGTAAGCGCTTCTGAGCGTGGAAATATCTTCTGGCCTCCATCGCAATAAAAGATTCAAGTGAGATAGCCTTTTTGGGTGCTGGTACAGACATAACAGACCAAACAATGCATTAAGACTTTGGTTAATCACTTCAGTCCATGTATCTCTCTGAGATTTCTTAGGGAGGGCATGGTTCAAAGCCCCCGTTATCAGAAGAAGCATAATTACACTACAAACACCTACACATGCAATCCAGATGAAGATTACAATATTCAGCGGCTTTTTGAACCACTCTTTGCACATTTTCCTAATAGATGCCCAATCCAATTTCCGTGAAAATAGTTTAGTAATACGTTGACGGAGATGATGGGGTTTAGAAGAAGGTAGAGTTGGAGTAAACTCATCTATTCGATCACCTATCTGATCAAACTTTGCCGATGGAGAACCCAAATTATCAGAGTTGAGGGGTTTTAGCCTTTCGGGTATAGCACTTTGACAATTTCCATTACTTACAACTTCCCTTTGGGATGTTGAAACATTCAGAGCCTTACCCATAGGTTCCTCAACAATACCAGGATGTTCACCATTGCCAGCAGATATCATTTGAATGTTATTTGGATTCACAGTCAAAATAGTTCTGTTTCAATGGGAGCGCAAAATGACCATCTAAATCTGTAAATTAAGAAAGCTATATCAATAATCAAATGCTTCAACATTTCTACTACAAAAATAAAAAAAAGTGTCCTCCACAATTATCTAGCTAGTTACCAGACGTTTACAAAACAAAAATACACAAGAACGCTACAAACTTGTCATAAAATGAATTTCCTTAAATCTCACTTAAGACAGACCTTAGGCATATTCAACTAAACTAAATAATAATTATAAGTTGGGAAATCTTAATAGCCCAGTTGATTAAGTACATGAACTTTCAACCAAAGGTTCGACTCCCCACCTTGCAATCACCTCCCCTATTTACTTCTTTCCCCTAATTTTTTTTTTCTAAAAAAAAAAAACTAACAAAATATAACATGAGCAAATGAGTATGAATCAGGGAATTGGCTACAGCAGGTAAACAAAATAATAGTAATGTTGATGCATCATCTTAAATCACCATTATAGTCGAGTAGCACCATACTTAAAATTCAACTTATAACTTAACAATTGAATTTTGAACTTATAATTAAAAAAAAAAAAGATAATTAATAACTTGAAGTCAAGTTAAGGATCATATTCATATATGTTATGTTTAATAAAATCAAGTGAAGTCAACCTGCTTTGTTTGCTAACTTGAATCAAATCCATTTGAACCCAAAGTAATCTTGGATGCGTCAAGACCCAACTCAATTTAGGAAAATTATGAAATTAAACAAACTTATATTATTTAATTACTCATCATCATAGCTATACTTTCCTATAATTACCACTCATGGCTAACATTATACATTAATTATAATTAGTCACGTTTGTATATGTATAATTCATCAGAATATACAAATACATATGTATAACATACAATTATTTAACCGATATATATATATATAATTCACCTCTCTCCCACTCTCTTTCCTCTCGCTCGCCTCTCTTCTCTCTCTCCCAATCTCGCTCGCCTCTCTCCTCCTTCTCCTAATCTAGCTTGCTAAATATACAAATGCATATGTATAATATACAATTATCTAACTGATATACATATAAAATTCACCGCTCTCGCTCGCCTCTTCCTCCCTCTCCTAATCTAGCTTGCTATATATAGAAATGCATATGTATAATATACAATTATCTAACTGATGTACATATAAAATTCACCTCTCTCGCTCGCCTCTCTCCTCCCTCTCTCAATCTCGCTTGACATATATAATATACAATTATCTTACCGATATACATATAAAATTCACCTCTCTCCCGCTCTTTGCCCTCTCTCGCTCGCCTCTCTCCTCCGTTTCCCAATCTCGCTCGCCTATCTCCTGCCTCTCCCGATCTCTCTTGTCATATATACAAATACATATGTATAATATACAATTATCTAACTGATATACATATACAATTCACCTATCTCCCACTCTTTTCTCTTCTTTCGCTCACCTCTCTCATCTCTCTTTTGGTCTCTCTCGTCTCTCTCCTCCCTATAACATGTATCTACAAAGTGTAAAAATTATCAAATTATAACTATGGAGAGTAATTAGGCTATTTTTGAGTAACTATATGTGAAAGCTCCTCTTTCTATTTCAACTCATTCTACTATCCCGTTTTCAATCCAACCCGCTCATTTGACACCCCTAGTTTTGGTGTTTCAAGTCATCTTATTTAAATTTCAAACCAATTTTTTTTTATTCTATTAATTATTGGTCTAAAAATTAGAAATTCGGGTAAAAGACTCTGTTGACCGAAGGGAAGATAATAGATACCCTCAAATCTGTGATTCTAGTATGATCGTTTTGACAATTATATTTGACTTAACTTAATTTTTGAACATCTTAGGACTATGAGCTAAAAAATATTGTTTAATCCGTCCTCTTTAATTATTTTGAACATATTTCAAAATAGTCTTACTTTATTAATGTGTATTCAATCTTGCCTCTAATTATTCATTTGTTTGTATGTCAAGTTTAAATTTTGCGTAATATTTACCTATTATTATATCGGCTGAATCATGCTCCTAACAATTCAATTAACTAAACTTAATTTGTTAAGATTATTTAAGATCACAAACATTCTGATAAAAGTCGAAGCATTACAAAATATTAAAGTTAATCGTTATGACTCACTAAAAACATAAGTTAGCAATCAAATATTTAATAACCAAGCAAAAACTTAAAAACTTAACGATTTAAACACATATCAAATAAAGTAGATAAGAAATTATAGCAACGCCTAGTTCCATGCCAACATGATATTAATAAAATCATATACAGATAAACATAAATAAATACTGAGTAATAATAAAAAGAGACGTTAAGTTTCACTTATAATTTTAACAACACGGAAATAATAAGTAAGAAAGAAAACTTTCTATGAAATAAAATTTTACCCTTTATTTACTAGCTTCTCTATCTTATTTTCCGTTCTTATTCTTCTTCTTTTTTTCATTCATTATTTTATTTCTTCATAGATATATAATCAATTATCTTGATTTTGTTTTATTTTATGAATGCATGTTTATGTTAACAAAAAGAAACTAAACAAAGAAAGAAATCGATAATATTTTAGAAACATAACTTATATAACAAAGAGAGAACTTCACATAATTAATCAACTTTGCATACTAAGTAATATAAGAAATCATAGAAATAACTTGTTCATAATTTGATTCACAATAAATAATTATAAAGAATAAATAGATAAAAATCCAATAAGAACCTGTGTAATCAAACTCAATTCGATGTTTTTCTTCTGTCTTTTTGTTTGTTTGTTTGTTTTTTTTGTTTTGTTTCTGTGTTGGGATTGTTTCTTTTTCCGTATCTGTGTGTAAATATATAAGTCACCTTTAATTAAAAAAAAAGTATAAGTAAAATAACAAATTCTTGAGATCTGTTTTTCTAAATAAAAAAATAATATAATGACACCATGAGGTGTTTTTATAATATTTTCAAAATATATTGTGGCTACCTCATGATCTTGCAGATCGATAAGGATATGATTTTGATACTAAAAATTAGTCATGGAAGCAAGTAACTAAGGACTAATTTAATGGGATAATTAATTACGCATTCTACTATTAAATTGCTTAAGGACAATAAAGTCTTTCTTTGTTTATACCTTAATTCTTACGATATTTTGTTGCACAGTTATTAAAAAAAAAAAAAAGGAAAATGTAACGTTGACCTAAATTATTGTCACTATATATCAAATTTTTCCAAAGGACTTTTTAATTTTATACTATTTAAAGTGTATTTTAAAAGTGTATATATATTTATGTAAATATCATAAATATTGCATAATTATAAATAATAATGTACTTATGTGGTATATATATACTTTAAAAGTATATTATTAAATATTATAAGGAATAAAATATTTTCTATAAAGTTTGATATCGCAACAATAATTTCGACCTAAGACAAATCATTACATATTAAAAATTATTTTTTTTTCTAGTGACTTTGTGTATGTTTCTGGCGTATATGATCTTTCAGGAAATAAAAGAATAGAAAAATTAAGTTTAGTATTGCTATAAAATAAAAAGTACTTTATTAATAAATAAATTCATTAATTCAAGTGAGTATTTAAATAAGAAAAAAAATTCAAATATGGCATCGAATTTTGAAAAAATATTTATCAATGTCATTTGTTAAAAGTTTGATTCATCTATGTTATTTTTATTTGAGAACATTATGTGTTAACTAAAAATAATTTATTTGTCGAAATTATTTTTTATACGTGGTCAATTATGATTCGACCATATCATTAACTAAATCATTTTTTTAATAAGCTCAAATATGACATTGAACTATGAAAAAAGGGTCATATATGTATTTTTTAAGAGTTTGACTTATTTATGTCTTCAGTTAAAAAGAATGATATGCAAGAATGAATCTTTTTTAAGTTGTAAAAAACTAATAAAATAGCCTTATTGTTTATTCAATTTTATCAAATAAATAAAAAATTATAAAATTGTACAATAAATAAAGTTATTTGTTCTCCACTTAAGTAACTGTTTCATCTAATTTTAATTTAATAAAAAAAATTAAACATAAATTGTAGTGTCGAGTTTCTAATATAATCCTCACACGTGATCAATCTTCTCATGTTTAACTTTCATTTCTCGATCATATGACCGAAAGACGAACCAACATTGTTACTTTGAGTTATTAGTTGACCAATATCATTCGCAACTATATTTTCATACTTATAGACCATAAATATTTCATCACTCCTCGCAAATAATTATGTAACACTATATAATTATGACAATTTTTACTTGTGTGTCAACATCATAATCGTTCATGTCTTGTTTGACTTGTGTGCAATTACACATTTCGAGTGATTGATTTCTTACTAAAAGTAAACACATTGGAAATAGAGAATATCAAACATACATCATCAATTTTGTCATTTTTTCATACTAAACTGCTTTAAACATTTTCATATGTAGGCGATAGAAAAGTTTTTTTAATTATGAAAAATCAAAAAAGTATTACTCTCTGTTTTTATTTATATACAGTAGATCAATTCTACTTTATCATTTATATTCATCAAATTTAAAGCGATAATAATTTTTTTGTTGGTGAGAACAATACATTATATAAACTAATGATGTGATTATAAATTTTATTTACATCTGAAATAAATAGTTACCAAATGTAGGTTGTTATAACAAAATATAAATTCGTGAGTTAATTTACATATTTAAAAAAAATCTCAAATCATGATATAAAATTTATAAATTATGATTTTAAAAAAATATGAGATTCCATCTGGTGAAATAAAATTATGAGATAGAAATTAACATGAAAATTACATGTCTAAATGCCTATTTTATTTCAAAATTTTATATTAATTTTTTTTATATAATATCGCATTACCAAAAATACAGTAACTCTATTCTTACTTCTTCTTTAATTCAACTATTCCTACTTTTTGTATGCATGACCAAAAACACAGTAACTCCATTCTTACTTCTTCTTTAATTCAACTATTCCTACTTTTTGTATGAACACAATCCCACATGTCAATTTTCTTTACGGTCAAAACAGTATCTTAATAGTGAGAATATGATGACAACTAATATACATATATTTTAAACAGTATTATTTGAAAATATACATATACTGAGAGAATGTGATGACAACTAATATATAAAATATATGCGGAGAATATGATGACAACTAGCATTTATGTAGGACTCAATTACTAGTCGTTTGGTCATATCTCGAATTTGGGATCCTAATATGATATTTTGATTTAAAATTAATATTTGTTTATAAAATTTTTTATATTATTAATAATTATTTGAATTAATGATTTTTTATATATTATGTGCATTTGAAAAAATATATAATAAATTTATAATCGCAAGAATCAATTCATAATTGGAGCATAAAAATATGTGAATTATTAATACGATACTTTAGGATATTCTGATACTTATTTGATAAAATTATGTAACAATTAGAGAAATTTTAGGATTTTCAAAATTTATGAAATTTTCATGTTTATATGAAATAATACAATTTAAAATATCAAAACTACATTGTCCAAATTGTTGTTATTCTAATTCAGTTCCGGTAAACAATAAATGAATCTTTGGTAAAAGAAATCATTAATTCTATACAAAGAAAAGATATTATTCCATTTATTATGGTAGCATACACGTTTTGACACCCCAACCCCCCCCCCCCCCAAAAAAAAAAAAAAAAGAAAGAGAAGTGGTATACGCGTTGTGGTCTTCAAGTCCAAGTACCATACTTATATAAGAAGTACTAAATAAAATAATATGAAAAGCCTTTTTTGGGGGGCACGTTTTTCAAACTTTTTCTTCAAATTATATTATATTGGAGTTCTTTTTTCTACTAAAGATCTTCACGTGTGTGTTTTCTTTCAAAGAGGAGTTTGGAGCCTAAAAAGTATAAAATATTAATAAAAATTTTAAAATAGTATATAAAATTTTATATTAATTAAAATGGTAAAATTGCTGGAACAATAACGATTTACTTCACCAAAAAAGTATAATTGTTGCTACTGTAGCGATTTTGCAAAATATGATTTTTTGTTAAAAAAAATTCAAATCGCTACTATGGCAGCGATTTTCATTTTTTTGATTTTTTTTTTTTGAAAATCGACTTACATTTTTTTTTTGTTTGAAAATCGCTGCCTTTGGCAGCGACTTACTTTTTTTTTTAAAAAAAAAAATTGAAAATCACAGCGTTGGCAGCGATTTTCTTTATTTTTTTAAAAAAATGGAAATAGCTGCCTAGGCAGCGATTTTCAATTTTTTTTTTTAAAACAAAATTAAAAATCGCTGCCAGGTAGCGATTTGAATTTTTTTAAAAAAGAAAATCACATTTTGCAAAATCGTTGCAGTAGCAGCAATTTTACTTTTTTCCGGTGGAATAAATCGTTGTTGTTCCAGTGATTTTACCGTTTTGATTAATATAAAATTTTCTATAACATTTTTTAAATTTTTGTTAATATTTCATACTATTCAGGATACGGATTCAAGAAAATAGGTAGAAAGGATTCATACTACTCGGGTAGATTACTGAATTAATAATAATTAAGGGCCTGTTTGAAAAATGACTAGGTAATTGAAATTAATTTAATTATTATATCAGAAATTATCACTTTAGTAATCATACAATCTAGTACATTTATAGTCTAATTATAAATGTACTGTTTGGTTGCACAATTATCATCATAATATTATATTAAATTTGAAAATAGAAGTTGATTATCTAAAATTAAAACTATATTAGATAAATAAGAGACTCTACAAATAATACTGTGTATATTAAAGAATATGAGAGAGTATAGAATTTTGTAACTTTTTTTTAGAAAAATGATATATAATTTTAATAATATGGTCAAATAAGTTGTGTATTCACCAAGAATGAGTAGTGTGCCCCAAACCTTCGAAATCTTTTTAAAAAAGTTATATAAATATACAACTTAAAATATTTTAATCTCTATAATTCTCTAATATTTTTTTTGAAAATTAAAAAAAATCCCCTTCATCCCTATCCCTTCTTGATACATCTCTACTCCCTCGTGGATACGTTCATTCCCTCTCGATACATTCTATTCCTTTCGATCACATCCTTATGTCCTCTTGGATACATCCTTATTTCTTTGGGATACATTCCTTCCATCATGTAATATATTATTAGTAATGTATCGAACAACCAAAAATATCACTAAGAGTAAGAACTTAGGGGGGAAATAAAGGAAGAGAGACAAGTAAAAATTGTGTCAAAGCATATAGAAAGAAAATATACCCTCAAGTTCTGATATGATCCAAATTACCCCAAAACTTTTATAGCTAGATGGATGCATTAGAGTTGTGACAGAATTGAGAATTTCTACTTGCAATAAATATACAAACACGACGTTTTAGTACCATCAAATTGTGGACGTGCCGGAGTGGTTATCGGGCATGACTAGAAATCATGTGGGCTCTGCCCGCGCAGGTTCGAATCCTGCCGTCCACGATCATTTATTTTTTATATAAATTCTTAAAATGCCAAAAATAGCAAGCTAAGAAATAAAGAAGTTCCGTTAAAATACTTTTTTTAAATGGTGTATTCTTTTTATTTGATTATATCATAATATTCATAAAGAAAAGAAAAAAATGTTTTTATTAACTACTAAAAATAAACAAAATAATTAAAAATTAGTAAGAATTAAGTAGGTTATCTTATGACGCATTTTAGGAAAACTTACATAAATACTATATTAATTTTTTTTATCATTTATAGCAATAATATTTTTTTCACTTGATCACACTTAATATATCTATAAATATAATTTTCATACATATTACAAAAAAACAATGTATTAAATTCACTTTTAACTCATTTAAGTTCAACATGTTCCCGCTAATGTAAATTTTGGGTGGTCAATAATGTGCTTATTTATTATGGACAAACAATACAAATCTTACTAGTTTAAAGGCTAATTATCTATCTTTATGTAACTTTTAAAAAATTATAAATTGTGTCAAATTTCAGTTCACAGACACACGAGATGACAATAAGGTATAATTTATTTAAGATGCAATATTATGCTCACATGGATTCACATGATTGAAAAAAATGATACAAGATTACAATTTTGAAAATAATATTCTTTTGTGCGTGGAAAATTAGATCATCATATATCCTTAACGTAGGAGAAGATCGGGAGAAATGATACTAATCCTGTTAGGTAGAAATAAATTTAATAAGCAGATGCTATAAATATGAGAGATTTGACGTAAGATTTATATACTACTAAACATATTTGTGATGGTAAAATAATTTGTGCGTTCAACCCAAGTTGAAAAAGTGTAATAATTTATTTTATTGACGATTCAAGAATTATCCAAGTTCTTTCAGAGAATGTTTTTCTTTATTTTGAAAATTATCCTAGCTAATATTCGGACTAACTTGGCTATTGAGGAATGTCATTGGTATTAGTTTAGGTGTTTAATGTTTCTAATATTTACTAGAGACAAAAGGTCCGTGTTATATATATATATATATATGGGAAAATTGTATATAATAGCAAACTAATAACCTAAAATAAATGGAGTAGCTAGGGTTTGATTTAATTGTGCTCCATAGCAAACGTTAACTAAAGTTTGCCAGGCGTCTCTCTCCCAAAAATCTCGCTTGCCACTCTCCATTCTCGCTCACCTCTCTCGCTTTATACACAGAAGTGTATAAATTCTGTTTTCTGTTTTGTATAAAGCGGGAGAAAATTGTATATACACATGCAAAAATATATATATTCGTGTTATACACTTAATCATACAATTTACAAACATTTTACTTCAAATATTGCAGAGAAAAAGACCAACGAATTATACAATTGCAGTGAAATACAATTTTCTCTAGCTTTATACAACAGATGTGTATATATTGTGTTTCTGTTTTTGTATAAAGCGAGAGAAAAACATATATATTCTTGCTATACACTTATAATTATGCAATATACATACGTTTTAATTCGACTCAACTATATGCAAAGCAAATTTTATAAAAATATTGCAGCGAAATAGGCAGCGAATTATAGAATTGTGCATTATACAATCGCAGTGAAATATGATAACGAATTATACAATTGCAGCGAAATAGGCCAGCGAATTATACAATTGTATATGTATAGCGAATTATACAGTTTTTATGTTTGCTATGGAGCGCAATTACGCAAACTTTGCTATAGCATACAAATATGAATTTTTTGTTTGCTATATGTGAAAGTTGCCTATATATATATATATATATATATATATATATATATATATATATATATATATATATATATATCTGTGTGTGTGTGTGTGTGTGTGTGATACAGTAATTTTTATGTATCAAATATATAACATATTTAAGAATAAAGTAAGACAAATAAATTAACACAGAGAAATTTTCAAAGGAATTGCTTCTAGCTATTAGGACTTGTTAGGATTTTTAACTCTTATTAGTGTTGACAGTCAATTTTGGATTAACATTTCAAATTCACAACTTTATTTATTTAATAGTTTAAAATAATTTTTTATAATTTGAAATAAGTTTATTGATAGCTGTCCTAATTTATCAAAATTTAAAAATTTTTATCAGATAATTTTAAAATTATATTTTTACATGTCATTTATTTGGTTCATTATGTTTTCTTTTAATATTCATTTTATTTGTTAAATCAATTAATATTTATTATGATATTTTGCATAGTGTAGAAATTCATTTAAATACAAATACAATCTGCAGATATTTTATTAACCAACAATTTTTGAGCCACAACCTTAAGCCCATAACTTAGATCCATTTTAAACAATTTCCTATATATAGAATAATTAATTCACTAGGTGAAGATGGTGATGGATAAATTTTAGGACTATTTTTTTTTTAAAATTTTTAAGTCTTAAACATATTCTTTAATGTTCATATTTTTCCGACCATCACCCTTGCCTGAGGATTTCCTGGCGAAGCAAAACCCCCATTCCCAACTTCATCAACAAAGATCATCTCCAAAACAAGCCAATTAAAACTCCTATATACTATTTTTAACAATTTTAATCCCAACACATTCTACTTGAACTTCACAACATCTTTTATTTCTTTTTGGGGTCCTTTTTTTTTTTTTTTTTTTTAGAAAAAACTTTTTATAACTAAATTAATCATAAGAAAATAAAAAAAAAATATTAATTTCATTAGCTGCCTGAGTGTGGTAAAGTTTCAACCAACATACAATAATTAAGATGATGGTAGTTGATTATTTAATAGATAACTTATGTAAACAACAAATTCACAAATTAACTTAAGAAAATTTATAATATTGCTCCAATTGTAGAGGAATTAATATTTATATTGCAAAAGTTGCTGCTCTTCTCCATCACTCCACCTGTGGATTCTTGCTCTTATAAGATGGCGATTTTCGTTTATTAATTTCCAAACTGGAAAATCTTTCCTTTGGCATAACGAAATCTTGCTCTTTCAGCTTCAAGCCTGAGCAAAAATCTCCTGCTCCGTCAAGATCACAAATATATAAATTTTATTTAAAAAAAATGCGATGGTACAAAAATAAAAAATGACATATAAATTAAGATATATGGAGTATTATTTATTACGTGACGCTTTTTGTGTGGATAAAAATAAAGAAAAAAAGAAAACTTACGTAAATATAATCTATTAAAAAAATATTTACCATTTAAAGCAATAATATTTTTTTTACTGGAATACTTTTAATACATTTATAATATAGAGTTAATACATATTACAATGAGCTATTTATAGAACTCATATAATACAAGTTTTATTGATGAATAATATATTTATCACACATTTTAATGGACTTTTCATTGTGTTAATTTCTTACCAAACAAGCATAGTATATTTTTAAAAATAATTATAACACATATATATTGCATATATAATTAACTTTTAATACATATTACAGATTTAAAATAGTATAAATGGTAATAAATTAAAATTTTCGTCAAAATAAGTAATTATCTATTAAAAGCTATCAAATCCAACTAATTTCCCCAAGAAAAAACTACACAAATTGGACCTATTGGGTAATGTATTTACCTAAACTAGACCTATCCAATATAACTATTCTGGTCAGACCCACATAACTGTTTACTTGACTCTCTATATACTTTAATGGTATCAAGTATTAATAATTTCACTGAAATATTGCATGTTTTTTCTTTATGTCATCAATGTATATATGATATCAAAGAGTAATTGAGTAATATTTTAACTAAAGCAATACTTCTAAATATGCATTAATATTTTAAAAATAGGAGATATGAAAGTAAGTGTTAGTCGCTTGTAAATAGACTAGATACCATACTCGTGCCAACACGGGGCCCAATATATGTTACTCTTTTTGTTTCAGCTTATGCATTAATATTTTAAAAATAGGAGATATGAAAGTAAGTGTTAGTCGCTTGTAAATAGACTAGATACCAGACTCGTGCCAACACGGGGCCCAATATATGTTACTCTTTTTGTTTCAGCTTATGTAATACATATAAAATTTGAAGTCAACTATTTTTTAGTATGTTTTTACATACTTTAAGTTGTTAATTATTACCATTTATAATATGTTTTATGCAAGTTTCATATGATATATGTTACTTTTTATGGTCCCAATTTCAGTGACATGGATGAATTTGAGAGTCAACCAATTTTTAAAATACTTTTGTCCTGTGATTTAAAGTACTCTTGTTTAAATGTATTTTCCAGATAGTATATATCACTTCATTTGTCCTGATTTATGTGATACAAATAAAATTTCAAAAGTTAGTTAACTTTTTAGTAAGTTCTTATTGACATATAACTTGTTAATTATTGTGATTTATAATATATTTTAGAGAAAAATGAACAAAAGCCCCCCAACCTATACCCGAAATCTCAATTACACACTCTAACTTCACGGGTGTCCCATTATCCACCTAAACTATATTTTTATCTATTTTCTACCCACCTAAGTGCTTACCTGTCAAGGGAGGTGTTGTCACCGCCTCTAGGCGCGTTTGAAGCAAAATTTGACGAAAAATTTTCCCCCTTCTCCTACAGTCATCTTCCTCACTTTTAAATACCCATTACTTCTTCTTTCCCCACCATTAATCCTTGTTTCTTAAGAAAAAATTCACGAATTCCTCTCAAAATCAAGTAGGATTTTATTGTTAATGTTCATTTGTACTTCAAATCTTGAATTTAGGGTTTGTAATCTGATCTAATTTCTTATTTAGGTTTCTAATTAGATGTTTGAATTTTTTCGAAATTCATCAAAAATGGCAAATGAAAACTTGAATACGCTTTGTATGGATGAATCAGACCCAATGCGCAACGTTGTAGTAAAATGTAAACACGAAATTTTGCTGAATTTGCAAACTTCTTGGTCGAAATCAAATTCGGGAAGAAGATTTTGGTGATATCACTTGATAATGCAGAATCTTCTGATGTAAGTGCTCTTATTTTTTATGATGCAGAATCGTTAGACGATAACCAAAAGTGGAGTAGGAGATGAAAAAGAGGGTTTTAGAAAATTTCTTGCTTCCTTTGTTCTTCTTTCAGTTTAGGGAGAAATGGGGGAAAAGCAAGAAAAGGGAAAAAAAGAAGAAACGGGAGTTTCTAGGTGTGGGTCCCAGCGCGTGGAATCACGCAGCTTGACTTATTTGATTTATGTGTTGAGGTCAGCACTTAGATAGGTAGAAAATAGATAAAAATATAGTTTAGGTGGGTAATAGGACCCCCGTGAAGTTGGGGTATGTAGTTGGGATTTCAGATATAGGTTGGGGGGACTTTTGATTATTTTCTCTATATTTTATGTCTTTTACATAATATATATTTTTTCGTTTATACCAA
This sequence comes from Solanum corneliomulleri, assembly GCA_027704805.1. Classification (NCBI taxonomy): domain Eukaryota; kingdom Viridiplantae; phylum Streptophyta; class Magnoliopsida; order Solanales; family Solanaceae; genus Solanum; species Solanum corneliomulleri. The sequence continues at coordinate 34,683,804 of JAKWIY010003057.1, read as the reverse complement.
TTTATGTGGTATAGATGGAATTTGAGAATAAACAATTTTTTTTATATATGTTTTCAGATATTTTAAGCCATTAATTTTTATGACTTATAATACTTTTACCTCAATTTATGCGGTATAGATGGATTTGAGAGTTAACATTTTCTTATATATATGTTTTCAAAATTAATTATCATGACTTATAATACTTTTATCCCAATTTGTGTTATAGATGGAATTTGAGAGTTAACAATCATTTTGTATATGTTTTCAAATATTTTAAACTATTAATTATTATGACTTAGATACTTTTAACTTAATTTATGTGGTATAGATGAAATTTTGAGAGCTAATTGTGTGTGTCACTACAAGAAAACTGCAAATTACATGGGGATATTACCCGTGGAATATTATCCCACGTAATACTTGCGGATTTTCTTGAAAAAATATTAAATTCCTCGATTTTATTATATATCACCTGTGAAACGTATATTCCCAACAAATTTCGCAGCTAAAGTTAGTGTCATTTTGCACTAAATTAGTTCCCACGAAATTATCTAGGAAATTTATCTACAGGAATAATATCTCTAGGTAAATCCTCAGCTACATGGACCAAAAAAATTCCTTTTTAATTTATAGGAAAATTTGATATTGTCTGAAAATTATTTTTAGGAATTTACCAAGACATTTTATTACCTTGGAAAATAATTGAGGATTTATCTATGCATTTTATTATCTATTAGATGGTTGATTTTTATTTCATGTACTTATTTTTTTTTTATGGATAATAAGACCAATTAATTAAAACAATTAAAAATCATTAAATTTTTTTTTGGGATAATAAGACCAATTAAAAACACATTGAAACTATAGGAAAGTAATTGGAATTTATCTAGGCTTCTTTCATGTTTTCCTCCTCTCTAAGCAGCCAGACCCATTTTTCTTCACTCCAAAACTCACATGCAAAAGTAGAGATGAAACAAATCGAAGAATTCGGAGTAGATTAAGCTCGAAGATCATCCAAAGCTCAAAGGTCAAAGCTCTCCAAGTGGACCTCACGCCTCCATCCAAACAGATTTTTTCAAAGTAAAGGACTACAATTGGGAAGATTTGCTTGTCAATCTACCCGAAAGTTAAGGTTAATATGCATATTTCAAGCTATGTGAGGTAAGAGTGCAAATTTTCGTTTACAGAATCAGTTTGAATGAACATTGAGTGTTTTTTTTTTTAAATCTCAAGCTCTGTGAGGTCAATAATTTTTGTAGTCTTAAGTTTAGCGCATTTTTTCTTTTTCATTAGCTATATTTCTTTTTAGGTGCTTGTGATGTTGTTCGATTTTTTTGTTTATAATGACGGTGTTTCAATCTACTGTGCGTACCTTGAGTAATCGTCAAACAAATTGTTACAAAGCATGCCTATACATATAGATGGTAGTTGGTGGATAAACTTGCCACAAATATTGAAGAAGGTGAGTGTATGTCCTTATTATGTTTCTTCTCTATAGCTTGTTGAAGTCTAATATCTGGCAAATGGTGTATGTTCTAGACTCTTTGATTTGTTCTCCTCTTCAATTTTTTCTTAGTTGATAAACTCATATCCACGTATTAAAATTGAAACTCACATCAACTCGAAAAAATTGAAGAGGAGAACAAAACAAAGAGTCTAGAACATACACAATTTGCAGGATATTAAACTTCAACAAGCTACAGAGAAGAAACATAATAAGGACATACTCTTATCTTCTTCAATATTTTTGGCAAGTTTATCGTTGTTAGGATCAAATTCACACACACTTGAAGTTTCAAGAACACAAGAATTTCAAGAAGAAAGAGATGAGAGATCTGGAGAGAGAGAGAGAGAGAGAGAGAAATCTAGAGAGAGAAAACAATTCGTGGTAACACCCCGTGAGTAACTTCCACGGCGGTGGGTATATTTATATTAATATATCAGAGTACTTTTAGTTACAGAGAATAAATGGAGAATAAATAGTAGACTGATTCAATCATCCAACAAAAAAAAAACATTCTCAAAAAAAAAAAAAAATCTCTTCATCATTAACATCTTTACCGCACCGCAACATCTGTAGCAACAACTACAAAAGACCAACCGAGGTTTTGCATAACCCCAGTTTCCCAACATCAACACATTTCGTCAACATGTCTGCCGGGTTCTTTGCACCCTCTATCTTCTCCAAGCACATATCACCATCCTCCACTGCCCTGCGAGTGAAATGGTATCGCCTTCTGATGTGCTTTGTCTTCGAATGATTTACTACAACCCTATCATCAAGGAATAACATCACAAGAATGAATAAGAGTTAATCATATCATAATAAGCAAGATAACTACTCATGAATCCTTATCAAGTCAACAAGTGCAATGACCAATCAAAGCCCCATAACCTTACTCAATCAAGTAGCCTCAATAGGAATCCCTAACCAATGTTCAACTTCACGTAACATAACATTTAGATTTACATTTCATCTTATATTAACATTATAACCCAAGGCATACTCATAAGTGAACCAATCAACATCTAGTATCAACAATATTCCAAGTTCATCATGTACATATCATATATCATCCTAACATAAACATATATAAGAACATCCTCCTAAGACTCCCCTCAAGGATAACTAGTCCAATGCTTAAGTAGAGTCCCATACCCCTACCTAAACTAAGCTAGACCTCTTAGGTTATCCAAGTAAGAGTTCAAGTCATTTAATTCATTTTACCTTTTGAGAACATCTTGTCCTAACCGAAATAGACCACATGATCTAGTGTGGAATCTGGTGCCATAAAACCCTACACCGAAAGAAGGAGGATTACTTGCCAAGGTAGTACCAAAACATGAAACATAACAACTATGTTGATCCACTAGCTAGTATTCCTATGGGGGCAACATAGTTTAAGAACTAGGAGATATAGTTGGGACCCTCTTTATGCGCCATGCATTATAGTCTCCAATCTCAAGAGTAATTTAGTGCTCCTACCTCCCCTAGGTGGGAAGGGACACTCCTCAATCTAGTTCGCTCGGTGCTAAGCTAGAGTCCCTTTTTGAAATGTCTTTAAGTCTTTAATTATCAATCATAGCTTAGTTTAGGTCATAGGGTCTACCCCTTGTATAATCATCATCATCAATAGCTCAATAAGAATTGTACGAGTATAAGTCCTTTCATCACGATTATATAAGTGAGGTTTAACACATTAGCATTTCATAGCATATCAAGGCACATTGATAGTTTTCACCATCCTTATATCACATACACCTTAATCAACCTCACAACATAGTCAATACATTTCAATTCAACATTATACCACCCTATCATCCTAGTATAAGACATACTCCAATGTAACACCATGACTTAACCACAATTAATCACCATTGTAAGTAAAGATAGAGATTCTAAGACTTATCAAGTCTTCCTTATAGTTCATCATCAAGGTCTTACCACCAACCTATAAATCAACCCAATTAGGGGAGTAACATTATCACATAATGATAACCAATAAGATAACAAGACCAATTGTATCTCTAGAACACAATTCAAAACCAAGGGGCTAATTTAAGACAAGATACAGAGGCTAATTTCACAATATACTTCATAACCTAAACCACATCTCAAGAACTAACATGATAGGCCTATAATTCATATTATTTTACTCATAATAACACCATAGGATAGTAATTTAATCAATAATCAAGTCAATTGAATAATCACAATACAATATAGATCAAGATCACAACCAAGGGCGAAGGATTGAGAATCATGTTCTTCAATTTAGGCCGAACCATCAACAATTACCATAATAAAGTTAAATTAAATGTTAATCCATTCAATATAAACTAAATAAATCATGAACAACTCAACCCATAACTTCAATTTCGTAATTGGATGAAACCCATAAGAAAACTTAACTTTTGAAATTCATTTTGAAGGAACCCTTTGAGGAAAGAGTCTCAAAGGTGAATTAGATCTCATACTTTAACGTTTGATGAAGAATTGATGGTGAATTCGTCCCTTTCCATCCCCCAAACCCTTATCCTTGCTAGTCTTCAATGGTGAGTTCAAGTAGAGAGAGAAAGAAAAGAGAAGGAAGATAGTTTATTTTGTGAGTTATAATTAGGTTAATCGGGGTTGGGACCTTTATATGGGAGTTAAGTTAGTTAATTAGTCTCCCCTTAATCCCTAACAAACGCCTAAACCACTTAATTAATTAAATGACTTAACACTAAAACGTGTAGAAAAATCACCCCCTCACAGACGGAACCCTGCTGACGGGCCGTCTGTGAGTCTACGGACCTACCAACCTCTCGTCCTGCATTCTGTTGATGAGTTCAGAGACTGTGCAGGCGAGTGGCTTCATGAATTGTCTAAGTGTGGGACAACTGTGGCATCGATGCCCCGTCAATCCACACACTGATCGTAGCCTGCACTTCATTGGTAAGTTCAGAGGTTATGTGGGTGAGGGGCTTTCACTAATTAGCCTAAGTGTGGGACGATGGTGGCACCGACGCCCCGTTAGTCCACACACGGCCTTCTGTTGTCTAGTCAATGCACACTGTCAGGCAGTGTTGCCTCAAATTACAAGGGTCCTCATCAAGGGCCCTTGGTCGGTCCTTGGGGAGTCGTACCCAGGCGTTTCGACCATGGAACAAATTAAACCCCTATTATCTACTCTTCCACCAATTTTCGTAATTTTTTTACTCCTAAAAGCTAATCAAATAGGCTAAGGCATGCTAGTACCTCCTTGAACCAACTTCCAGACGTCATGGACGTTCTTGGAATTTTGGTTCTTAAACATCCTAAATTACCTACATTCAATAAAATGGACTTAAAAACAGTACTTAGACCTTATGACGCCTATGTTAGGCTTTACGACACGTCTTGGATTTTCAAGGTGTTACAAAAATACCACTTAGTCTTGGAGAATCTCAATTCCAAGCTTCAACTAGAGAGAAAACACCCACTTACCAGAATCTACACTTGTAGTAAAATAAGAGAAATATGGGTTAGCACAATTAAGTACTAACTATGACAGCCATACAAAATCATGCTTAAAAAGGACAATTTATATAAAAGGCATGCATTTATGTCATTTTGATAAAACCTCATAAACATAAGCGTAAGAGGCATAATATGCAAACATAACCAACATACAAGTCATTTCTTCACATTTGAACATAATAAACATACAAGTGTTCTCATCATATTAAAGTCTTTACCTCAAGTACCCCAAAGCTATACCTTGTGCAATGTATGAATAGTGTCTCATACCACCATCCACGCTTAAGTACCAAATTAAGATCACCAAAAGTGAACTTACCATCCAACCTTACCATCCATAACCATTACTCATGCATAAGAGTCATAAACATTTCATAAGCCATAACACCACATTAGGGCCATCACCTAAGCCAACTCTAAGTCATACTTGTGCAATGTATGAGTATCATCCCAAACTACTACTCACACTACTCTTTGGAGGCACCCTAGTCAAGGAACATTCATATTCAACAAGTCAAGATAAGGAAGTAACTCATAATACAATCCAAGTAAGACATACATCATTATTTTAAGTGCATAATTCATTAGCTTAGTTAAGGGAACCTTCATTCACCAAACATTAAGTCAACCTTCTCATTAGCGTCACAATAAGAGCACATTCATCTCACTTAAAATTATAAATGAACACACCATGACTACTCTAAAAGCCTACTTGTGCAATGCATGGATGGAATCCCACACTATCACCCACACTAAGTGGTGAATATATTAGAAGCCATAGTTTATTAACATTCTTTGTGGGGATAAACCTTAATCGAGATAGACCATGTGAGAAATTCATGGAATCCGGATGGTACCCTCACCAGATAAGGAATTCCTACTTGCCTAAGGTAGGACCTACATTTTAGCTTAGGTAGATCTACTAGCTAATATCCTACGTGGGCACATAGTTATGAGATAGAGAGATCGCTACTAGATACCCTACCTCAACTTCAAAATTAGCATCCATCTCAAGGGATTGCTACTAGATGCCCCCTCTAAACTCGTGAATGAGCATCCATCCCAATCCCTATCCATTCGTGCTTAGAATTATTCCCCACAGAGTATTTGACATTCATTACTTTAGATATAATAAGGGACAAGATATTGTTACTAGATACTCTGCTCAACTCACGGATGAGCATCCATCTCAAGCCCAACAATCATTAGAAAAGGATATAAAGATACTAGACACTCCACCTCAACTCACGGATGAGCATCAATATCAAAGGATTTCGACTAGATACCTCGCCTCAACTTATGGATGAGCATCCATCCTAAAACCCCACTTTTCATTCATTAGATTAGCTCATAGATTTGAAGATAAGAATAGTATTTCAACTAAGAATCCTCATATTGTGAGAAAGTCCTTTCGCAATATGTCACTATTATTCATTAAGAATGGGATATAAAGATTCTTATTAGACGCTCCGCCTTAACTCATGGATGAGCATCTATCTCAAACCCCACATTCATTCATTAGTGTACAATTAAGAAATAATTTTTCAATCAATACATCATCATAAACTTGATCTTAGAAACTTAATTCATTCTTCATTCATGAGTGTGTGAGAGAGAATAACCTTTAACATAATTATCATCATTAATACAATTGCCTTCTAAACACGATCATAGCACATTCATAGTAAATACACACATATAACTCACATCATAATCATACATTAACCTCCATATGTAAGGGTACAAGTAATATATCCATCAATACCACAATATACATAGTAATTAAACACCTCCACGTTTCAAGTAAATCAATAGCCCAATCACAGTTTCTACTTCAACATGTAATTTGATCATAACTTACCCTTCAAGGGTCATACTTTCAATTCATCATCACACATCACAATTGACATAATAAGCATGGATATTAACTCATTCAATAACTAAACATTGTAAATTCAATTAGAGTATTCATCCAATTACAATTCATTCAAGTCAACATTCATGAAATTAAGTCTTGTGGGAATATCATGGGTTCATGGGGGAATTTCTTCATTAATACACCTTAAAACCACAAATTCATCATAATGTAAGTTCAATTGAACATTTGAAATTATTTTATGCAAGAACCCATGGCTTGAGTGAAACCTTAGAAATTTGGATAAAGTTCATCTTTGAAAAGAGAATTTTGAGAGGGCTTTTTGGGTGATAGCTACCCAAGAATCAAAACTACCATAGCTTGTTGTTTCCCTCAATAAATGGGATAAGAACGTTTGGTGCTTGAACCCTTAGCTTGAGCTTGACATTGATCTTCAATGAGGATCTTCTTAGAGAGAGAAATAATTTGAGAGAGGAAGGGAATTGGGTTTTTGAAAAAAATCAAGTCTAAAATTGAGTTTATTAATTTTAATGCTCTTAAAATATCATAATTAACTCAAAATAACCATCCAATAACTAAATACAACTTAAAATGAATTTACCAAAAAACCCTCAACTTGGATGAACCTAAACTAGAAATATAGTGTGAACCACGAGCCCCCCCCCCCATGGACCGTGGGTGGGATCACGAGCCGTCATGTGCCTTTGTGGTTTGGGAATGCTACTTGGTTTTGGGAGCCGTGACCTATGGAGGCTATCCACGGGGCGTGGATGGACCTACGGTAGGTCATGACATTTTTGGCAACATCATGGTTTCTTTGGGGTCTTGGGTGTTAGGCTAATGTCCTCCTCAAGGACCCCTAGGGTGGTACTTGGGGAGTTGTATCTTGACTCTTGACTCCTAAGACCCTCAACCTAAGATCGAGACAACAAACAACAACGCAAAGCCTTAATTCAAACTCAAACATGCACTAGTTAGGCTCTAGTTTTACGTACTCATTTACGGGTCGTTACATTGATTCATTGTTTCCCACCTCATCTTGTGTTTAGACTAAAACTCTATAAAAGATTTTTTTTACAATTATACCCTTGAAATTATTAAATGATTGTGTCAAGGTAGATAATTGTCGAACAATATTATTTTTTATGACCTTCTAACTAGGTAGGTATAGAAGAATTTTGTTATCATGTTTCCTATTTTTCACTTGAATTATATGAGGATAAATAATTGTCATCTTAATAAATTGATCACTCATAAAATGTAAATTTTTTTTAATATAAAAAGGACAATCATCTACTTTTAAAACAAAAAAAGACACTAAGCGATAGTATAATTAATAAACCATCTACATTGACACATAAAATTGCAAGTAATAGTTTTAATATGTATGCAATTTTATAAACTTGTATAAGTAAAGGACTGATTTTCCTATATGAACTCCTGTTGCTAATTCTTTGTTATCGATATATGAGTTATATTGGATTCACGTGGTTTCATACTCATACTACACTTGTTGCACTTTTTGTGGTGCAGATTTGATTCCGAATACGAGCACATCTTGTGGAGCTTTATGAGTCTGAGCTTGAAGTATCCTGGAGTTGTGGTGATCTATTTGGCTGGTAGTGCTCCATTCCCCACAAGATTCCTCTATCTTTTATTTATTTTGTTGTTTTAGTATTCAGACAACATATCTCTTATGTTTAGACTTGTCATTTAGTTTCAGACTTGCAACGATACAAATTTTTGGGTGATATTTTTAACTTTACGCATTTCATATTTATAAAGGACTTAGTGTTGAAGATATTCTACTCGTTGTTTACTTTTCACCTTAATAATTAACTTAGTTAAATTCGTAAACTAGGGGCCGGCTGACTTACCTATCGATTGAGAATATAAATGTCATCACGAATTGTAAATTTGGATCGTGACAGGAGATTATTTAAGATTACTCAAAGTCCTTCAACGAGGTATATGAAGAACAATAAGCGACTATAATTGGAATATTTCGATACCTACAAAGTTAAAATGAGCAACAACAATTTCAAAATTATTTTATACTCCCTCCGTTCCATTTTATTATCTAAAATAAGTGATAAAAACACATAAAAGTAGTGCAACGATATGACAGAGAATAATATTATCTAAACATGATGATCATAATCACCACTTGTACTACATATTCAAAATGTAGAAATACAACATACCAATAGCTAAAATGAAAATTGGAGAGGCAAGATTACAATTTATGGTTGAGGTTGTCATCTTCTCTTTGTATAACTGAGGAGTAGGTGTGGTATCATTATCGCATTTTCAACTTTTATATGAGTTTAACACTTTTTATAAATGTGTCTATTTATTGTCGCTAAAAGTTCTTTTTGTTTTAGTATCGGTTAAAGGCTAGCACTGCTTGCTCTTGACAGTTGTTTTTCGAACTTGTGCTTCGTTGTTGTCTAACTTAGTATCATAATCTTTTCCTAGAGGGCTGTGCGTACAGTAAACTCCTGCCAAAACTGCAACAAAGGAGCATATGCCTACCACAATAGCTGGTCTTTCTGATCTCTTGTAACCCAAATTAAGCCCACACAGAGCATATTGAGCAAAACAGTTGAGATTAAGTAATACGACAACCACCATCATATGTGTCCATTCATTGGGCTTATAAGTTCCATTTTTGCAGTAAGCCTTTCTCATCCTGAAAATATCTTCAGGCCTCCATCGCATTAAAAAATTAAAGTGAGATAGCCTTTGCGGGTGCTGGTACAGACATAACAGAGTAAACAACACATTGAGAATTTGGTTAATCACTTCATTCCATGTATCTCTCTGAGATTTATTAGGGATCGCATGGTTCAACGCCCCCGTTATCAGAAGAAGCATGATTATACTAGAAACAACTACACATACAATCCAGGTAAAAAATACAATATTCATCGGATTTTTGAACTACTCTTTGCACATTTTCCTAATAGCTGGCCAATCCAATTTTCGCGAAAATAGTTTAGTAATACGTTGACGGAGATGAAGGTTGGTAGAAGAAGGTACAGTTGGAGAAAACTGATCATCTCTTCTATCTGATGAAACTTTGCTGATGGAGAATCCAAATTATCCGAATTGATGGATTTTAGCCTATTGTGAATACTACTTTGAGAATTTTCATTATTTACAACTTCTCTTTGAGATCTCATTTTGTAAATAAAAAAATACACCATGAGGTGTTTTTATAAAATTTTCAAAAAATAGTCTGGCTACCTCATGATCTTGCAGATCGATAAGGATATGATTCTGGATACTGAATATTAGTCATGGAAGCAAGTCATGACCAATGACTAAATAAATGTGATAATTTACTATTAAATTGTTTAAGGTAAGTAGGTACAAAAATCAAATTAAATTGCAAATTAAATTATATCAAATCGGAAAAGAAATCTGACTAATGGGTTGGTATTGAAAAAAAAAAGGGAAAATTACATGGGATGGCAAACATTCATAACTAATTATATTATAGGATTATAGTTTAATTTACTTACCTTATATAATTATAGTTTATTTTTGTTTGCTATATTTAATGGGGTCCACAACCTATTATATGACCAAGGTATAAAAACATTATTTTCTAATTTTGTATATAATTATACACAAAACAATTTTCTCTCTCCTTTTCACATCCCAAATTTTTTTCTCCTACATTTAATACTCCAGCTATTCGGTTTGAAATTCAAATTGTTGTCCAAAATTAGATTACTCCCTCCCGAAGTTGAAGTTCCCTCCCGAAGTTGAAGTCAATGTCGTAAGTACTCCTTAATTTTAGTTGTTTACCTTCTTTTTTTTTTACTTATTCAAAATTTGTATATGTGTTCTGTTTATTATTTTTTTTCCATATATTTTGATGAAATAATCAATTTTTTGTTCTTGATAGATTTAAAATTGGTCATACAATGAATGAATCATCTTCATCTTTGAGGATTACCAGAGGTATTCCTTTGCATGGCAATGTTGTTGACATTTTACCATCGTTTTCAATGGGGTTAACTCAAGATTTTGGGTTTGATGTAGGGTCATTGGGAAAATCAAATCAAGTTATACAAGAACAAACAATGGAAGAGCTTAGATCAAAGAAAAAAAATGACCCTACGACAGTTCAACAAGTTATTAACAATGCCAAAGCTAGAGGCATTAAAATAGTACAAGGAAGAAGAAAGAGGAAAGCTGTAAACATTGAATCAGAGGAAAATGCTTCTGAAGTTGTCGGATCTGAAGAACATAATATTCATGAGGTACTGTATTAAAACACAAAGTTAGATACAATTTTTTGGTTAATTAGATTCCAATATACAAAAAATATTAATTAAGTATTGTATATAATATAATTGCATGTTTAGTAATTGTATATAGTATATTGCATATTTATGTTATTTTTGTTTTTTGTATATATATACAAAAAAGTAATTGGACTTAGTTATACAGATGGAAATTTTTTATATATGATTAGAATTTGTATATTCTATTAGTTATATACAAATTATTGAAGTTAGTATATATTAAGTTTATATACATATACAAAAATTGATATGTACATGTCTGTTTTAATAGTTGGTAGTAGGGGATTGTATATTAAAGGCTCATTATTTTTTTTATATACATATGTACACAAAGTAATTGGATTTAGTTATATAGATGAGAAAATATCATATGCGATTATAATTTGTATATTGTAGTAGTTATATACAAATTATTGAAGTTAGTATATATTAACTTTATATATTATTGGAGTATATAAAAAGTCATTTAGAAACTTGTATATAATGTCACGTTTAACTAATATATTCATGTACACATATAAATATACAAAAAAGGTAAGCTCATATATATATACAGAATTTTTTTTTTGAATTTGAACGTTTAGCTTAAAAAAGGGACGTTTCCCTAAAATTGTGGCATTATCTAAATTTATTGTTAGCATATTTAACGCTTCAGTTACAAACCACTTTTTAAAATATAATTGTATAAATAAAAAAAAACATTATATACAAAATTAAAGATACCTAAAATAACTAAACTATACCCATATAAAGAAATTAGGTAAACTATACTCATATAATGTTATTTAATCTAATAAATTTGCCATATATGAAATTTTCCCAAAAAAAAAAGGGACTATATTCAGATTGATTTGGTTTGATTTTATCTAAAAAAAAAAGTCAACCCGAATTAAATCAATCTAACACCATATATAAAAATTTTAAAATTTATTTTATATATAAAAGTATTGTAAAATATAAGCAATATACTACAAATAATATAGACTAAAGATATGTGGAGTACAATGTACAGATCATCTTATTTAATTAAATGTCTTTTTCTGTCTCTTATGCGTATTACAATGGTAAATGAACCTATTTATAGGTTGAGAAATCATTCTAAAAGTCACCATATTAAGTATTATAATAAATAGATTGATTTTTATCCAAAAAGATTTAGAGAACCTAGGAAATTCACATAGATGATACATATAAGTTTATGGATAAACTCAAATGACATTCCACTTAGTTCAATTGATTTATAATAAAAAGTATATACTTTGATTAAATTTCTAAATATTACTTATATTTTTTCATAATTTTTATTTTTAACATATTTTTCAAATTTTTTGAGACTTAGAATTTTGACTAGTCCAATAAAGGTTATATTCCAAAGATATTATTAATTCTAATAAAACTCAATTCAAAATTAAATCAATACTAATGCTAACAAAAAAAAAAATTAATCCAATGCTAAGAATGATAATAATGTTGAATATTTATTCTTTAGCTTTAAATTGATTTAGACATTCAAAATACATAACCTAATTTTAATTTTTTTTTAATGTTTAATCATGTAATTAATACTTATTAGACTTATTCTAGTATGATTTAGTACTTTTAAACTATGATCATTTTTATTATGACTTATTGATTTGCAATATTTATTTTATATGATTTTATTATTATTTTTTTGTTGAATATCTTAGTGTCATCACTCATCTCATATTTTATGTTATTCTTTTTCAGAAACACCTTAAATAGTTATATTTTGGTTGGACTAAAGAAATATTTGAAACACAAATTAATTATATGTTTGCTTGAATACTTTACCGGAAAAATTTGAAAATTTGAAAAATGCGGGGCTTATTAGATTGGTTTGATTTACAAATTTAAAAATTTGACACAAATGATTTGATTTGGATGATTTGATATTTGAAAAATCCAAACCTTTTATACGATCTTTCAGGAAATAAAAATAAAAGAATAGCTAGATAGGTTAATTTACTTTATTGATAAATAAATTCATTAACTCAAGTGATTATTTTAAATAAGGGGAAATGCTTATCATACACTAATATCAATCTAAAACTCAGAGACTATTGTACAATCAAAGTAGCAACCAATAGGTCCTCCATCAGGCTAGCATGACAGGTCCTTCAGCATTGTTCCTGTATCCAGGATGGACACAGTTGATGCACATTTTCTTGCAACAACTCAATTAGATGTGAGATCAACGGCGATCATGTAACAACTGCATATATACTTACAAGCATCTCCCATCGTTAAGTTCAAAGTTTCTAACCTTTTAGAATCCTGTTGGGAGAAGAAAAAAGAACAATGAACTAACAATACCTTTTCTCCTTTTATTAGAATCCTGTTGGGAGGTGAAATAACTTCTGCTAATTCACCTACTACATGTCATGATGTGAACATTTAAGTCCAAGCTCAACCCAGTACCCTGTCGTAGGGGTGGGCATGGTAAGGTAGATATCAAATATCATATCCAAATCTAAATTTTTAACATCCTGGTTTGAGTTTTATGGGATTTGGTTTGCATTTTTAAAAAATTTGGTATTCCAAATGGTATTCGATATTTATAAAAAAATATTCATACCGTACACCGTACCGAAGTATATAGTTGTTAGGACCGGAAATAAGCAGGTGTAAATGCGGAAGCTAGCAAAGCAAACCTCGAAAGACCACGAGTAAGAAGACAACGAGAAATATACCAAAAGACACAAAGATTTAACGTGGTTCGGTCAATCGACCTACGTCCACAAAGGAGATGAGCAATTCACTATAAATATGAGAGTACAAAATACAGAGAGAAACAACCTCAACCAATTCACTCAGAATACATGGAGGTTCACACAAGTGATAACGTATCAAGCTTGTGATCCACAAATTCTCTCTCTAACCAAAACTCTCAAAGCCCTTAAGACTACATTGTGTATGCTGATTAAGTTAGAAGGAACAAGCCTCTATTTATAGAGTCCTAAACCTTTTCCTACCAAAAAAAGAATTAGTCAATTCAAAACCTTTTCCTAAAAGGAAAACCTATTTATGGTAAGAAATCAGGGCAAATAAAACCTAACAAATCTCCCCTTGGCCTGAATTTCTGACAAAATAAATTTGTCCACCTTCTTTACTTAATCTTCAACAACTTGCTTCTCCTCTCCATAATCTCCTTTGCAAAATCTATGTCTCAACACAGAGAATCTCTCTGAAACAATTTCTCCAACAAAATCTTCAATACTGTCAAAAAGGTTGCGGCTAGAACTACACCCGCCAAGATGAACACCTCTTTCTAACCTGGTTCAATCATCGATCATCGAACCACTGAACTTGAGTCCATCATTGAATCTGGCTCTGATACCACTTGTTAGGACCGGAAATAAGCAGGTGTAAATGCGGAAGCTAGCAAAGCAAACCTCGAAAGACCACGAGTAAGAAGACAACGAGAAATATACCAAAAGACACAAAGATTTAACGTGGTTCGGTCAATCGACCTACGTCCACAAAGGAGATGAGCAATTCACTATAAATATGAGAGTACAAAATACAGAGAGAAACAACCTCAACCAATTCACTCAGAATACATGGAGGTTCACACAAGTGATAACGTATCAAGCTTGTGATCCACAAATTCTCTCTCTAACCAAAACTCTCAAAGCCCTTAAGACTAAATTGTGAATGCTGATTAAGTTAGAAGGAACAAGCCTCTATTTATAGAGTCCTAAACCTTTTCCTACCAAAAAAAGAATTAGTCAATTCAAAACCTTTTCCTAAAAGGAAAACCTATTTATGGTAAGAAATCAGGGCAAATAAAACCTAACAAATCTCCCCTTGGCCTGAATTTCTGACAAAATAAATTTGTCATCGAACCACTGAACTTGAGTCCATCATTGAATCTGGCTCTGATACCTCTTGTTAGGACCGGAAATAAGCAGGTGTAAATGCGGAAGCTAGCAAAGCAAACCTCGAAAGACCACGAGTAAGAAGACAACGAGAAATATACCAAAAGACACAAAGATTTAACGTGGTTCGGTCAATCGACCTACGTCCACAAAGGAGATGAGCAATTCACTATAAATATGAGAGTACAAAATACAGAGAGAAACAACCTCAACCAATTCACTCAGAATACATGGAGGTTCACACAAGTGATAACGTATCAAGCTTGTGATCCACAAATTCTCTCTCTAACCAAAACTCTCAAAGCCCTTAAGACTAAATTGTGAATGCTGATTAAGTTAGAAGGAACAAGCCTCTATTTATAGAGTCCTAAACCTTTTCCTACCAAAAAAAGAATTAGTCAATTCAAAACCTTTTCCTAAAAGGAAAACCTATTATGGTAAGAAATCAGGGCAAATAAAACCTAACAAATCTCCCCTTGGCCTGAATTTCTGACAAAATAAATTTGTCCACCTTCTTTACTTAATCTTCAACAACTTGCTTCTCCTCTCCATAATCTCCTTTGCAAAATCTATGTCTCAACACAGAGAATCTCTCTGAAACAATTTCTCCAACAAAATCTTCAATACTGTCAAAAAGGTTGCGGCTAGAACTACACCCGCCAAGATGAACACCTCTTTCTAACCTGGTTCAATCATCGATCATCGAACCACTGAACTTGAGTCCATCATTGAATCTGGCTCTGATACCACTTGTTAGGACCGGAAATAAGCAGGTGTAAATGCGGAAGCTAGCAAAGCAAACCTCGAAAGACCACGAGTAAGAAGACAACGAGAAATATACCAAAAGACACAAAGATTTAACGTGGTTCGGTCAATCGACCTACGTCCACAAAGGAGATGAGCAATTCACTATAAATATGAGAGTACAAAATACAGAGAGAAACAACCTCAACCAATTCACTCAGAATACATGGAGGTTCACACAAGTGATAACGTATCAAGCTTGTGATCCACAAATTCTCTCTCTAACCAAAACTCTCAAAGCCCTTAAGACTACATTGTGTATGCTGATTAAGTTAGAAGGAACAAGCCTCTATTTATAGAGTCCTAAACCTTTTCCTACCAAAAAAAGAATTAGTCAATTCAAAACCTTTTCCTAAAAGGAAAACCTATTTATGGTAAGAAATCAGGGCAAATAAAACCTAACAATAGTTGCATATAAAATTCATATATATGTAACTATATATTCAAAATGGAGTACAAACTATTATATTTGGTAATCAATCACCCTAAACAACATTTAAATCAAGATAGAGTAATCACATATATGTTGTTTTAGGATGAATGATTATCAAAATAATTGTTTGTACTTAATTTTAAATATTTTCTTCACATATATAAAGTACAAGTATGATACAAATGTTTCTTAAAAAGCCAAAGTAACAATTGTTTATTATACAAATCTATGCAAGTTGAAGACTTAAAGTTGACCAAATTGTGGTAGCTAATTTACCATATCATTAAATAATAAAATCAAACTTTAAAATATCGAATCATATCGAATTAAGGGTCCAAATCACTTTGATATGATAATAGTATAGTATCTTTTAAAGCCGTAAATCAAAAATACCAAACCAAACTTTTCAATATTGTACCATGTCCATCCCTACCCTGCCAGGCCTGCTCCATTACAATCCCTAATTTTCATTGATTTAAGAATGATAGATTTCTCCTATATAGGGTGATTGGGAACAATCCAACTCTATCAATTACTTTTGACACAATTTCTGGTGTCTTGGTCCCATGGTTTAGTCCTTTTCCATCACTTAACAATAACTCAACAGTCATTATAGAAAATAGAGCATATGGCTGCAGAATTGATGTACTAACTCCTCAATTGAAGTGCGCAAGTTTGTTTATGTGACATCTCATCTTAAGATTAGAAGTTTAACGTTGAAAATATATAGAAGAGGTGTTGGCTATATAAGTAAGCAAACCTTACCTATTAGTGACGTATTTTAAAGTCGTACAGGTCTAGACCTAGAGCGGACAATGTCACTAGCGGGTTGGGTCATTACACCATTTTGGTTTGAAAGCTTGATTTGTGTTTCTGAGGCATATAGTTCTTTCAAAATAACAGAAGTATCTTTGCTTCTTACATATGTTATGTGTTCTTCTGGAATCAAACATACTCATTTTACTCTATCTGCAATTTCATGTTATTTTTTTCTCGTTGATTTTTCCCTCTTTACTGTTCTTGAATTTAATCATCAATTGAGACATTGTTATTTGTAGTTTTGATGATTTGACAAACTTAGGGACCTCATAAAGGTACCGGGTTTTCTATTTTGAGTATTGCAGGTGTATTGTTCGAAGTATTGCAGATGAAACAAAACTCAGGGACCTAGTAGAGGTACCAGGCTCTCATGATGACGAGCCAGTCAAACTGCCAGCTGGAGATGGTGCAGAAAGTAGGTACACACTTCCCGATGGCGTCAGAAAGCGTGACCTTTCCAGCCAATGGCAAAGAAGTTTAGGAAAGTGACTTGTCTAAATAAAAGACACTTTCCTAAACATTTTCCTTAGTTTTTGCAACTTGAAAAACACTTTTCAAGAACTCTTGCAAAGGCTAACACAAAAGCAAAGGCAGAATCATTCCGAAACAACAGCAAGATCTGGAGCATTTTGTCTAGTTGTTTAGGAATTTATTCTCTTGTTCTCATATTGTAAACCACTCCTAAATCTATAAAGGACTTGGTGTGTTGTGTTGAAGTCTAGGTTGTCCAAGGGGGATAGCTTAGTGGGTAGATAGTTTTCTACTTTGGCTTGTTGAACAATAGAGGTCTATTGTTCAACGGTAAGATTGATAACTCATTCTTACGTTTTGTGTAATCGTGTTTTACTTCTGCTTTTGAAGATTAGTGAAAACGATTGAAAATCCTGTGGAACAGGTCGTGGTTTTACTCCCTTAAGCAAGGAGGTTTCCACGTAAAATCATTGTGTTGATTTTACTGCATTTAATTTTCAGCATATTTTCTGAAGTATAGTTAGGGACCTGGTCCATTACTTATTAAGTGAAGGCATACATTCTATCAAGTGGTATCAGAGCGGGCACTACCTATTTGGTTAACACCAAGGAAGTGATTTTGTTCTAAGAATGGCTACTCCACTTAACCTCGAAGAAGGTCAATCGTCACACAGACCTCCTCGCTTCAATGGACATTTCTACAGTTGGTGGAAAGTTAGGATGCATGATTACCTTATGGCTGAAGATAGCGAGCTATGGGACATTATACTAGATGGACCTTTTGTTCCTATGATGGAAGAAAAGGATGGAGAAAAGACCATTACTGTTCCAAAGCCCAGGCAGAAATATGATGATGCTGACAGGAAAAAGATTGAAAAGGGTTCAAAGCTAGAACTCTTCTGGTCTGTGGGATAGGACCTGATGAGTACAACAGAGTGTCAGCCTGTGAGTCTGCTAAAGAGATTTGGGATAGCTTGTTGACTGCACATGAAGGAACTGAACAAGTCAAAGAATCTAAGATTGACATGCTCACTTCACGATATGAGAACTTCAAAATGAAGGAAGGAGAAACAATACATGAGATGTTCACCAAGTTTTCTTCCATTACAAATGAGCTAAAAAGTTTGGGTGAACCCATAAGCATGACCAAACAAGTCAGGAAAGTGCTTCGAATTCTTCCAAAGTCTTGGGAGAGCAAAGTTGATGCCATTACAGAAGCCAAGGACTTGAAAGTGCTAACCATGGATGCGTTGATTGGCAATCTTAAAACACATGAGATGAATCGAAGCTATGATTTGTCAAAAAGAGAAGCCAAGAAGGACAAGTCTCTAATGTTGAAATATAAATCAGAAGAAGATTCAAGTGATGATGATGATATGGCATATCTCATCAGTAGATTTCAAAAAATTGTGAGAAAAAACAAAATGTATAAAAAGGGAACTAATGGGACTCGAAATGCTGCTCAAGGTGATACTTGCTACAAGTGTGGAAAGTCTGGGCATTTCATCAGAGAGTGTCCTTTGCTCAAGACTGAAAACAAGGACCATCAAAAGCATAGGGGTGACAAAGAAAACAGAAGGGACCTGGTACTTGGAAACAAAGATCGTAAAGCTGCTGCTGATATGGTTGTAAAAAGGGCTCTTGCTGCATGGGGGGATTCTTCAAGTGATTCAGAAGATCCTGATGAGCCAAAAGATGTGTCTATGGTTGCTGTGCATGAGGAGTAAACTGTCTTCAATGATATGTTTGCTCTTATGGCACATACAGAAAATGAAGAAGAGAACAATCAGGTAACTCTTCTTGACATGAAAATTGATGTGGATAAATATTCTCTTAAGAAATTAAGAACCTTGTCAAAAGTTATGTTAGATTCTGTGATAGAGATAACATCTGAAAGAGATGCCATGAATGCTGAACTTGAAATTCTTTCTGAAAACAAAGTTCAATTTGAAGAGACAATGGCAAGAATGGTGTCTCTAGAGTTAAATAATTCTGAACTTAAGTATCAGTTGGGTCAGCTTACTGAAAAAGCTGAAAAACTAAATGGAGAGCCAAATAGTTTGCAAGCTGAAATTGAGGAAAAATTGAAAAACTCTGAGACAAATCTCAGATTGTCACTTGAAAAGAATAACAAATTAGAACAGGATGTTGTGAAACTTAAGGAGGAACTTGAAAATTCTCTTAAGTGGACCAAATCCTCAAAGTTATTGTCAAATGTGACAAGTCAGAGTAATTTCAATAAGAAAGGACTAGGAAGTCTTAACATAAGTCCTCCTTATAATCCTCACAGTAAGTATGTGTTTGTGTCTGATAATCTGTTGTGTCTGCATTGTGGAAAAAATGGACATTTGAAAAAGGAGTGTGTCAGCTGGAAAAACTCTTGTGAAAGATACTCTAATTATGCTGAAAGACAGAATGGACCAAATGAGAGACCTGGTCCTACAGAACCTGTCTCAACTCACAGATTTTCAAAGAAAAAATTTGTTCCTGCTCCTAGGTCATTTGTTAGAAGGTTTCAAAGTCTACCATATTGGGCTAAATACAATCTGATCACTCCTTTGTCTGCCTACTGGGAACTCAAGCTGAAATGGGTTCCCAAGCTTAACAAGTGACTTTTGGTGCAGGTGAGTGAGAGGAGCAGCAGTCAGTGCTGGTATATGGATAGTGGCTGCTCCAAACATATGACTGGTGATGTAAAGAACTTCCTCTCACTCAAGACTCTCCAAGGAGGAGGAGTCTCATTTGGCGATGGCAAGAAGGGGTACATTTTGGGAGTTGGAAAAGTGGGAAGATCTCTTGAAGATTCAATCGACAATGTCTACCATGTGGATGGTTTGAAGTACAGCTTGCTGAGTGTGTCACAAATCTGTGATAAAGGAAATAAGGTCAATTTTACTTCTGAGAAATGCACTGTGGTGAGTTTAACTACAAACAAGGTAATTCTCACTGCACACAGAAGTAAAAATATGTATGTGGCAAACTTGGAAATCTCTCATGGAGATGACTTGACATGTCTCAGTGCTCAAAATGAAAATGCTGATCTCTGGCATCGTAGGCTGGGACATGTGAGTTCATCTTTATTGAATAAATTGATTTCAAAGGACCTGGTCTGAGGGTTGCCTAAGATGAAGTTTGCTGAAAATAAAATATGTGAAGCTTGTGTCAAAGGAAAGCAAATCAGATCATCTTTCAAGCCCAAGAATCAGGTAACATCATCAAGAACCTTAGAGCTGCTGCATATGGACCTTTGTGGACCCTTGAAGATTCAAAGCAGAAATGGCAAGAAGTATATTTTGGTGATTGTTGATGATTATTCAAGATACACTTGGACGAGATTTTTGAGAACAAAGGCAGATACAGCTGATGAGTTGGTGGTATTCTTCAAAATGATTCAAACCAAATTGAATCAAGTTGTTTGCAGTATTAGATCTGATCATGGGACAGAATTTGAAAACTCAACTCTCGATAGATTCTGTATGGAAAATGGTACAAGCCACAACTTCTCTGCTCCAAGAACTCCTCAACAAAATGGAGTAGTGGAGAGGAAGAACATAACCTTGGTGTCTAATAAGAGCAGTGCTGAACAAGACTCCTTATGAACTACTCAACAACAAGAAGCCAATGCTGAATTACCTTAGAGCCTTTGGATGCAGATGTTTTGTGCTGAATAATGGGAAGGATGATCTGGGAAAATTTTATCCCAGAAGTGATGAAGGAGTGTTTGTTGGATATTCTTCATCCAGCAAAGCCTACAGAATATTCAATAAGCGAACACAATGCATTGAAGAAAGCATTCATGTTGTTTTTGATGAAAATGGAAGCTTGAAGAGTGATGGATCAAATGATGATGATGATGTGTTAAAAATGCTAACATCCAAGAAGATTGAAGGCGCTCAAACTGATGCAGATCAACAACTGAAAAGGGATTGTGATGATCAGAATCACAGTCTACCTGAAGAGGATGCTGAGGTTGAACTGGATGATAGGGTACCTGGTACTACTCAAAACTCCAACCAGAGTACATCAGACTCCCAGAAGATGATGTCACTCCTGATGAAGAAGATCATGATGGTCTGCCAAATCAGTCTGCTGCAAGGTCAGGATGGAAGCATAGTTCATCACATCCTCTTGATAATCTTATTTCTCCCTTGAATTCTGGAATTCAAACTAGATCAAAAATAAGAAATCTAGTTGCATTCTCAGCATTCATATCATCCATTGAGCCTAAGAATGTTAAAGAAGCATTAGGTGATGCAGACTGGATCAATTCTATGCAAGAAGAACTTCATCAGTTTGAAAGAAGTAAAGTATGGTACCTGGTTCCTCGACCTGAAGGCAGAACAATAATAGGAACCAGGTGGGTATTCAGAAACAAACTTGATGAAAGTGGAGCTATTACTAGAAATAAATCCAGGTTGGTAGTGCAAGGATACAATCAATAAGAAGGAATTGATTATGATGAGACTTTTGCACCTGTTGCTAGAATGGAAGCTATTAGAATCTTAATAGCTTTTGCTGCTTTTATGGGCTTCAAGCTGTATCAAATGGATGTGAAGAGTGCATTTCTGAATGGAGATCTCAAGGAGGAAGTATATGTCAAGCAAACTCCTGGTTTTGAAGATGCAGAGCTGCCAAATCATGTGTTCAGATTGAACAAGGCACTATATGGTCTGAAACAAGCTCCAAGAGCATGGTATGAAAGGCTGTCAAAATTTCTGTTGAAGAATGATTTCAAAAGAGGCAAGATAGACAATACTTTGTTCTTATTAAAAAGGGAACAAGAATTGCTTATCATTCAAGTTTATGTGGATGACATAATCTTTGGAGCCACTTCAGAACACCTTTGTGAAGAATTTTCATCACTAATGGGAAGAGAGTTTGAAATGAGCATGATGGGTGAGCTGACATTCTTCCTGGGGCTGCAAATCAAGCAATCATCAAATGGGATTTCAATATGCCAGGAGAAGTACATCAAAGAGCTCTTGAAGAAATTCAATATGTTTGATTCCAAACCTATTGACACTCCTATGGGAACAAATTCCAAGATGATAGTAGAAGAATCTGATCCCCTTGTGAATCAGACAATGTACAGAGGAATTATTGGCTCCTTGTTATATCTGACTGCTAGCAGACCTGATATTGTTTACAGTGTAGGAATGTGTGCCAGGTTTCAAGCATGTCCTCGTGATTCACACCTGAAGGCTGCAAAACGCATTCTCAGATACCTGAAGAAAGCAGGGGACCTGGTTCTCTTTTACCCTGCAGGTGATACTTTTGATCTGGTTGGTTTTGCAGATGCTGATTTTGCAGGTTATCAAGTTGACAGGAAGAGCACCTCTGGAATGGCTCATTTCCTTGGATCTTCACTTATCTCTTGGGGCACTAAGAAGCAGAACTCTGTGGCTCTTTCAACTGCTGAAGCTGAATATGTAGCTGCTGCAGCTTGTTGTTCTCAATTGCTGTGGATCAGGCAACACTTAGAAGATTTTGGGATCCACATTAAAGCAATTCCCCTAATGTGTGACAACACCAGTGCTGTGAGTATGGGAAAAAACCCTGTTCATCATAAGAGAACAAAGCACATTGATGTTAGACATCATTTTTTGAGAGATCATGTTGAGAAGGGAAATATTGTGCTCACATACTGTCCAACGGAGGAACAGATTGCAGACATCTTCACCAAGGCTCTCAGCAAGGACCAATTTGAGAGAAATAGGCTGAAGTTGGGGATGTTGATCTCCAAATGATGTTTTCAGCTTCCAAACAGCAATATTCCCTTGATGGTTAGAACTGTTGTGCAGGTATCCTTTGTGTAAATTTTAAATATTTGTTCAAGATCATTTTTGTACCTTTCGTAGGTATACTCTCAATAGGGACCTGCTCAGCAAAAGGAAGAGGCTAGAACAATTAAGTAATGAATTCAAACTGTATCATGGTATCTGGTACCTGTCCAGGTTACCGTTGAAAATGCCACGTGTCAGTCATCGGTTACTCTGACCGATCAGTCCAATCGTTTCTCTCTCAAACGACGCGTCCAATCAATGGACCTGGCACCTTCTCACTTCTTTTAAAAAAGGGGTCTTTTCTCTTGAATCTCTCATTCATCTCGAAACTTGTCTCTCTCATATATCACAAAGACCTCTCAAATTCAAAGGCAAATCTGTCTTCTTTCTCTCTTACTTTCTTCAACGACTTCTTCCTGTATCACAACCATGTCTTCTTCTTCATCTTCTTCTTCGACACAGATGCTGGGCACACTTGATGAAATTACACCCCTTGCTTTCTATTCTCCTACACCTGCTCCAGCCAGCATTTCTCTCCCACCTAGTCCCCCCACAAAATGCTCCAGATAACCCATTCTTCTCCATTGATCTAAACACTTCTACAGTACCTGGTACTTGTGAAGACATGTTGCCTGACAACATGTTTGAGGGAGATTTGCCAAAACACAGGGCTTCAGAGTCAAATATTCTGGCAGCGAGTGAGGAACTCGTGGTTGAGAGTCTTGCAATGATGAGGGAGGAGGCTAGGACAGAACACACTGCTGCACTTGAAAGAGAAGAGGTAAGGCCTTCTCAACCCATTTTTGACAAAACCCCAGATTTAGGGCGGTACTCTTCTTCTTCTTCATCTGAATCTGCTAGTGAAGAAGAACCTTTAAAATGGAAGATGGAGAGTAGAAAGGGAAAAGAAAAGGTTGTGGAGGAGGCTCCAAAGAGAAGACCTAATACAAGGTCTGCTGCACAGAAATTGATGGGGGATGCCTTGAAGGCAAGTGCACGATCTGCTGCTGCAGTCAGAAGTGCACGAACCTTCAAGGTATCAAACTTTAAGATACCTGAAGAAAAGGTGGTTGAGTTGTCTGGGGAAGAGGTTGAAAAGAAAGGTGACAAGAAGAAGTTAGAAAAGAAAAGGGAAAGGGCTACAAAGAAGGTTGAGAAGTCACAGTCAAAAGGG
The DNA here is from genome assembly GCA_027704805.1 of Solanum corneliomulleri. NCBI lineage: Eukaryota > Viridiplantae > Streptophyta > Magnoliopsida > Solanales > Solanaceae > Solanum > Solanum corneliomulleri. The sequence continues at coordinate 34,659,242 of JAKWIY010003057.1, read as the reverse complement.
AAGAACACTGAAAAGAAGAGGAAGCGGACAGAGGGACCTGGTTCTCAAGCCAGGAAAAGTGAGAATGTCAACATGCAGGAAATAGTTGACAGTCTGAGGAACCAAGCGGTTCTTGCTGGAAGAGTGTTTGATATGGGGATTATCACTCTTCCAGGCATGGACTCTCTGCATGACATGGTGGAGATTCAGTCGTGGCTGCACCTGTTCAACAAAACATCTCCCATCCTCCATGAAGAAGAGGTTCGGGAATTCTATTATAATGTTCAATTTCTGGAAGATGGGAGCCTTCAAACACGCGTGAACAATGTTGCCATCTCCTTGACTGAGGAGATGTTGGGCAAAATCCTCAGAGTGCCTGTAGAGGGGACCCGGTCCGTGCAGGAGAAAACTTGCTCTTCAAAATTTGCGTCTCTGATTTCAAAGACTCCCACAGCCAAGGTTGCTGGGATCTATAAGAAAATCATGAAGAGTGAGTATCAGCTGGTCTTTGAGTTTGTCAACAAAGTGGTTCTTCCTCGTACTGAAAAAAGAACACTTGCTACTTCTGCTGACTTGTACATCATGGAGATGCTGTGCAGCTTTGCGGCTTTGAGTCTTCCTGGTCTTATGATTGAACACATTCACAAGACAGTGATCGAGAGGAAAGGAGTACATGGAATGGGGTATGGATACTTTCTCACTAAAGTATTCAAGCACTTTCAGATTCCTCTTGGTATTGGTAAGGTGGGGACAGTCAAACAGATGATCTCTGAGCACACCTTGGCTGAATGTGAGTGCATTGAAGGCAGAGGCTTGCCAAAAAGCAAAATGGCACAACTTCTTGCGGACCTGGATCAGCTCAGGCATGAGGCTGAAGAACTCACTGCGCGGTTGAGCAGTAAAGAGGCTGAAGTTGCTGTACTCAAAGCAGAACTGCTTACTGCACAAAGCGAGGGACCTGGTTCTGCAGCTGTACAAGCCCTGGAGAAAGAGAACAATGAGTTGAAGGCGAAGATAACTGCCCTGCAAGAAAAGGCCATCAAGGATAATGATGCTGCCAATGCACGACTCACTCTTGTCATCCAGTCCCTGTCCAAAACTCCCCCCTCTTCCTAAACCTGTCAATCAATCCCTCCTTGTGTTTTTTTGTGTGTGGCAAATTCTCGTGTTAATGGATTTTTAGTTTGCTTTTAATGTATTAATGTTATAATGGCTTGTTGGTTACTTTATTCCTTTGCTGTTCTTCCCAACTTATTTTGTGAATGCTTGTCCTCTACTGTTTGATTGCTGATTAGCTCTGATCCTATACAGTATTTATGTTGACTCAATGGTTTACTGCATATCCTTTTTATGATGCCAAAAGGGGGAAGTAAACTGTAAGTAGCTAAATAAGTAAGGGGGAATATTACCTTAAGGGGGAATATACAGTAAGGGGGGATACACAGTCAGGGGGAACGATTTTGGTGAAATTTTCAGATCATATCATTGTTTGTCATCATCAAAAAGGGGGAAAATGTTATTTGTAGTTTTGATGATTTGACAAACTTAGGGACCTCATAAAGGTACCGGGTTTTCTATTTTGAGTATTGCAGGTGTATTGTTCGAAGTATTGCAGATGAAACAAAACTCAGGGACCTAGTAGAGGTACCAGGCTCTCATGATGACGAGCCAGTCAAACTGCCAGCTGGAGATGGTGCAGAAAGTAGGTGCACACTTCCCGATGGCGTCAGAAAGCGTGACCTTTCCAGCCAATGGCAAAGAAGTTTAGGAAAGTGACTTGTCTAAATAAAAGACACTTTCCTAAACATTTTCCTTAGTTTTTGCAACTTGAAAAACACTTTTCAAGAACTCTTGCAAAGGCTAACACAAAAGCAAAGGCAGAATCATTCCGAAACAACAGCAAGATCTGGAGCATTTCGTCTAGTTGTTTAGGAATTTATTCTCTTGTTCTCATATTGTAAACCACTCCTAAATCTATAAAGGACTTGGTGTGTTGTGTTGAAGTCTAGGTTGTCCAAGGGGGATAGCTTAGTGGGTAGATAGTTTTCTACTTTGGCTTGTTGAACAATAGAGGTCTATTGTTCAAGGGTAAGATTGATAACTCATTCTTACGTTTTGTGTAATCGTGTTTTACTTCTGCTTTTGAAGATTAGTGAAAACGATTGAAAATCCTGTGGAACAGGTCGTGGTTTTACTCCCTTAAGCAAGGAGGTTTCCACGTAAAATCATTGTGTTGATTTTACTGCATTTAATTTTCAGCATATTTTCTGAAGTATAGTTAGGGACCTGGTCCATTACTTATTAAGTGAAGGCATACATTCTATCAGACATTGTTGCACATGTCAAAATGCTTCAACTATTAAAGTGAAAAAGTAATGAATAGTCATGAAAAGGGACTCCATTATTTTTTTGTTGGGGACTTTTTTTTTTCTATGGCTGTCAGCTGTAGACTGTAGATAAAACATAGCTGTACCGATTACCTATAAGACCACTAGCAAGAGAGAGAAAAAAACATTCTTGATAATCTTAGCATTCAAAGTTGTAAAATAAAGTTGTTAGTAATCCAAGTTTGAAACATTTATCTTCTTAAAATCATTTACCCCCCTCCCCCCGGCCCCATCTTCCACCAATCAGCTCCTAAATTTTTTTGTTTTCCAAAAAAAAAATTTGCTCTATTTCTCACTTATATGAACTGAATATGGATTTTCTTGTTAATCCATTTTGTTCATATTTCTATGAGCTTAAATAGGTAGAAGACCATACTAATCCATTTAAGAAAAGGAAATAAAATATGAATGATCTATTTAATTTGATATTGGCAAAATGATTTCATTTTTCTTATATGGGCTGAAATTGTCACCCTTACTTGTGAGCATCAACGATCCTATGTCAAGAATGAAACTTTGCTTAACAGTGTGTTGGGGATATTCTTGAAAGCATAACTACATCAATCATCCATGAGAGTGTATACTTACGAGGAGAGGATAGCCACCAGCCCACCACCACATCGATCAGTTTGTTGGTAAATAAAAAGAAAGTATGTAGAAATGAACAATAATAAAGCAATCTAGCATGCCTTCTATGTTATGGAAACATTAATGGACTGATTTCATTCTCTAATTTATTTGCTTTTATTCATTAGATTTGATTATTGACTAATGTGTACATCTCTATGATTATGATTATGTTGTGAAATTAAGTTGTTAGTAGAATGAAGGCTTTCTCCATAAGATGTACTAATAGATTTCCATCTTAATCTTGGTACAAACTTTGATAGGTAAAAGAGAGACAAAAAAGCTAAACGTCTTTTTTCTTTCTTATAACGACCACACAACTACACAGAGCAATGCTTGATGTAAGGACTACAGATATACATTTGCAGGGTGTTTATCCAACGAGTAAGAAAATCATAGTCTTCAGATATCTTCTCTTGCATATACTTTTGTAATTTTAAACTTTTTCTTTTTATCTGCGTTGTTGCTAACTTGAACATGTTTTGTGCTTAATCAGATGTGGATTTTGAAGGGCGAGTACGAAAAATCTGGTCCATCCATTGTACACAAGAGGTGCTTCTAAGGTGCTGCTGCTATTTTTACATCTGTTCGCGAGTTTTTTTTTTCTTTCCGCTAAAGTTATTATGTCGTCCACAGTGAACTCAGGTCTGCTATTATAGACAAGTCTTTGAGATGTGGCTATCAAAGAAGGGCGATTAAAATCATTGTACCGCTGATACTATTTCATGTTTCCAGTGCAAGCCTCTTTTGTAAGTTGACAAACTCGATTTGTAAATATGTTTGGGACTTTACTAGTTGTTAGAGTACTGATTTTGTAAGATTTGTATACAGAAAATCAAATTAGAAATATAACTCGCGATGGTTGAATAAGCTTGAAGAAGTGGATTTGAATTTCAATCGTGTCTTTTCTTTGTGTGTGCGTGTGAGAGAGAGAAATTTGAAGTGTTGTTTAGATTTGTTGGATTAGTCTAAAGGGATTCTATCTATAAATTTGAAGTCATTTGATGAAGATCTAATTAGATGATTTTGAACAACAATTGCAACTGAAGATGGATACATTATTTTCGTAGTTAGCAACATGCTCTATATTTTCTATAGTGGATATATTGTTTTCTCATTCGGTGTTTAGTATACAGATTGGAGTCTGATTAAATTTATATTTGTGCATTTCAAGGAGTGGCGCCCCTAACACGATTTTTTTTTCCACTCTACTACTCATGGTCCTAAATTCTAGTAAATGATAGAAAAATCTCAACTATCTCACCACAACTCATATATGAGTTGTATATTGAATATAGACATGTAAACTAAAAAATAAAACTATTCTAGGTGCAAATATTTTTGAAAAAAAAACAAAATAAAGAAAGAACACTAAATCCTACGCTCATTAACTACAATTATAGAGAACATGTTCTCTCTAGCACTATCCTCACATATCTTATCTCCAACAAGAATTAGAAAATAGAAATGTATATTATCTTGTAGCAATTAGTAGGTAAATTTTAGCAGTAATGCACTATAATGAGATGTGCCAAGATTTACCAGAATGTAAAGTTATCATTCAAACAAGAAAATCGTTAAATTTAAAATTCAGTTATAATATCTTCAAGATTGATTTCTTTTAAAGACAAAAAAAACTTTTTTAAGAATGTAGAGTAAACATATCCATATCATTTGTGGTAATGTTCCACCGCCGTATTAGATTGATATTATTGTATAATAATTTATTTAATCTAATAATAGAGTAAATATTTAATAATAAAATTCATTCTAATGTTATTGTTACTTTTTATATTATTATATTTTTTAATTTTGTCAAATGTATTTTAAAGAGAATATTCCTTTAAGACTCCAAATAAGACAAATCCTTAGATTCCAAGGAAAAACTTTTAATTAAATTGTATTTAAAAAATGTTCAAGTATGCATTCCTCTAAAATTCTCCAACCAAATTCAAATCAATAAATTTCCAAGTAATTCTTCAAGTAGGAAAATTTCCAAGTAAATCCTAAAGAAATAATTTTCAACAAAATTCGTAATATGTAAAATTATTTCTAAATAAATTTTCAAGTAATTATTTTTAGCTAAATCTGCAAATAACTTTTTCTTGGATTTTTCTTCCATACATATTCCATTTTTTTTACTTGCGAATTAACTATGAAAAATGGTACTTGTAAAATAATTTCCCTCAATAATTCCCCTGGTAATAGTTTTATAGAAATGGTGCCAAAGTTGCCTACCAAGTTTTCTGGGGAATTTGGAGTTGAGAAGTCTAAAATTTGGAAATTTCATATCTCTGTATGAAAATTCGTAGGAAATTTTCGCGGAAATGATTCGCGAGTAAATTCTCATGTAATTTATAATTTTTTAGTAATATTTTTCAAATGAAAATGACATAAATAAGTTAAATTTTTGACGAATGACATAAATGTATATTTTTTGTAAAAGTTCAATATAGTATATTTGACTCTTTTCCTTTAACAAATTTACTATTCAATAGGACCTAGAACCTTCTAATACAACTTAGTATTATCCTTTTCAATGTTAATAATTTGTTATAGATTGTGGGTTCGAGTTTCTCTAGTACAAAGTTGTTATTGTTAGGGAATGTTCTGTTCCAATATGAATTTTTTTTAGCGCAAATATAAATGTAGGGCCTATTCTGTCATATTATAAGGAATCATGATATGATATCATGTAACGAAGTTAGAAGTTTTGTTTGATATGCGATATGAAAATTATGTGTTATATATTTTCTCATAAACATAAGAATTTCATAAGTTGTAAAACTATTAAAATAGACTCAGTTGTTTATTCAATCTAACCAAATAAACAAACTTTATAAAAGAATTATATTGCCTCCGTCCTAATTTATGTAGCACTTTTCAAATTTCAAGATTTAAACAAGTCTATCTTTGATCTTAAATTTTTTCATATATTATTTAATTATTTTGAATAGTCAATTATTGTGACTTAATAATATTTTTTACGTAATTTATAAATATATAAATGACATTTAAAAAAATTAAAAATTTAATATGCAAATTTTCAATTAAATTATTTAAACTGTTTAACTCTCGAAAAATAAAAAAATCACATAAATTGCAAGGAATTAATTGCTAGATACAAAAGATGGAAATGACAATTGAGTGTCGTAGACCTAGTGTACTCGTGAAGTAGAGTTCCTAAATTATGTTGAGTAAATTAAAAGTCCCTAGAAAGTAACAATACGACTAGCAAGAGATCTAAAAGACATCTAAAGGAGAAGATCTAAAGGATATTGCTACTTAAGTGCTGTTTGGATACGTAGAAATAGTTTTTAAGTCAAAAAATAAAAATCAAACTTAAATGACTTTTAATTTAAAAATAAAAAGTTTGGGGAGGGGTTTACTTTTGATTTTTAACGTATTATAAGCTATTTTAAACTTTTTCTTTTAGCCTTGACTAATACTTTCTAACTTGTTTTAAATTATTTTTTATACTTGTCAAACACTTTCGAAAATGAAAATATGACTCAAAAATAAATTTAAACAACTTTTTTGTCAATTCACACACATTCTATGGTCATTAAGGATATATGATAGTAAAATTAGCCCTCGTAATTATAAGAAGAAAAGTTATATGATAGTAACTGTTGAGAATCTCCATTAATGGGAGTGAAGAAGCTTTAGAGAGTATTTGGGAGAATGAAAAATTATGTTTCATTCAATCTGTATGTTGATATATATACAAAATGATGAGAAGAAAAATAACTAACTAAGATTCTTTCTCTAACTAACTTGTAACTAATTTTGTAACTAACTTTTGTAACTAACTACAACAACTAACTAGTTTATTTACACTACTTATTTACATGATCTCAACACTCCCCCTCAAGCTGAGAATTGAAAAATATATTTTTCATTCCAAGCTTGTCAATCAGCAATTCATGTTGAGGCTTGCACAGTCCTTTAGTGAGTATGTCAGCTTGCTGCTCTTTAGTTCCTATGTGCTGAGTTTGAACGAGTCCATTCATGACCTTTTCCCTTACAAAATGACAGTCTATATCAAAGTGTTTTGTCCGTTCATGGAAGATAGGATGATGTCACGGACTTAGAGTATTCGCTAAGACTCCGTGCGGCACTTGACAACTTACTCACGATTCTTTCACGATCTCGTAAGCTCAAGTAAGCCTTTAAACTAGGAACGCTAAGAGAATGCAAAGAAAGACTTAGAAAAGGCAAAGAGAACTTTAGAAGAAGGAACCTTGTATTACTTCTTTGCTTGGTTGGATTGTTGGATGATTTACAAATGATATGGCCCTCCTATTTATACTACAACCCTAAGGGCCTTAGTGTAAATAAAATTTACTATACAAGTCATTCTACTAATTACACTTTAGTCCATATTCTAGAGAATTTTACATTGTCTAGAATATGCTAAAGACTTCTTCCACATTCTAAAATGTTCTAGAGAATTCTAGGGAAGGGAATTCTCTAGTCTTCTCCAAGAATCTAGAAGGTTCTAGAGTCTTGTATAAGCCTCTCCAAGGCTCTAGGGCCGCCTGCCCCTTCGTATGCTGCAAACCGACTGGAAATGTGGCGGGACGTCAAAATGAGCTGCTATTTGAATGGCAGCTTTACTATCACAAATAGTTGAATAGGCAGCTTAACTTCTACTCCCAATTCTTTGAACAAACCTTTTAGCCAGATTATCTCATCTACTGTGGTAGCCATGCTTCTGAACTCTGCTTCTGCAGAACTTCTTGAGACCGTATTTTGTTTCTTTGCTTTCCAAGACACTAAAGCACTTCCCAGCTTTACTATGTAGCCAGTCACTGATTTCCTGGATTCTATACATGCTTCCCAATCTGAGTCACAATAAGCTACAAGCTCAGACATGTTGTTGCTTGGCATGAACAAACCAAGGCCTGTTGTACCTTTTATGTACCTCACCACTCTAAGTGCTGCTTCCATATGAGAGTTTTTTGGTCCAGTGCATATATTGACTAAGTACTTGAACCACAGAGGCAATATCAGGCCTAGTCATAGTCAAGTACAATTGTTTGCCTATCAACCTTTGATACTTTCCATAATCATCAAGAACTTTATCTTCTGCATTCATTCCTGTGCATTTATCAAACACAGTGGATGTCAACTTGTGATTGAACTCTAAGGGAGTAGATGCAGGTTTACATTCTGCAAGTCCAAGTTCAGATACAAGTCCAAGTGCATATTTTCTCTGATTCGTAACAAAACCATCTGCATTTCTGGAAAACTCAATTCCAAGGAAATATTTCAACTCTCCAAGATCCTTCATTTTGAACCTGTATTGTAAGTCTTTTCTAACTTGTTGTATCAACTTTAAGTTGCTCCCAGTGATCAAAAGATCATCTACATATACAAGTATGACAAAAAGTTCTTTCCCTACTCTCTTTGTAAACAATGAATAGTCATAATGAGATTGCAAGAACCCTATATCAATCAGTGCTTCAGTAAGTTTTAGATTCATTGTCTAGGGGCTTGCTTTAGTCCATACAAGGACTTGTGAAGCTTGCAAACCATGTGTTTCTCCCCCTGGTTTGCAAAACCCTTAGGAATCTGCATGTAGACCTTTTCAAGAAGATCAACTTGTAGAAAGGCATTATGAACATCCATATGAAATGTATACCAACTACAAGAAGAAGCAAGAGCAATAACAGACCTGAAACCATTTTTGCAACAGGGGAAAAAGTTTCAGTGAAGTCTAGGCCTTCTTGTTGACTGTATCCCTTAGCAACAAGTCATGCTTTGTATCTCTCAACCTTTCCTGAAGCTTTGTATTTAATCTTAAACACCCATTTATAAACAATAGCAACTTTATTAGTAGGAAGAGAAACAATAGACCAAGTATCATTATTCTCAAGTGCAGTAATTTCATCCTGCATAGCAGCCACCCAAAGAGGATCTTGACATGCTTCTGAGTAGGTATGAGGTTCTGAGGTAGCAGAATAAGCAGCAAGAGAAACTCTATAGGTAGGAGATAAAGCTTTATAGGAAACATAGGTAGAAATAGGATATAGAGATGCATTCTTTGTTGTTGGAGTAACATAAGAGTCTAGCCAAACAGGAGGTTTAGACTGCCTAGAGGATCTTCACGCGTGTAGAATCATTGTTTTCAGAAGGAACAACACCTCTACTAGATGGAAGAATCTGAGAAGAAGAAGTGGAACTAGGAGTAGGTAAGTCATAATCAAGATCAACAGGAAGATCAATAATAGGAAACAAAGACTCAGGATAAGATTTAAGACCTTTGAAAGGAAAGATATCTTCTTTGAATACAATGTCTCTACTTACAAAAAAATTTTTAGAGATGAGATTATATAAGATATATCCTTTCTGAGTAGAAGAATAACCCATATGAATAGCAGTAGTAGCTCTAGGAGCAAATTTATCAAGTCTTTTTGGATTAGTGGCATAACATAAAGAACCAAGAACTCTCACATGATCAAGAGAAGGAACCTGACCATATAATACCTCATATGAAGATTTGGCTTTGTGTAATTTTGTAGGTAACCTATTAAGAATGTATACTGCTGCAGACACACACATACCCCAGAATCTAATAGGAATACATGCCTGAAATCTTAAGGCTCTAGCTATGTCAAGAATAGATCTATGTTTCCTCTCAACTACATCATTCTGTTGAGGAGAATGAACAAATGAACTTTGATGCAGAATCCCATGCTCTCTGAACAAAGCATCTACCTGGGAATTGAAAAATTCTATTCCATTATCTAATCTTACACACTTGAAAGTGGTGTCAAATTGTGTCTTGATCATATAGATAAAATCTCTCAGCAAGACAATAGTATCAGACTTAGTGTGCATTAAGAAAATCCAAGTATATTTGGATTTATCATCTACTAATGTTAAAAAATATCTCTTTCCATCATGGTTAGAAACTCGACAGGGCCCCATACATCAACATGCACTATATCGAAACAAGCATTGGTTTGAGACACACTAGTAGGAAATGGTAATCTTGTTTGCTTTGCAATAGGACAAACAGTACAATTGTGATCTTTCATAGGTACATTTGGTAAGCATTGTATTCTACTGAGAACTGTGAAAGGAGCATGCCCCCGTCTTTTATTCCAAAGACTATGTAGTGAACAAACAGAAGTAAAACTGATAGGACAACTGATACATGAACTGATACATGAGTTCCTAGTAATCTTGTCTTGCAAAGTTCTTGGTTGTATGTCTGTATTGAGAAGATATAATCCTTGATCTTCCTTACCAATCTCCAGGACCCTCCCACTGAAGAGTTCCTGAAAGACACAGAAGTCAGGGAAAAATAGTACTGCACACTTTAATTGTTTAGTAAGTTGAGAGACTGATAACAGATTATACTGAAAATCTGGTATATAGAGAACATCCTTCACTAATTTATCCTTAAGAATTAGTGAATCTCCAACATGACTAATAACCACCTGAGCGCCAGAAGGCAAATTTACCTTCATATCATTTCTAGTTCCAAGATCTGTACAATGTTTCATAAGATTCAGATTGTGAACCATATGATTTGAAGCACCTGTATCTATAATCCAGTTTGTATGAACCATATCAGACATAAGAGCTGTAAGATTACCTGAGGAACTTGCAGTGGCAACATTATCCATGGAATCTACTTCCTAGCCTTTTCATTTGCTCAACATCTTTAAAATCCGATTGTATTGTTCATGTGTAAAAAGTGACATGCCTTGTGTACCTCCTGAGAAATTGTTAGAAGAAGTACCAAAGGACTTAACATTAGTATTTCCAGAGGAATTATCATAGGTTCCATTTTCAGGAGACTAACATCCTCCAGCAACAACACTATTAGCATGAGAAGAAGAACCTCCTTTCTTCTTAGGATAACCATGAAGTTTGTAACAAGAATCTTTAGTATGTCCTCTGTATTGACAGTAATCACAGTAGAGTTTTGACCTTCCTCCTTGTCGTACATCACCATTGTTTCTAGATTTATAACCACTATTTCCACTAGAACCATTGCTAGGATAGTAAGCAGAACCTGAGCTAGAACCACTACTGTTATGATACCCATTACTATGACCAGACATTCTATTACTCATAAGAGCAGTTTCTGAAGAAGTTTCTGTAGAAAATGAACTACTACTAGCACCATTCACTCTTTGACTTTCTACGTTAATGATCATAGCATAAGCTTGATTAACATTTGGTGTAGGAATCTGCATTAACACCTGACTCTTAGCATGAGCATAAGACTCATTTAGACCCATCAAAAACTGCCATAACTTCTGAAACTGAAAATGTTCTGCATATTGTTTGGATTCAGGACATGCACAGGAAGGAGGTGGTATAAGTGTCTCAAATTCATCCCAAAGTTGTCTTAGTCTTGAAAAATAATTCGATTCAGATGCAGTTCCCTGAGACAGTGTAACAATTTCTTTGTGAAGATAGAATGCTCTAGAAGCATTAACCTTATCAAACCTTTCTCAAAGATCTTCCCAAACAGTGTGTGCATCAGATCCATAAATCACAGTGCTAACTAAGCTTTTAGAAACAGTATTCATAATCCATCCTAAAACAATAGCATTGCATCTCTCCCATTGTTCATGCATAGAAGAAGGATACATGCTGTTTTATCGAAAAATTGATTTTCGAAAAGAATTTGTTTATTTTTGACTTTTAGGAGTCGCCACTTAATTTTTAAGAAAAATCAAGAAAACTTATTTTCAAACAACTTAAACAGAAAAATTGTTTTGAAAATGTTTTAAGGGTTCGGGGATTCTTATTAGCGTTTTAGGAAGGTTTTGAAGGCACCTAAAACACTCCGTTAAATACGGTTTTCCAACGACTAACTTATTTGACTATTTTTGTTTTAACTTTGCAATAATTGAATTCATTTGGACACATTTGCAAATTTTGAAATAATTATTTTTATCAATTTTATTTTTAAGGTCAAAGCACTTTAAACTCAAACGAACATAGAAATTGAATTTTGAACATATTAGAGTTTTAAACAAACTTACGGATTGAAGTAATTATCGTTTTGAAATTCCATTAAAGTTAAACCTTTTAAACTTGACTTCTAAGCGACTTTCAAATTCGAACATATTTAAAGTTTCAAAAAAAAAGTTTCGAGTTTGATAAAGCGAAAGGCGTTTGATGAGGGTTTGGAGTTTTCTAACTCTAAAACTAACGATATTCAAACAAACGCACATAAACAGTTAACAAAGAGAGAGAGAGAGAGAGAGAGAGAGAGAGAGAGAGGGATTTTGGGTCCAAACTCGGGTTCTGTTCGCCTTGACCGAATTTTGGACCCACCTGCTTTGGGTATTTGACCCATTTTGTACCTGTCCTAATCTAAACATACAAAAATAGGTACAAGAAAATAAAACCATAAGGGCTTAGGCCCATAACCAATGAAACACAAAATATAAAAAAAAAAAGCTAAAGAAGTCTTCTAGTTCGTCTTCTTCGAATTTCTTCAACCTTCACGAAGCTGGCTTCCTACGTTTGCCTTGACTTGATAAAAGATTGAGCCTTTACGGCTCTTCCGTAATGCAAGGAGGGAAGGGAATCCCAAACGGACTCGAAGGAGTTTTCACATGCCACAAAAACAAGTGAAAAGAAATTAATATATAACCCAACCGACATATATGCAAGAAGAAAAACACAAAGAAAGATGCACCTTACCAAATTATCCCCCATGTGATTTTAAAAAAATGATATTGTAAACTATACTTCAGGCACAAAGAGAAAAGCAGAATGTATCGACGGCCACCCCATTGATTTTAACTCAGGTAAAATGTCACATTTGATGAATCATGTTACTATTATCAATACATTAAAGGCTATTATGCGAAGTTAAATCCAACACAAGGAAATAAGCGAGAAGATTAACGATTTCTAAGGCTAGAAACAACTTCAAGATACGCATTTACCTGCGCCTCCCAACCCCGACCATATTCTTGACTAAACAACTAAAAAAAATGACAAAACACTTGAAACCTTCAGCGGACAACACTAAACAGTAAAGGGGCAGCATGTGAACTAAAGGCAGCAACGTTAACAATTTTAAAGGAAGGAGGAAATGCGATATTACGGCTAAACCATGTCAAACTCAAAAACAGGAAGCAACACGAAACCAACATGCGTACTAACACTAAGTCGTAACGTACAACGCGCCTCGAAATCGAACAACCAACATGTATGACATTTTCCTATTCACGGCCATATACCTAACGTTCAAATACTCAACATACTTGATCCAAAATAAACTAAAGACATCCATATTTGATTAACAACAATACACCAACACTTAAACTAATAACTCAAGCGAACGCCAGCCACAACAAAGAATCATCGCGCCGAAGACGACATAGATAAAGAGTGTTTGGGGAGGTGAAACATTACCTGTTCCTGGCGACGAACTGGGATGCGGCGAGCAGGAGCAGCGATGACTTCCACCAGTCGGAATGCGAACGGAGCTCGGCTTTAGGCGAAGAGGGCCACTCGACAGCAATCCAAACGACAAGACAAGGCGGGGAAGACGGCTGGAACGCAGATGGAGTCCACCCGAAACTTCAACCTAAACCTTTAGACACGAGATTTCCTGTTCTTCTACACGAGAAGAAGACAAAACACAAAGGCTTTTCAGAGTTTTTTCCCACAAGAATTCCAACGCTCCCAAAATCTAACCCCCTTTCTGTGTTCAAATTCTATTTTCGAAAAAAAATCCCCAACCTCCCCTGATCCTCCTTACATGGAAAGAAAACCAGTTTAAATAGAGGGGAACCTTAGGGTTTCGAGGGGCGAAACGAATTCAAAATTCGAAATTCGACCCCATTTCGATAGAAAGAGAAAAAGGGAAATTTGGTTGTCGGAGGGGTCTTCGCGTGGGGTAGGGAGATTGTATGGGAGACACGGGTGGGTCGTATTTCTCCGCGATTCGCGGCTACTTTCTCTTTTTCGCAGGATTTGTGGGTTTTTTGTTTTGGGGAGGGAGACGAAGGGAGCGTGGGAGAGAGAACGCAGAACGCGTAGGGAGGGAAAGAGATGACGGGAGAGATGAGGGAAAGAGATAAGGGAGTTGTCGATTGCTTTTCTGTTCCTGCGAATTTCTGGAAATCGGGGGTGGGTTTCGTGAGGGAGAGGAGAAGAGAGGAAGAGCGAGTGGTGAGACGAGGGAGAGATGCCGGGAGAGAGACGAGAGGGTGACGTCCGGCGTTTTTCTGGAATTTGGCGTGTTCTGTTTTTGCTGGAAATTTTTTTTTTTTGGAGCTTCTGTTGGCGTCTGGGAAGAAGAAGAGGGGCCGGGTCGGGTTGTATCGTTGGGTCGGGTCGGGTGAAACGGGTTGGGTCGAAAGGAAACGGGTTGGGCTGGATAATTTTATTTAAAGGTATGTGGGCTGAAGAGGGAATAATGAATGGGCTGGGAATTGAGATGAATGTTGGGCCTGGGTTAATTTGTGGGTGGGGTTATATGTTTGGGCTGTGGAGGGATGGAAGAAGAAAGGAAATGGGCTGGAATTAAGGCGGGCCGTTTGGGAATAATTGGGTTGCCTGGGGATTAATTAAAATGGAGGTGGGCTGGAATTGGATTAATTTAACAAATCACCAATTAAAATGACGAATTTGTATGATTAATTAACGAGCTCCTCTATTTTAAAAGAGTGATTCAAAATCATAATTTTAAACTAAAATAGCATGATTATCAAAATTGAAATATTTTGGGATGATTTTTGAATATACACAAGATATACCGGCTATATACACAACTATGTAAACATTATATTGTTATATTTTCGCAAAAATTATAAAACTAATTAACTTAAGTAATTTGAAAACTCACGAAGCTCGATAATTAATTTATACCAACGTGGGTCAAAAATTGGGTGTCAACAGCTGTCCCTCATTTTAAATGGGTTGATGCAAGCAACTCGAGGAAAATGAAGTTGACCGAACCAATTTTCACCAACTCCAATCATTTTCCAAAGGAAGGATTTGACAAAGGGTTTAGGAATTATGGCCGAACCCTTGAAAGGGGTTTCCTACATATCTCAGGCTATATGAGAATTCAGGCCACTTGTAGTTCGATAAGCTTGATTTACCGCACGATTTGAAAGAATCAAAGTCACCTCGACACCGAATTATGAAGGTATCGAAACGCTCGAGAATAGAATTCGAGAGCGAATGTTGGAATACAGCCGAGTTTTCGACATTGAATCCGCCTACATATCCTCATACATCTGGAATCAGGCTGCATGTAGTTCAACTCGATCGGTTGAAAAGGAAATCTATTATGCTAGATAACCTTCGGTTTCGGACAAGTGACAAATTAAACGAGTATGAAAAGGAGGCTTGTAACCTCTTAGCCATGAATGTGTACATGGACATAACTTTCAAGTTCTTGGTGTATTGTCATTCAGATTGGAAACTTGCTTCCGATAAGTTGAAAACTCAGGATGCGAGACTGAAACTGACAGAACCAAAGAAAGACCGACATGACTCGAGAGGGGTGGTTCGATCGTGGTGGAAGTCGCTCCTCTACTTGCGTCCTAAGAGTTTGACATTCCTCTTTGGACTGTGTCCCAGTTCGCTGCTAAGAAAAAGTTCCACGTTGTGCTGCATCCCTGTTGATGTCGTCCGCACCTGTGGTTTGATTTGAGAATTCATCCTCTTGGATGCTCTCGACAAAGATTGAGATAAAAACTTGTTAGCTAAAAAATGTAATTAGGATGAGAGATAGTGTCTTTTTACCATGTCGACATTTTATTGTTCTCCTCCATAGCTGACGTTGACTCGATCGGTCTGACGTACAGCAAATAAAACTTATGTCTCTTGTTTTGCAAATAAAATTTTCAGTATACTCTTAATTTAAATATGAATGGCCCTCTTGGCGGTATGAATATGAATGGCCCTCTTGGCGGTATGAATATGAATGGCCCTCTTGGCGGTATAAATATGAATGGCCCTCTTGGCGGTATGAATATGAATGGCCCTCTTGGCGGTTTGATATGAATGGCCCTCTTGGCAGCATGAATATAAATGGCCCTCTTGGCAGTTTGATATGAATGGCCCTCTTGGCGGTATGAATATGAATGGCCCTCTTGGCAGTTTGATATGAATGGCCCTCTTGGCGGTATGAATATGAATGGCCCTCTTGGCAGCATGAATATAAATGGCCCTCTTGGCAGTTTGATATGAATGGCCCTCTTGGCGGTATGAATATGAATGGTTGGCCCTCTTGGCAGCATGAATATAAATGGCCCTCTTGGCAGTTTGATATGAATGGCCCTCTTGGCGGTATGAATATGAATGGCCCTCTTGGCAGTTTGATATGAATGGCCCTCTTGGCGGTATGAATATGAATGACCCTCTTGGCAGCATGAATATAAATGGCCCTCTTGGCAGTTTGATATGAATGGCCCTCTTGGCAGTTTGATATGAATGGCCCTCTTGGCGGTATGAATATAAATGGCCCTCTTGGCAGTTTGATATGAATGGCCCTCTTGGCGGTATGAATATAAATGGCCCTCTTGGCAGTTTGATATGAATGGCCCTCTTGGCGGTTTGATATGAATGGCCCTCTTGGCAGTATGAATACATTTGACGAGGCATGAAATCTTCTCGTCGTGCATAAATTTTGACGAGGCATGAAATCTTCTCGTCGTGCATAAAAATTGACTCGCGATGCATGATTTCCGCGATGCATGATTTCTGCGAGGCGCAAAGTCTTCTCGCAATGCATAAATTTTGACGAGGCATGAAATCTTCTCGTCGTGCATAAAAATTGACTCGTGATGCATTGTCCTGATTGACAATGACCATCTTGCTTGATATTGTGAAGCGAATAGCACTCTTTACGAAAATCGTAAATTCTTTCTTAAGATTCTGTTTGATTCGCCTTTGATTTCTTCTTGGAGTTCTCCTTGTTCATTTGTCGGAAGAATTTTGCCCATTTCAAAGCAAAGCTATAAACCTGCATCCACAGAAAAATTGTCAGTTTTAAAGATGTACTGATCTGTGTCGATTTCTTCAGCTGTCTTCTCTTTGTATTGCTATCTCCGGTTGATTTCCCAATCTTCTGTCCCGATTTACTGTCTTACTTATCCTTTCATCGTAACTGATCCAATTGTGGAATTTTTGAGATCTTCTCAAAAATTTTGTTGCAGTCGCAGATCTCAAAATATCTTTATTTTGACTTGCTAAAGAGGAAACTTCTTTTGTAGAATTTTGAGTCCCTCTCAAAATTTGTTTCAGTTTCTATTGTAAAGAGAAATAGAAATATTACGAGAGATATGACCGAATCCTTGTGGCTCCTACGTATCCCGTAGTTCAGACCGTAAAATTTTGGTCTTTTGTTTTGACCCGTTAAAGAAGTCAAACTTCAAATGAATTTTTGAGATCCTCTCAAAAAATTCTGTCCCAGTTTCCATTATGAAGAGAAATGGAAATCTTATTGGGCATATAACCGAGCCATTGTGGCACCTACGTATCCCGTTGGAGCAGGAATCAGGTCGAACGTAGACTTTTTATCTTCTGTTTTGACTCGTTAAAGAAGTCAAACTTCAAATGAATTTTTGAGATCCTCTCAAAAATTCTGTCCCAGTTTCCATTATGAAGAGAAATAAAAATCTTATTGGGCATATAACCGAGCCGTTGTGGCGCCTACGTATCCCGTTGGAGCAGGAATCAGGTCGAACGTAGACTTTTTATCTTCTGTTTTGACTCGTTAAAGAAGTCAAACTTCAAATGAATTTTTTGAGATCCTCTCAAAAATTCTGTCCCAGTTTCCATTATGAAGAGAAATGGAAATCCTACTGGGAATATGACCGAGCCGTTGTGGCGCCTACGTATCCCGTTGGAGCAGGAATCAGGTCGAACGTGGACTTTTATTTTCTGTTTTGACTCGTTAAAGAAGTCAAACTTCAAATGAATTTTTGAGATCCTCTCAAAAATTCTGTCCCAGTTTCCATTATGAAGAGAAATGGAAATCTTATTGGGCATATAATCGAGCCGTTGTGGCGCCTACGTATCCCGTTGGAGCAGGAATCAGGTCGAACGTAGACTTTTTATCTTCTGTTTTGACTTGTTAAAGAAGTCAAACTTCAAATGAATTTTTGAGATCCTCTCAAAAATTCTGTCCCAGTTTCCATTATGAAGAGAAATGGAATCTTACTGGGAATATGACCGAGCCGTTGTGGCGCCTACGTATCCCGTTGGAGCAGGAATCAGGTCAAACGTAGTTCCAACCGTAAAATTTTCGGTATTTTTTTTTTGAATCGTTAAAGAAATCCCACTTCAGATGAATTTTTGAGATCCTCTCAAAAATTCTGTCCCAGTTTCCATTATGAAGATAAATGGAAATCTTACTGGGAATATGACCGAGCCGTTATGGCGCCTACGTATCCCATTGAATCAGGAATCAGGTCAAACGTAGTTCGTTTTCTTCTGTTTTGACTCGTTAAAGAAGTCAAACTTCAAATGAATTTTTGAGATCCTCTCAAAAATTCTGTCCCAGTTTCCATTATGAAGAGAAATGGAAATCTTACTGGGAATATGACTGAGCCGTTGTGGCGCCTACGTATCCCGTTGAATCAGGAATCAGGTCAAACGTAGTTCGTTACAAATGTGCGATACATTTTCAAAGGAAAGGTAACAAAACTTCATACGCAAAATTCGTCCAATGTTGGGCATTCTTCTTCTCGAATGAATATCTCCAAATGATTAAGTTTAGAAATGTCTTGTACTCACTCTTGAGCATCCAATATGTCATCCATTCAGGTGGTTTCCTCAATATTGATCAAGTTGTTGTTGATCATGTTTTGTATTTTGTGCTTCAGAGTTGAACAATTTTCTGTGTCATGTCCAACGGCTCCTGAATGATAAGCACATCTGTGGTCAGCTCTGTAAAATTTTCCCAAAGGATTGGCTGGTCTTCCTTCTATGGGATAGAGCATACCCATTGCTTTCAACCTTTCATAAAGTTGAGTTTGAGATTCCCTCAATGGTGTAAATACTTTAGGAGCTTTCCTAAATTTTGGGCGAGGAAAATTTTCCTGATTGACATTATGGTTTTGGTATTTCCTTTTAGAAGCTGACCTCCTATGAGTAGCCATGATCGTACTTATCTCCTTCAATTTTCCTTTTGATTTATCCATATCACTGATTCTGGCAGATTTTCCATTAGATCGAAATGCGGTGAGTTTGGTGAGCTTTCCAGTCTTGAAACCATCTTCCAAAGCTTCTCCCACTTTGACAATCTCGACAAACTTTTGTCCCATCATACACAATATTCTTTCGTAGTACTCAGGCTCTTGAGTACGAATAAACATTTTAGCGATCTCACATTCGGACATTGGAGGTTGAACTTTTTCGGCCTCTTTTCTCCAGCGAAGAGCGTACTCTCGATAATTTTCTGTAGACTTCTATCTGATCTTCTCCACGCAGTTGCGATCTGGGGCATCTTCTATGTTATGTCCAAATCTTTGTGTGAAATCCTTTGCAAGTGCATTCCAACTTTTCCATTATTTCAACTCATGTGATGTAAGCCATTCCAGAGCTTCTCCACTTAGACTTCGACTGAAGAGACGTATTAATAATGCTTCGTTTTTGTCAAATCCCCTGAGTTGATCACAATAAGCTTCCAGATGTGTTAGGGGATTTCTTGTCCCGTTAAAAGTGACAAACTTTGGCACTTTGAACCCTTCTGGGAGGTCGAGATTCGGATGGATGTATACATCCTCATAGCTTAATCCATCGACTTCGGAAAAATGGTGTAACTCCTTCATGGCTTTCCTGATCTCTTCTTTCGCCATGAGTACCTCTTCTTTTGACCTCCACTCTCTCTCCTGTTCCTCACAGTGATCAAGCTCGGAACAAACGGCATGAGGTTCATTTGAAGTTGGGATTTGGAAAGTAGTCTTTTGAGGTATGAGTGGGATAATGGAGGGATTCTGGGTATTTTGATTGACTTGATAATTTAGGGGGGAATTTTGAGGATCGGTATTTTGGTTTTGAGGGAGACGAAGGATTTGATTGGTATTGTGTGAATGATGTGGTGTTTGACACGATGTGGTGGCGTGATGGGGGTTGAGGGTAGTTAAGTCAGTGGTTGGAGGATTTTGAGTGGGGTTAGAGAGAAGGTTTTGAACCAGTTCCGTGCTTGGTGGAGGATAGTGGAGTGGAGGTCTTCCATCTCTTGGAGGGTTGAAGGATGTCACTCGATTAGACAACTCCTGCATTCTTTGCATTTCGATCCTCATTTTGGCAATCTGTTGCATCAGCTGCATAATTAACTCATTTTGATTTGCCGCGGTGGGCTGAGCTACCACAAAATCTGTAAGGCTGATTTCCTCATTGTTGTCTCCCATGGCTGTATTTGCATTTGGTCAAGGGCGGGAATCTGTGGGACCTTTTGATCTGGTGAAGTAGAGGTGATCTTTCTCTTTTTATCGACACAGATCAGTTAAAGGTACCTGAAAGTAAAAATAACTCAAAAGCAGATTTGTTAGTGCGCGTTCAGAGTACAAAATACATAATATCACATAGACGGCAGATAGACACACAAGTCACTTTGTTTGAGGATATTTTAACCCACGAATGAGGGGGGAAATATATATTTGGACAAACAGGAATTTGTTTGTTTAATGCTATCTCGGAAAAGTCGAATCACGTTGAG
The DNA here is from genome assembly GCA_027704805.1 of Solanum corneliomulleri. NCBI lineage: Eukaryota > Viridiplantae > Streptophyta > Magnoliopsida > Solanales > Solanaceae > Solanum > Solanum corneliomulleri. The sequence goes on along the minus strand of JAKWIY010003057.1, from coordinate 34,638,578 downwards.
CTATGGTCTTCTTGCAGCTGCTTTTCGATGTCCGTCGATCTTATCTTCGTATCTTTGTAATACGGAGGAGAATGAAATTTTCTGTGATAGGGGCCGGGCCAGGAAGGCTGCCTACGTATCTCATCCTTGAGAATTCAGGCCCAACGTAGTTCGGACCAAGGGTGAAATCTTTTCATTAACCATTTTATCGTGATTACAAGGGAATTGAAGAACAACATTGAAATTCCTATAAGACAACACTTTGGCGACTTCTCGTCTTGCAGCTGAGTCATTCTTTTCCTCTCAGACAGTCGGAAATAGAGGTTTGTAGATGATTTCGTCTTCATCGTCCTCCACAATTACTTCGCGGTCGGGACCACTATCGTCTGCTCCTTGTTCACTGGCGAGGTATTTTCCGCCCTTTAGGTTGCTGCGGGTCGCCAATTCCTCGTCGAGCGCCGCGCTTCTGGCCAACAACACGGTAGTCTCAATATCTACCGTTGCTTCTCTCGCCTTTTCTTCGTGTATCTCCAAACGAAGCAAGTTCAACCTTTTCTTTAGGCTTTCAGTTTCCATCTCAACCTCCTTCTTTCTTTTTATCTGTGACGCCAGATCTTCGTCCAAGGTCGTGACCGCAACTTTGTAGATCGCCGTGGTTATGTCTACTTTGAGCCCTTCCTCCTTAACCTTCTGAATTTCTCGAGTGACTCGCTCGATCTTTCTTCGCAATTCCTCCTCAGTGAGCTCCGTCTGGACGTTCTTGCCTTTGTCCATAGCGGCGATTCAATTTCCCTGAGACGCTAGAGCGGTATTTAGGATTTATGGTATGGATTTTTGTATGAGAAACTTGAGACTCGGGAATTTTGGTCGGACATTTATAATAGTGGCTTTTGTACATTCTTTGGAATTTTGGCTAGGAGTGGGTTTACGATATCCTCAATCATAGCGACATAACACATAAACATTTAAACATATATATCGTGTCCTAAACATGCATGTGACCCTTTTGTGCCAAGGGTAGGCCTAACGAATTGAAGGATGTATACGTCATTTAAAATAGTTCATTGCCCCAAAACTCAAATTTATACAAATTTTATGAATAAAACTTAATGGGGATACATAATAAGGAAAGGTAAAATAATCAGTCCCACGCAGGGGTACGACCCTAAACTATGCCTCCACGAAAGATCCTTCTCCTTTCTTGATTTGTTGTCATCTCCGGGTGCCAACATCTTTGGATGGACCAGCAGCTTTCAAAGCTCTTTCTTTAATTTTATATAAGCTATAACATAATCCTTACCCTATAGGACAATGATTTTCTCAAATAACGTATACGTCCTTCAAATTTAAACACATAAGTATGAACGTCCGTTTAGGCCGTGGGCCGTTTTGGACTCAAGGTGGTCTTCTAATGGGCCCAACACACCTTGGGCATTGGGTCATCTTAGTTCGAATGCTCCTAAATTCGGGATTTGGTTCAGCTCTATCCTAGGCTTACTAGAATAGTTTTCAATTTGACGGTTACCCGAGTTGGACAAACATCGGGGTGAAGCTACCAAACAAACGTCGGATGACCACATTCCAACTAATTGTTTGATACTTCCAAATGAATTCTTGGGGTATATCTGAGAGAAGTCGCGGTAAGCCGCGTAACTTCCGTTTCCTAATGCAATCTATTTGCCATTTGGCGGAAGTTATGCCATGAGAACAATGCAAATTTCAAAATTTAAACAAGTAAAAAGTTATCACAAATAGTCAAACAAGTTAGTCTTAAGGTTAGAATCCTCCAAAATGTCCCCAGCAGAGTCGCCATTTCTGTTTTATCGAAAAATTGATTTTCGAAAAGAATTTGTTTATTTTTGACTTTTAGGAGTCGCCACTTAATTTTTAAGAAAAATCAAGAAAACTTATTTCCAAACAACTTAAACAGAAAAATTGTTTTGAAAATGTTTTAAGGGTTCGGGGATTCTTATTAGCGTTTTAGGAAGGTTTTGAAGGCACCTAAAACACTCCGTTAAATACGGTTTTCCAACGACTAACTTATTTGACTATTTTTGTTTTAACTTTGCAATAATTGAATTCATTTGGACACATTTGCAAATTTTGAAATAATTATTTTTATCAATTTTATTTTTAAGGTCAAAGCACTTTAAACTCAAACGAACATAGAAATTGAATTTTGAACATATTAGAGTTTTAAACAAACTTACGGATTGAAGTAATTATCGTTTTGAAATTCCATTAAAGTTAAACCTTTTAAACTTGACTTCTAAGCGACTTTCAAATTCGAACATATTTAAAGTTTCAAAAAAAAAGTTTCGAGTTTGATAAAGCGAAAGGCGTTTGATGAGGGTTTGGAGTTTTCTAACTCTAAAACTAACGATATTCAAACAAACGCACATAAACAGTTAACAAAGAGAGAGAGAGAGAGAGAGAGAGAGAGAGAGAGGGATTTTGGGTCCAAACTCGGGTTCTGTTCGCCTTGACCGAATTTTGGACCCACCTGCTTTGGGTATTTGACCCATTTTGTACCTGTCCTAATCTAAACATACAAAAATAGGTACAAGAAAATAAAACCATAAGGGCTTAGGCCCATAACCAATGAAACACAAAATATAAAAAAAAAGCTAAAGAAGTCTTCTAGTTCGTCTTCTTCGAATTTCTTCAACCTTCACGAAGCTGGCTTCCTACGTTTGCCTTGACTTGATAAAAGATTGAGCCTTTACGGCTCTTCCGTAATGCAAGGAGGGAAGGGAATCCCAAACGGACTCGAAGGAGTTTTCACATGCCACAAAAACAAATGAAAAGAAATTAATATATAACCCAACCGACATATATGCAAGAAGAAAAACAAAAAGAAAGATGCACCTTACCAAACTATCCCCCATGTGATTTAAAAAAAATGATATTGTAAACTATACTTCAGGCACAAAGAGAAAAGCAGAATGTATCGACGGCCACCCCATTGATTTTAACTCAGGTAAAATGTCACATTTGATGAATCATGTTACTATTATCAATACATTAAAGGCTATTATGCGAAGTTAAATCCAACACAAGGAAATAAGCGAGAAGATTAACGATTTCTAAGGCTAGAAACAACTTCAAGATACGCATTTACCTGCGCCTCCCAACCCCGACCATATTCTTGACTAAACAACTAAAAAAAAATGACAAAACACTTGAAACCTTCAGCGGACAACACTAAACAGTAAAGGGGCAGCATGTGAACTAAAGGCAGCAACGTTAACAATTTTAAAGGAAGGAGGAAATGCTATATTACGGCTAAACCATGTCAAACTCAAAAACAGGAAGCAACACGAAACCAACATGCGTACTAACACTAAGTCGTAACGTACAACGCGCCTCGAAATCGAACAGCCAACATGTATGACATTTTCCTATTCACGGCCATATACCTAACGTTCAAATACTCAACATACTTGATCCAAAATAAACTAAAGACATCCATATTTGATTAACAACAATACACCAACACTTAAACTAATAACTCAAGCGAACGCCAGCCACAACAAAGAATCATCGCGCCGAAGACGACATAGATAAAGAGTGTTTGGGGAGGTGAAACATTACCTGTTCCTGGCGACGAACTGGGATGCGGCGAGAAGGAGCAGCGACGACTTCCACCAGTCGGAATGCGAACGGAGCTCGGCTTTAGGCGAAGAGGGCCACTCGACAGCAATCCAAACGACAAGACAAGGCGGGGAAGACGGCTGGAACGCAGATGGAGTCCACCCGAAACTTCAACCTAAACCTTTAGACACGAGATTTCCTGTTCTTCTACACGAGAAGAAGACTAACACAAAGGCTTTTCAGAGTTTTTTCCCACAAGAATTCCAACGCTCCCAAAATCTAACCCCCTTTCTGTGTTCAAATTCTATTTTCGGAAAAAAAAAATCCCCAACCTCCCCTGATCCTCCTTACACGGAAAGAAAACCAGTTTAAATAGAGGAGAACCTTAGGGTTTCGAGGGGCGAAACGAATTCGAAATTCGACCCCATTTCGATCGAAAGAGAAAAAGGGAAATTTGGTTGTCGGAGGGGTCTTCGCGTGGGGTAGGGAGAGCGTATGGGAGACACGGGTGGGTCGGCTTTCTCCGTGATTCGCGGCTACTTTCTCTTTTTCGCAGGATTTGTGGGTTTTTGTTTTGGGGAGGGAGACGAAGGGAGCGTGGGAGAGAGAACGCAGAACGCGTGGGGAGGGAAAGAGATGACGGGAGAGATGAGAGAAAGAGATGAGGGAGTTGTCGATTGCTTTTCTGTTCCTGCGAATTTCTGGAAATCGGGGGTGGGTTGCGTGAGGGAGAGGAGAAGAGAGGAAGAGCGAGTGGTGAGACGAGGGAGAGATGCCGGGAGAGAGACGAGAGGGTGACGTCCGGCGTTTTTCTGGAATTTGGCGTGTTCTGTTTTTGCTGGAATTTTTTTTTTTGGAGCTTCTGTTGGCGTCTGGGAAGAAGAAGAGGGGCCGGGTCGGGTTGTATCGTTGGGTCGGGTCGGGTGAAACGGGTTGGGTCGGAAGGAAACGGGTTGGGCTGGATAATTTTATTTAAAGGTATGTGGGCTGAAGAGGGAATAATGAATGGGCTGGGAATTGAGATGAATGTTGGGCCTGGGTTAATTTGTGGGTGGGGTTATATGTTTGGGCTGTGGAGGGATGGAAGAAGAAAGGAAATGGGCTGGAATTAAGGCGGGCCGTTTGGGAATAATTGGGTTGCCTGGGAATTAATTAAAATGGAGGTGGGCTGGAATTGGATTAATTTAACAAATCACCAATTAAAATGACGAATTTGTATGATTAATTAACGAGCTCCTCTATTTAAAAAGAGTGATTCAAAATCATAATTTTAAACTAAAATAGCATGATTATCAAAATTGAAATATTTTGGGATGATTTTCGAATATACACAAGATATACCGGCTATATACACAACTATGTAAACATTATATTGTTATATTTTCGCAAAAATTATAAAACTAATTAACTTAAGTAATTTGAAAACTCACGAAGCTCGATAATTAATTTATACCAACGTGGGTCAAAAATTGGGTGTCAACACATGCTCTTAGTACAGGTTCCTAATAGAATGCCTAGCTTATTTTTACCAAGTAATACAAGCTTCAAAGATTTACTCCATAAGGAATAATTTTCAGATCTTAGAAGTTGAATTGAAGTAAGCAGAGAACCTTGAGTATCATAAGGATGAATAAACAGAGGATGATTGTGATCGATTGAAGTAGAAACTCTAACCTCACCGGCAACAACAGATTCTTCCTCAACTGCCATGGCAACGAAGCACTGAAACTAAAGATGAACATCTGATCTTCAACTGAGGGAAAACAGAGAAGAAGAAACGTGATACTTAGCAGAGAATTACAGCAGAAATCCTACTGCTCTGATACCATGTTGAGAATCTCCATTAATGGGAGTGAAGAAGCTTTAGAGAGTATTTGGGAGAATGAAAAATTATGTTTCATTCAATCTGTATGTTGATATATATTCAAAATGATGAGAAGAAAAATAACTAACTAAGATTCTTTCTCTAACTAATTTGTAACTAATTTTGTAACTAACTACAACAACTAACTAATTTATTTACACTACTTATTTACATGATCTCAACAGTAACCTGGAAAGACTAAGAGAAATCATGAAGGAATTCAAAGAACTAAGGATCTACTAAGATTAGTAATGCCAACAAATTAAGGACCATTGACTCACGTTTGGTCATCTAATAGCTAAAGTTACATCAGTCAGTGTCAGAGTCAGAAATTTTATTAAGAATATTAAAATGTCAAAGAGTTGATAATTTCTTTTAATGGTGTGAGTACGTAAAACATCTTTTTACCGATTAGTAGGTCACAAATTATTTTGTGTTTTTGGTTCAAGAAGATATTTGTATTAAAAAATACAAATAGTGAGGATTGAACCCAAACCTCCTTGAGGTAAATAAGTGTGCCTACTGCCGGTCTATCTACATTTGTTGTGTCGAAGAATATTGAATATATAATATATCCAAATATTAGAGTATATTTTGTTTATATATCCGATATAATTTTTTGAAAAAAATTATTCGTCTGACCACACTTACTAGGCAGTGGCTCCGCCCGTGAGTCACATATGAAAGATTGAGTTAAGTTATAGATTGCAGAAATGCCCCAAATGTATTGAGTTTTTGATGTGTTTATTATTTCAGTCAAGGTGTTTGTTTCACGATAATTTTTTTGAAAGAATTTCGTATAAATGATTATATGAAGCACACAATTAAGAGACTCAGAAATGTATCCCAATTTTCAGATTTGCAAATAAATAAATAGTAGAACTTTGATTTAGCTTAAATAATTACTCAAATTAATTGAAATTTCATCAAATTAGAGAAGAGTGTCATCTTAGATACAAAGTTGATAAATATTGCTTTCCAAGTTAATCCATCCGAATGAAGTGTCCAACCTAAATTTTCGAAGTTGGTCGCATTTAACCCAAGTAGACAAGGCCATGTGTGCATAGGGGATCATACAGCTTCATTTTTACGTGGCAACTCACTAGAGGTTCGTACATTATCCAACTTTTGAGTCACTCAGAGTAAACTTTGGCCTTTTATAAAGGTGCTCATTTCAATAATGAGATTAATCTCATTTGTCAATGCCTTTAGTGAAACAAATCTATATCATTCTTTTTTGAGATCTTCTGATCATTTGATAAAATGTATTGGTAAAAATATTATATGAAATTGACTTTATGTATTGGCAATATCTTATTTAATATATTTTTTTATGTTATATATAACTAATATTTATGTTAGTTATACATAATATTATATTGTGTATTGAAAATGAGAATGTGTATTTCAAATGCCTTAGATTTCTAGGTATTAGTAATACAAAAGATCTACTACATGCATTAGCATTATTAAAGACTAATTACCCTTCATATAGACTTTTACATATTTTTCACCATATATAATTATGAATGATATTTTTGTAAATAAATATTTTGTTACAATATATATTATTTTTAATACACTAAATTAACGATACATAAAAAAATAATCTACTCATGACTAGTACAAGTGGAAACCGTAAAAAAAAGCAAATATGGAGTAATTGATGAATAAACTAGGAGAATCTAAATTAATTGATCTATATTATATATAAATAAATAAATAAAAAGAAAGACAACTTTCCAGGCCGGATATTAGTTGAAGAGGTCCTACCTATGTTAATGACATCTCCAATAATACACCAAGTAATGATTAATTTTTATAGCTTTTCCATTTCAATGGTGTTATAATAAAGATGAGTAGTGGTCCTAATAGGAGTGGCTTCCAAAAATAAAATAAATATAGGCTATAGTAAGTTTGACTTTGAGTGTATTTGAAATAAAATGATGATTAGTCCATAAGTGTGACATTTCTATGGCTGTTGCTTTAACTCACGACATGTATCAATCTAATCCGACACATAAAGACATTGGAGGAAAAATTATAAAGTAGTGAGGTGTAAAGACCAACAGTATGCATTTTTACATTTTTCATTGTATAAGCTTTCCTTTTACTCTATTTTAGAAAAGTAAATATAATATATAGTTTCATAGTTTGGTATTGTAGGGAGGAATTTATGAAGAATGAATGGATTTTATTTGGAACTTTTGAGAAGCATGTCAAACCAGGTACTTGATTCATTTAAATTTATTCATTCTGCTTCTACCTTTTACTTATGTTACTATATATTCTTTGTTTTAACAAGTTAGTTGTGAGTTTAAATCTTGGGATTGTAGATCTTTGTGCAAATTGATTTGTTTTTCTTTTTACTAATTCTTTTTCACATATAGATAGGGGTGAACATTTAGTTAGTTCTTCAATTTTTGATTTTTCAATAAATTGTACCGAATATCAAATCAAACTAGTCCAGTTGGATTCGATTTAATTTAGTTTCTAAAATTCGATTCTGCAATTATGATGAAGATTATTAACAATAACAAGGAAAATAAAATGTCCAAGGATATTCAACTTGTGTGCAATCCATGCTAAGAGAGTCACCTAGATACTGTTTAATGATTCAGACTCTTTTGGTTTTAGCCTTTAGATACTGAATTTATAGATGCTTATCTCAAGGACCATATGATTTTACTTTTTAGCCTTCATGAAGTGATAAGTAATAAATAGGAAATTTACATAAATTTCATTAGTGTTAAAGCTAATTATTTAGGTGTAATTTAATTTGTATATTAGGCATCATATCAAATTTTAGTGCGTCCAGTATATTCAGATATGTTGAGATATATGTATCTCAAGGTATATAAGATCAAAATTAAGTATAATTTATTATTGGATACACCATATTCAACTGATACGCTTATTTATTTAGGATAAATAACAAATCTCACTTGCCACTCTCCTATATGATTGGTATATGGTATGATTCACGTGTATTTGAAATACATGATAAATTTCGTTTGCTTCCTTCCTGTTTTATTGTATCTGATAGCAAAAATACATATATTTAGATGTATAAAACTCTTAAATTAATAATATAATATGTAATATTTTGAAAGCATATGTAATAATGATATATATGGTAATGAATAGTATAATTACTAAGTTTCTCCTTAATAAATTGAATTAACTTATAATCAAATAAGTAGTATTAAGTATTAACTAATCCAGAAAATCGTAATGGGGCATCAGGTCAATATCATTGACGGTCCAATTTAAGACATTTGTTGCAAACTTTGGTTTATAAGATATATATGTGGTCGTGCATTAGTCTCATGCTGACTTTGATAAAGAAAAAAAGTTACTCCCTTCGTTTTACAAATAATTGTTCAGTTTGATTCAAAACGGGAGTTTTAAAAAAAAGAAGACTTAATATTTTTATGGTTTTAAATTAAAGTTATGTCAAATATATCAAAATATCCTTAAATCTTGTGGTCTTAAACATGTCACGTGGAAAGTTATAATTAAAGTGTTGTAAAAATAAAGAAATGGGTCATTATTTTTGAAACAAACTAAAAAAGAAATGGGAATATTCTTTTTGAAACGAAGGGAGTATATACTTCGTTTCTTGGGTGCACCAAAGTATTAGGACCCTAAAACCGAGAACCAAACTGAATAATTAATTAATTCTGTTCAATTGTATGGTTTTTCGATACTTATGCTCTAACACTGACAAAAATAATTTTAATAGCAATAAATACACGTTTTAACAAAGAACGTAAAAACGTTTAAGATAACGAAATACTATGATTCCAAATGCTCTGGCAGATTCAATAGATTATTACTGTCTGATGTATAAGAGACATTAATTTAGGATAGTTTTTCTGTATTACTCCGTTAATTTTTGTGTATTTGGTTATGCTTGATTATATAGCACAACATAACAGGAACTTTAGCGCAACAAACTGTTCGTTAACTTTATATACCACAGCGTAACACTCTTTTTTGAAACAGGATGCTTGTTCGTATAAGAAAATCTCTTAGATGAATGAAAAGGTTCAATGCTCATGTCTAACCTCAGGATGTGACATATAGGAACTAATTCATTTTGGAAGGCAAGTCAAGTTGTGGCTATTGTGAGTTCATTAATAGTACTAGTTTGTTACTTGTACAATTAGTTCAGTTAGATACCCATATTTTGCTTTAATTAATGTATAGGTTGAGATCCACCTTCCAAAACTAGCTAGCCCTTTGTTGGGCTTCCCTTTAATTAGATTTGTGGCCTTCTTCTTCATCATGTTCATTTGATGGACAAGAAGAAATGTATGTTTGTATCTTAATGATGTCGATTGACGGAAGCGGGTGATTTTTTTTAATGAATATAGAAGTTTGACTCTTTTGGGATTTTTGTTGAAGTGTGTGATCGTTTCATTTAAAAGCTTAAGCTCTTAGAGATTGAGCACACTTTTATAATTAGTTAATGAGATTTAACTTATATCTTCAAATCATATAATAATTTTTGCTTTCTCAATGCATTTCACCTGTTGCATTCATTTTGAAGTATTGTTCAAATTAAGCCATTATATAAAGTAATTTATCAAAATAATATGTTTTTTTTAAAATTTTACAAAACTAATATAAACGTATTTCACAGTAATGTTTTAGAGTATATTTTATTTTTTTATATTGATATACGTTACTGTAACTTTTTACCCTTAAAATGGTATTGTGAAATACGTTTATACTACTTTTGTAAAATTTTGAAAAAATATATTATTTTGATGAATTGTTTTATATAATGACTTAATTTGGTAAAAAAATTCATTCACCTAGTCGTCCACCTGTTATTTTTTAGTTTATCACAAGACTCTATGATACAACAATTTTATTCATCGCACCAGATGAAATATTACTTGTTAAAATTTTTAGGTCAGTCAATATTACTAGAGACTTTTGTTATAAATCTAGGATTGGAGTAAGGTAGAAGGGCAAAGCAACAATCACAATAGGCTAAGTATGAAGAAAAGAAGAATATGGAAGGAGAGTTTGGGGTTTTATGATTGTAAAGGTTAAACCGGTAAAATGCAGATTCATCATCATCTTTCATGTTCATCACAATTAAATTTTCTACCGTCTTGTCAATTTCACTATCATTATAAGCCATCGTTTTTTTTGGGAAAATTAATTGAAATCCGAAATTGCTGTAAGGATCCTATAACCCCTGCGTGTATTTTAAAGTTCAATGGTGGTATAGAGCCAGTAAGCTGATTGTATTGCAGGTCTAGGACAGTCAAGTAACGAAGATGGCAGATCTTTCGAGAGATCTCTCCATCGAGAAAATTTCTCTGTATTCTTTACACTTGCAGCTTTGTTAGATTGGAAAAAAAAGTTAGAATTTTCCCCGAAAATTGATAACAAACTTTAAAATGAGGGAATGGCTCCGGTTGAAGTTGTTGATTGTGACATTAATCAATTTCAACCTCCGCAAATGAGCCAACTCTTTCAAGGGAGATGAGAAATGAGAGGTTTCCAAGATGCTAGACAAGAACTTGCATTTTGTAAGTGCCAGCATTAGTCAGAGGGTACAAAATTACCTAGGCAAAACACAAAAAGTATTGTTTTTATATCAATTGTTCCTTGGGGCATGTTAAGAAATTAGTGCAATCTTTCTATGCTTTCTCCCTTTCTTTTTTACACTTCAATAAACTTGTTGTATCACACGCAGGCCTCTTTTGTTCTTTTATATATAACCATCGGGCACACCAGCCTGAGTAATTCAGATGTTCTTTTATATATAACGTTCCATCACACATTGTAAGGGTTTAACTCTCGTTATCCAGGGTTTCTCCATTCCAAGACCTTTTTAGTTAAGGGTGCAGGGATCTCATCTATATATCCCAGTTTGATATAGATCACACAGTCTATTCTTCCGACATGAATTAAACAAAGTCACCACTGCACTGATATTAATTCATCAGCTCAGCAAGCTAGTTGTAACAAAAAATATTTACAAAATCAAAATGTTCACGTGAAAGCAACCTGCATGATATATAGCCTTCTGTCCTCTTTTATATAAAACACCAATGTGTTGCTATTCAGATCTTGTTTGGCGAGTTATCATCCAAGACTGGAGAACCAAGCTTTCTACCATGCATAAGGTGCTAGTCTAAAGAACCTGTTTTCCAGTCAAACTAAGTACTAGAATTGAAGAAGGGTAAATCTGTTTATGCTTTTTCGCCATGTAAAAGTGATTTTCATGTATTAACTCATGTTATAGATTCTCTTGACGGATGTAGAGATCCATTTCTCTTTGTTGTGACATCTTTTTGATTGTCTGTTTGTTTCTCTTTGATTTCACATGCAATTATTACTATCTTTTTTAGTCATATATCAACTTTCATATATATATATTTATATATTAAGAAACGAGTTGCTTCATACAACCCTGAATAAACACAATTAAGTACTTTAGCAAAATTGAAAGTTTAGTGTAACTGGCATAGTAAATCAAATAGCATACAAGAGAAGCCGGTCCAATTCCACCTAATGTCAACTACTGACAAGTCGGAGCCTAATATTTTTCAGCGTTGAAAGAGCATTTCCGATAGGAATTCTTGCATCGGGTGTCACAAAAGTGCAGCTCAAAGCTAATTCCATGATAGACAACAAGCACTGCATCTTTGCATCAATTTGCTCATCCTGTGGCTGTACAAGATTAGAATCCACCACCTTATGAATTTCACCTGGAAAGGAATCACTAACCCAACGTTGTATGGTCAAGCCTCCGATAAATATTTCATCACTTGGTCTTGTTCTTGTGAACGTCTCCATTATCATGATGCCAAAACTATAAACATCACAGCTTGTCGATACAATTCCATTTTGTCCATACTCTGAAATCACAATTATAAAAGTTTGCTAGTTAAAATGGAATATGCAAAATAACATAGAAAATCCATTTATACCTAGGGGGAAGAATTGTTTTGAGTATTTAAACGATATGAGAAAACTTTGAAAATTTGTAGTATACCTGGAGCAATATATCCAATGGTCGCAATTGTCCTTGTCTGAACAAAAGCCTCCCCTGCACCTAACAATTTTGAAATGCCAAAATCACTGACATGAGCAACCATTTCTTGATCTAGCAAGACATTGGTTGGCTTCAAGTCACAATGCACCACAGCTGTTGAATGACCATTGTGGAGATAGTCTATTGCAGATGCAACATCTATCATTATATTTAATCTCTGCAATATGTTCAAGAATAAGTTATGAGAATATAACCATTTATCAAGTGTCCCGTTGGGCATGTATTCCAACACTAGGGCTTTGAAATCAAGGTTGGAGCAGCTTGTGATGACTTTGGTCAAATTTCTGTGGCGAAGGTTTCGGAGTATCTCACACTCTGTGTCAAAACTTCTGAACGCACGCTCCAATTGGACATTGAATACCTTTGCTGCAAAAAGGGTACCATCTTTAAGTATCCCTTTGTAGACCGTGCTTAAACTCCCATTACCAAGCAAGTTGGTTTCGTTGAATCCTTCTGTTGCCTGTTCAATTTCATAATAGGAAATTCTTTCATGCTCTTTTAACGGTGACACATTTGTTTGACCTGTATTCTTTTTTGTATTTCGCAATCTTACATATACATATGCAAGGGCTAATATAAGAAGTAACACACCCACTCCCAAACTGATGTACAAAACTAAGTTAGCCTTTTTCGTCTTGGGTGTTTGGATGACACATTTTGTCACATTAAACTTGGCATCACCACATAGTGCATCATTAGACAAGAAGGATTGAGCTGTGGCATTTGAAAAAGGACCACCAGTGGGAATCTCTCCAATTAGTTTATTGAATGAAAAGTTGAGGTATTTTAGAGACACAAGAGCTTCTAATGACTTTGGAATTTCACCAACAAGATTGTTGTAGCACAAATCTAAGAATTCCAATGCCAACATTTTGCCAAATGAATCTGGAATAGGCCCATCTAGTCTATTATGTTCTAGAGAAAGATGAATCAATTTATCTAGACCCCCTAGAGTGATAGGAACCGTACCAGAAAAATCATTTTTTGACAAATCAATGATTGTTGCGGCCTGTAAATTACCAATTTCAAATGGAATTTGCCCACTTAATAAATTGGATGAAACACTAAATTCTAAAAGATCTGTAAGGCTTCCCAAGCTTTCTGGTAATCTAGAATCCAGCCTGTTGTAATCAAGATGAAGTATCCTCAAACGGGTAAGTTTTCCTAAGCATGGTGGCACGGAACCAGAAAATTTATTTTGTGACAAGTCCAATGCACCAAGATTCTGTAAACTGCACACATAATCTGGTATGGGTCCTTGTATCTTGTTTCCATCTAGGTAAAGTTCTTGAAGGCTCAACATGCGTTGGATGGTATTCGGAATAAATCCGGTGAACTCATTGTTAGATAGACTCATCTTTGTCAAACCAGTAAGTTTACCAATTTCATTGGGAATCATGCCCTTAAGTTTACAACCATCTGCTTCAAAACCGTGCAAGGATTCGGAGAAATTACCAACAGATGCCGGAAAAATGGCATCCAAAGGATTATGATAGAACCAGAGATTTCTTAGATTCCTACAGTTATTCAATGATGCAAGGAAGCTTAATGTTGAATCGCTGGTAAACTATTGTATCCCAAGTTTAGAGCCTCAAGGTATTCTAATTTACCTAGTGATTTAGGAATTGGACCTGTGAAACTGTTGAATGAGAGATCAAGCATTTTCAGTCTCGAATAATTCGTGATTGAATCAGAGATAAAACCACTCAGACTATTTCCTCCACAGTAAAATTCTTCTAGGTTCGGCATTCCACGACCTAAATCTGAAGGTAGAGTACCTGAAAGCTTGTTTAGTGAAAGTATTAGGACCTGCAGTGCTGATATGTTGAAAATGCTTGTAGGGACCGAACCAGTAAGCTCATTCTCGGCTAATCCCAGCGTCTGTAGTTTGTTAAGATTACCTAGCTCCACAGGTATCTCTCCTGTCAATGTAATTGTTTGAAATATATATATGTGAGTAATTACCTTTTAGATATGTTGTAAAGATATATCATATCATACTACGTACCTTCCAAGTGTTGTTGTCCAAGAAATAATGTTATAAGAGACGTTAAGTTTGCTAGCTCTCTCGGTACAGTTCCAATAAAATCATTGAATGACAATGACAATGTGTGAAGCTTTCTGCATTTCTCAAGGTTTGATGGAATAACTCCATCTAAGGAGTTGCTTGAGAGATAAAGCCTTTCCAAGTTTGGTAGATGGTCACATATAGTTGTTGGAAGCTTTCCACTAAGATTGTTGTTGGTTAGAGCAATCACTTGCATTGTCGTAATGTTAAATATTGATGGTGGTATAGGGCCAGTAAGCTGATTGTACTGCAGGTCTAGGACAGTCAGGTAACGAAGATCACCAATTTCTCGAGGGATCTCTCCTACGAGAAAATTACTCTGCAAACTCAACACTTGCAGCTTTGTTAGATTGAAGAGGGAAGATGGAATTTTCCCCGAAAATTGGTTGCTCCAGAGGGACACAGTGTGTAGGTTTGGTAACAAACTCAAAAATGATGGAATGGCTCCAGTGAAGTTATTACTTCTAACATTAATCAATTTCAACCTCTTCAAATGAGCCAACTCTGCTGGCAAATTTCCATGGAAAGCGTTGTAATTGACCCTGAGGGAAACAAGAAATGAGAGGTTTCCTATGTGTGGAGGAATGGTACCATGAAGTTGCATGTTAGAAATGTCTAAAGCAGTGACTCGATGGTGGCGGGAGCTGCAAGTGATTCCAATCCAGCTGCAAACGGGGCTGGACGAAGACCAGTTGCTTTCTAAGATATTGTTAGGATGAGAAGAAATGTGTGATTTCAGTGCAAAGAGAGCAGCTTCATCAGTGCTAATATTAGGAACAGTAGCAAGTGAAGTTTGGTTAGGAAGCAGAATGAAAACTACAAAACCAAAGAGGACAATGCAACTAATTCTGCCCATAACGGTATAATATATACCTTATTGAGCTAAAACAAAAATTGAAATCAATATTGTTTAATTAGAACACCTATTTAATTCATTCTATACATTACACTAGGAGTGTTGTTTGGTTTAGATCAATTAGTGAAAGTCAGTCAAGTCTTTTGTCAATTTCTAAATTACTATGGAGTGTTTTTTGGTTTAGACTTGAAAATGTGAACTTTTAATACAACAAATTGTATGTGAAAACTGAAAAGTGTTCTATAGTCAAATATACTGTACCATGCACTCAAAGTCTCTCATATTTTTCTTTTGTGGCACAATTTTCTCTCTCACATTGTTCCTACCACTCTCTCATGATATTAACCCCTCCAAGTTGTCATTTAGAGTTGATACTCTCGTTATAAAAGTAACTCATATTGTTACACAAATAATACATATATCCTTTTTCTATAGTGAAAGTAAAAAATTAATTAATTATATATATATATATATATATATATACTAGTTTCGGGGCATGCGCTTTGCGCGTGTAACTATGAGTATATTATTTCTTAAAAGATAATACTACTAAATAATAAAATATGTCTAATTGAGATTTCTTACTTTGTTTTACTACTAATTGTGACACTCCAATTTTCTGACCTCCAAGTGAATGCATCGAGATAATAATATGAGAAATTAATAAAATAAACTTTGTTTGTAATTCAAAAAATAAGTTTACAAAGCTAAAAGGAAAAATAACAATTATCTAAATTAAATTTCTTGATAGTTCCGTTTTATTGGTAGAATAATGCTAGATAGTATAAGATTAACTTTGATTGAAGGAAAACAAAACCTTTCAACTTTTTTAATGAATGTGTTTTAAGTATTGTATTAAATTTTTATCCACAAACACTTTTAAACTAATTAGTTAACTATAAATATTTAAAACTAAGATGTAAAAAGTTTTATTATTAATATTTTAAAAATCAGGATATTTATGAATAACTACTTATTTTTATATAAAATTTAATTCTGTCATACATAACTTATCCACCATTAATCTAATATTATATGTTTCACCTTTTTTTTTTCCATAAAAAGAAAATAAAAGAGTAAACATCCTATTTTATCACATCCATTCTTAAAGATGAAAATTAATGTATATGTAAAAATTATAAGTACGGTGAAAAGAAAAAAAAAGGTACACATGAGCAAGATAATTAGGCATTTCATTTTGTTTGTCTCTATAGTGAAACTGAACATTTGAGCATATAAAATACAAATATGAATTTAGAGCAACTTGCTGATAAAATAAGAATTCAACTATATGAAGAGAGACAAAAAAGTCTTATTATAATTCTTACTACAAATAAGTATAAAACTAACACATCAAGCTCGATGCTTCAGTAATTGAATTCTTATCTATTCTCATAAATGCATAAGGGAATCTCACAACTTTCACCTCAAATTGTGACATTATTTCACATGTTTAGAGTTCCTACATACAAGAATTGTAGGAGTGGTAAATAAAAGTTTTTCTTGAAAAAGTTAAATTTATAGAACAAAAATATGGAAACATGAAAAGTCACATGAATTATTGTTAAAATAAATATAAAAAAGATAGAGATGAAATTTAATTTTAAAGATACATGAATCTACTTTAATTTCTTGATAATTACTCATTTTTATTTTTATTTACATGTATGTTAGAAATTTGAAAGGTCAAGATTATGAAATGAAAATAAGAAGATTATATATATATAAATTATATAAGTTTTAATTTATTAGAGGGGCAAAATGGTAATTCAACTTTTAAGTTTTGAGCTTCATTCTTATAATAATACTAGTTCTCGATACGTGCTTTACACGATAGTACTATAAAAAATAAAAATAAACAATAAAAAATTTATATATATATATATATATATATATAACACTACTATTATGTATTTATTTAAATAACTTCTATTTAAACAAAAACATATTTTGCATAAACTATTCAAATATTATCAAATTCATCATGTACTAATAGAAGTTTTATCAAATAAATAACACTTAAAAGCATTATAACACAAAAACAAAGATTTTTTTTTCATAATAATATAAGTACATAATGACATAAAAATATGGGTTGCATACCAAATCCATTTTGGACAACCATACCTTAACTCCAAAATGAAAACGAAAAACTTAAAATAATAATCTAAAATAAAAAGATCTAAAGAAATATATAAGTCATACCTTATATTGTTAAGTTTAACCGTTGAACTATACTGTAAGAAAGCTTCTCTTGCTTCTCTTTTAATTTCAGAATGAAACTACTTGTTCTTCACCCTGGTTAGCTTCTTGACCGTACGTATTTATATCATAATGTAGGAAGAAAAAAGAGAATAGTAGATGACAGAAAAAAAGAATGCGATGACCTAGGAAGCAATTAACTGGTATTTATAGTGATATTTGATTGTCTTTCATCTACCAAAAATTTTTAATATGGCATTGAACCATGATAGATACATTTATTTTAGTTTCTAAATTCAAAGAATCACAAACTTTGAAGAGTTTCATACATTATAGTTTTATGACAGATAAATTTATGTTAATTTCAAAATTCAAAGAATCACAAAGTTCGAAGAGTTTCATACATAATTAGTTGTTGGATTTCATATTATACCATTATGTAATTAAATATTAGTATTTAAAAATAAATTAATTTATTTTGATTTAGTGGAGGGGCAAAATGGTAATCCAACTTTGAATGTTGGAGCTTCCCACTTATAATAATATATGATTCTAGTTTCTGAGGACGTGCTTCGCACGTGTGTTTCATGTAAATTTTTATAGATACGTTAGAATGACTAAAATCTCATGGAAATATATATATAATTATAATGAATAGTAAAATGTATCAATTACAAAATTCAATGACTTACAGCAATAAAACATTCATAGAAAACTAAATTAAGAAGTCTAAAAGAGTGGAAAAAACACAAAAAGAAACAGAATATTTAAGTAAAAATACAATATAGACATTATTCTTATAAGATTGATGTATATAGATGAAAATATAATTACAAAATTAGTACATAACTCTCTGAGTTTTTATCGACTCCTTTCATATCCTATCAAAATTCAAGAGTCTTCATCATCTGTTTTTACTATAGAATAAAAATAATAGCCTAATAATCTTCATAGGGGTTTAATGAGATAAAGAAGTTGAATTTATATAAATAGAATAGAAGGAATATCAAAAGATATCTTAAAGTTTTAGTTTAAATGTTTGGAGGTTATGAATATGAAAAGATGAGAGTTATGAATATTAAGAGTATAAAAGTTAAATAAGTAATTAGAAAATAATAATAAATAAATGAAGAATATGAAAAAAAAAAATTAAAGTTAGCAAACAATGTAAAAAGAACAACTAAAGTTCTTATCATGTAATTAAGCATTAATGAATTAAATTTGTGAAGCTAGAGTCATTCTTTAATAATAATCAAGAGGACATTATCAATGTGAGTCTCCATTTTGTAGATTTGCACCCTTTAAATTATTAAATTTCGTTATTTATCATAAAGGATAATACTTTATCCACATCAATTATATTATTCATGAGAGGGGTTAAGGAAAAAGTTATAAGAAGAGGGAAAGAAAAGAAATTTAGGTAAAGATTTTAAAAAAAAAAATTTATAACTATTATATACATATAGATTATAGATCATAAATATTAATAAATTAGATATTTAATTAGGAATTAATCTTAGGAAGTCTAAAAGTCATTAACATTTAATTAAATTTATACAATCAAATATTTAAATATTTTATAATAATTTAATTTGTAGAAAGGGTAAAACCGTAATTCAACTTTCAACTTTTTTGTTCATGCTTTTAGTAGTATATGATGATATGATATATTCATGAAACGGTATATTTGATACTTCTCACACGATTTTTTTGTTTGTTTTTTTATCCAACGACTAATTTTAATCTATCGTAAAATTTATTTTTTCACTAATTTTGTTCTAAAATTTATCATATATAACCTCGAGTATTTTTTACAAATAAAAAAAAATAAACTACAATATACCCAAAAAGATAATTAATTTAAAATTCTTTTTTCACTTTTTTCATGCTCACTTTTCCCCTTCATATTTCTATACTAAATAATGAAATAAAATAAAAAAAAAAACTGAAATAGTGAGTCAAAAAAGTATTAAAACAAGTGTGTGTAAAAAGGATCTATATACCCTACATAATTTTTTAAAAAAATAAAAAATACATATAAAATGACAACTGATATTGAGTAATTTATCTAGTTTATTGGTTGATAGGGTTTATGTTTGGAAATAATATGTTGAACAGAGAAGTTGGAAAAATAATTGAAAACATAGTTTAAAGTCTCAACTTACGTCTTTCAACTTGGAGAAAATATTAAATTTAAAACAAAGTCACCACTTGATATTTAAAAAGATTAAGAAAACCTTTTATTAAAGTTCAAAAAATTTAAATATTTTTTTTAGAATTCAAAGATTCGTGTAATAGTTGCGATGACACTGACAAGAAGGTTTTACGCATTTACAAGTGACCACAAACATGTAGTTAACAACAAATAAATCTTTTGGGCTAATTTTAATTGATTAAGGAAAAACTTGTCTAGTTTTATTCAGGAAAATGACAAGTCAAGGAAAAATTTGAATTAATTCGAAAAGGAAAGCCTTTATTTCAAGTAGTGAAGAAGAGTCCTTTTGAATTCATTTTTTAAGAAGGGAAAATGGTTGATATATCCTTTTAACTTTATCATTTAGAGATGATATATTTTTTATTATGAAAGTGATTCATATATATCCCTACTTATAAACAAATAACTCTCATATATCCTTTTCCTCTAACGGAAATGAAAGAAAAATTAATTTTAATCTATTTTTTTTTCTAAAAAACATAATTCCATATAAGTAAATTTAATCCTCGTTAAACATATTTTTTTTTACTCTTTTTTGTTTTAATGACTAATTTAGAATTATTATTTTGATAATCAAATTTATTTATGTTTTACTAATATTCTTGTAAAACTTATTGGAAATGAACAAATTTTTTTCTTCGAATACAAAATATCAAATTACAATATAGACAAATAAAAATAGATTAAATTTGTTTTCTTTAAATCAAGGAATGAAATAAAAAAAAATATAATAAGAATAAGAAACTCAAATAATTATAATAAAAGAAGTCAAAAAATAATTTATGTATGAAAAAATTTATAATATACCTTGAACTTTTATAGAAAAATCATATATAACCCTAAATAATTTTAAAAAAAAATTAAAAGTAAAAAATATAAATTTAAAACTAATTTTTTAACTTCCATTAAATGATGGGTATATGTGAGCTTATTTTGTAACGGCAGGGGTATATATGAGTCGTTTCTATAATGGTAAGGGCATATATGAGTCACTTTTATAACGAGAGGTATATTAACTCCAAATGACAAAGTTAAGGAGTATATTAAACCCTTTTTCCTTTTAAGAATTTAAACAAGTGATAGGTAAAATTGATTGATATTCGAAATTTGATAATTGAACAATCTATTAAGAAGTAAAGCGACTTTGAATAAGTTGCAATGACAAAATTATTTAGATTACATTTTTTCTTTTCAAATAGAAGTCAGCAACAATTAAATTATAAGACATTACCATAGAAATAGGATGGGACCAAATAGGATGACTAAAATACAATTTGGAAAAATGATAACAAAATTGATGCAAGATTTAGAAGGACCTGGAAATTAGACAATTTTAAGTCTTCGACCCATTTTAAACTCTTAAGACACATTTTTAGGCATTTGACCTTGCACTAGATTTGAATACGTCGTTACACGTGTGTTCCATGTAAGGGGTGTACATAATCAAATCGAAAATCGAACCAATCTATAAATTGAGTCAAATTAGAATAAAAACTCAACTAATAGTTTCGTTTCACTTGGCTTGGTGTTGGAAAAAAAAATCGACTATATTTGGGTTGGTTTGATTTCAACTAAAAAAAACCAACCGAGACCAAACCAACCCGACATTATACATATGAATTTAAAATTTTATTTTATACGTGAAAATACTCATTTGATATAATTTTTAAATATCTCTTATATTTTTTCATAGTTTTTATCTTTTAATATATTTATTTCATGTTTAGAAGTTAGAATTCTTAATGATCTAATAAAGATTATAGTCCATACATGTTGGTAATTATAATAAAGTTTAAATAAAAATCAAATTAATACTAATGCAAAAAGAAACCTATTCAACACTAAGAATGACAATAATATTGAATATTCGTTTTTTACTTTCACATAGATTCGGACAATTAAAATACGTGATCTAATTTTACTTTCTTTAATAGTTAGTCATGTAACTAATACCTACTAAACTTATTTTAGTATGATTTAGTTGTTTAAATTATGATCAATTTCATTATGACATATTAATTTGCAATATTTTTTACGCGATTTTATTATTATTATTTTGTTGGATATTTTAGTATCATTAATCATATCATATCTTTTTGTTATTTTCTTGAGAAATAATTTAGATAGTTGCATTTTGGTAGGACTAAAGAAATATATGAAGTAGAAGTAAATTATATGTTTGTATGAATACTTTATCGAAAAACTCGAAAACCCGAAGAAACCTTGAAAAACCCGAGTTTTATTAGTTTGGTTTTGTTTATAAATTCAAAAATCTGGCACAAATAATTTAGTTTGATATCTGAAAACCAAACCAACCCGGTCATGTGCACCCCTATCCCATACAAATCGTACATATTGTGTAAGTTATATTACAACACATTGTGATGAATATTCTAAACTTTCAACCAAAATATAGAAGTTGCAAATGATAGATATATTCAAATGACTTTTTTGTTGAGCGACAAATGATTATATATTCTTTTAGAGCTGTCAAATTTGAACAACCAAATTAATTTCGGTGTTAAAACGTATAGGCGTATTGACTCACATTTTTATACTATTAGGTGTAATATATACATATGTTACCTAGTTTTACTCGTAGACGATATTCTTAATGAACATAAATGAAGAAACTCAAACTTAAAGAGAAGAGGAAAAAAACTAAAGAGAGAATTCTCATTGATTGAGTTCATAGACTACTTAATACAGAGGAAAAATGATATATATATATATATGTATTATATGTATGTATTTCCTTTTCAATTAGTAACTACCATGACTATCTAGTTGAAAGGTTATTATCACTAACACAGTGCAATGACTACTTTACCCTTACTGATCTTAACAATCTGACTAACTCTATAATAACCCTCTAAATCATTTTCTCTATTTTTCGATCTTTTCAATATTTAGAGATATTCTATATTGTTTCAAGTCATTTATTATTTGATGGGACTAAGAATTTGGTCGCCTGATTGTTCTTTTGAGTTTGTACAAGTTTTCGTATTTCAGAGCTTTTGGAGGATGTTGATTGGGCATTGAATTTTGACAATTCTATTACCTTTAAAATGTTGATTTTTATCTAGAAAGACTTTTGATTTGGATATTGAGGTTTTCATAATCATTTCGACCTTCTTGGTGGATTTTAACTATAATTGGACCATGTGATATGTGGTCACTTCTTACAAAGACGATCTCCAATGAAAGTTTCTATGGTTCCATTGAGTTCATAATGTTGAATTTGGTGGTTAACGTACTTTTTTCTGCCCACGGGTCTCCAATGAATCTGGAGCATCCTATCGAACTAACTAATTTTTTTCCTGGTTTGTTGGTGCCTAGAATTTTGTTCATCGCTATCATGCATAACCCTTGTAAACAATTCTAAAAATTCATTCTTACTTCAATGCGGTTGCCACCCGTTGAGCTCGCTAGCGATGAACGATTTTCAGGTCTTTTTAAGATTAATCCTCTATGATTTTGAGTCTTGTTTCCTATTTTCAAAATACGATTATGAGAGTTCTAGACCTCCATTTTTGGGTGATTCGAGTGGCATATTATCTGGAATTGACAATTCTACATATTTGAGTGGTTAGAGAAGTGCGCGGGGCATCGGGAATTTATTGAAAATACTTGCAGGGACAAAAACAATTGGAGAAGAAATTAAAAGTCTAACAATTAATAAAGAGAAGAAATTCAAAAATTATAATAGTGAATGCTTGCCTCTTCAAATAAGCAACAATATTAGAGAATATTTAAGCCAACTCAAGGTCTTTAAAGAAGGTAAGAAGAGTGTGCATCGATCGGTTCGTTCAATTTTATGTATTATTGTTTTTTTATTATGTTAAACCAATAACAAATCAACAAGCTATTTCTTATCGATGTTCTATTTATATAGAAAATGATAGAGCAGTGAAGGCAAAATGTGAGAATTTTCTAAGTGATTTTTATTGAAGAATGAGCAACTATTTATACTAATACAAAATGGCAAAGTTGTAAAATAATTTAAAGAACCAACAAACTTGTAACTAACTTTGTACACCTATACAAATTCTAGAAGCATCTAAGAAAAGAATATTAAGCTATATATATGAAAATTATCAACTGGGGTGAAAATGTAATTTGTTATGACTACGTGGGCTCTCTATTTGACGTTAGGAACAATTGTTGCGACCTGATCCTTATCGTTATTATGATCACCATCATGATTCTCAACACACACACACACACACACCCCCCCCTCAAGTTGGAGGGAGGAGAGATGAGACCCAACTTAGTTAGAAGTGTATGGTGTGAAAGGCCAGATAAAGGCTTTGTAAGGAGATCTGCAAGCTGAGATGGAGCAGGAACATAGGAAAGAGAGATCAAACCAACAAGAAATTACTGTCTAACAAAATGACAATCAAGTTCTACATGTTTCGTTCGTTAATGAAAGACGGGGTTCTTGGCTATGTGTATAGCTGTCTGGCTATTAGAATGAACAGGAATAAGGAGTGTTGGAGGAACTCCCAAATCATGAAGAAGAAGACTATTGAGCCATGTTAATTCAGCCACCACGCATCTCATTGAATGATATTCAACTTTTGTAGATGACAAGGAAACAGAGTGCTGTATCTTGGATTTCCGAGAGATGGGTGAACTACCAAAAATAATATAAAAAGCAATGACAGACCTTCGTGTATCAACACATGATCCCCAATCCGTGTCACAAAAAGCAAAGAGAGAAACAAAGGGTTCGATTAAAGAATAGACCTTGACCAGGATTGATACGAAGGTAACGAACTAAATGTAGAGCAACAACAAAATGGAGAAGACGAGGCTCTTGCATGAACTGAGATAAGTGCTTGACAACATATGAGAGATCAGACCTAGTATGAGTAAGGTAATTAAGCTTACTAATTAGACGACGATATGCAGTAGGATCTGTAATGAGTTCACTGGAATGAGCGGAAAGCTTAATAGAAGGATCCAATGGTGAAGAGACAAGAGGTAAGTGTTCACAATCGAACTTTTTTGACCTTAAATTCAGCATCAAGGAACAACTTCAATTGATTGAGAGTGGCATCATCATCACCTGTGATAGTGATATCATCCACATAAATGGCGATGATAGTGAGAAGACCATTTAAATGCTTGAAAAATAGAGAGTAAACATTGAGTGAAGGAATAAATCCTTTGAACTGTAGAGCAACTGACAATCTCGCAAACCATTGTCGAGAAGCTTGACGCAAACCATAGAGAGATATTTTAAGTCAACATTGTATGCGTCTAAAGTTTCGTCCCTAAAAAATAGCAAACAGGAAAGGAAAAATAGAAAGCTAACAATGATATTTGTATTTGATTAATGCGAAGGTTACAATCTTTATGAAATCTTTAATAAAAGATGTAATCCTCTGATTTTTCTCTTCACCAATGATCTTGATTTAACAGAATACTTGCGGCTCAACACTTGGAGTGAAGACTTCTTTGTATGTGGAAGACTTGTTGATCACCACTGAAGAGCAACTATGTATTTTTGTATGTAGGTATTTTTTGTGTCTTTTGGTCAGAAGAAGACCTTTTTATACAGGATTGAGTTAGGGCTTTAGGGGTATTTTGGTCCGAGCAATTTTTGACCCCTGAGCCTAAAGAACATGAGCTGGGCTCATCTTGTCAACTTGATGGACTGGCCCAAGTGATTTGGACTTGATTTAAGTCATAGAATTTTGACTTAGTATTAATCCGACTTTATCAACCAGTAATGGTGATTTAAGATCTAATCCAAATTTAATCTGGACTTATCAATAAAACTTCACTGTCTACAAGTGCCCCCTGCTTCGAGGCTTGTTGGGGTGCTCGATTTGTCGAACTTGTAACGACAAGCCTTGAAGTATTATGAAGCAAATATTTTTCTTCGTCGTAGTTGATCTTTCACTAGACATTTGAACCTTCATGAGAAATGACCATGCCGATATGTTGAGGTCAATATATACCAGAATTTTCATGACAATATCTCTAATTTGTAAGAGGTCATTTGACATTCGGTGGTTTATCAACTCATTTCCAACTTGAAGTGTTTCAAGCTCATGCAGATTTATCGCATCACATTTCTTCATAGTGTGGTAATTTCATTTGGGTCATCAACTACGAAATGACCACCAATTCAACGAGCAGGGATTGCGCCCACAAGCTTGACTTGGTGATTGAGACCTTGTGGTTTCGACGCAAATTTTAGGCTTTCACTTGAATAGAACGCAAGGAATTCAAAAACTCATGATGCGAGTTTGTTCTCATTCGGGCATATTTTTTTCATGTATCTCCCGAGAAAACTTTACCATAATTTGGTTTCTATAAAATTTTCATAATTTGATTCCCTTGAAAAAATTTCCATAATTTGATTCCCTTGGAAATTTTTCCATAATTTAATTCTTATGAAAACTTACCACAATTTGGTTTCTATGGAATTTCCATAATTTGATTTCCATTGAAAATTTTCATAATTTAATTCTTGTGAAAACTTACCATAATTTGGTTTCAATTGAATTTTCATAATTCGATTTCCCATGGAAAATTTCCATATTTTAATTCTCATGAAAATTTACCATAATCTTCATAATTTGTAGGAAATGAATTTTTCATCTTCATAATTTTCCATAATTTGTAGGAACGCAATTTATGTACTTTGATTTCTATAAATACACATGCTCTTACAAGGATTGATTGTCAATTTGAGGCATACAAAACTCAATTTTTGTCACTTTTTTCAGCACAACACGTCTGCTGTAGGAACTTCATAACTTGTTGTCAAAATATTGAAATCATAATCCGTTTGATGTTCCAGAAAGTAGGCTCAGAGGGATACGACATATCCGAAATTCAAAACCAAAACCCTTCAGAATTGGCGGTAATTGATTTTTGAAGTTTGCTATTAGATCTGTCTTTTTTTTATATAGCTCTATGTAGTTCCACCAAAATGTCTCTATCTTGGTGTAGGAGATTTCGAATGACAAGCGACTTGTTTCTATAGAAAGTAGACATCAAAGTCTACAACATATACAAAATTCAAGGGAAAACTCTTCATGAATTGACAAGAATTAATTTTTGAGTTGGTATTCAATCCTGTCGTTATTGTTTTGCAGATTTGTGGAGTCTCACCAAAATGTTTGTATCTTGATGTAGGAGAGCTTGAATGGAGAGAGACTTCATTCTATAGAAAATAGACTCTTTAAGTCTTCATGATTTTGAGCCGCATATTGATTTCCGTATTGATTGAGAATTTTTTTTATCATCTACATGGAGAGACAACATAAAACTCTTAAACCTATAGGACCATATTTATCATGACAAGTGCGAGGGAATATGCAATAATTTTCATCATGCCGATTTGAAACTTCGTGCGATTGGCACTGTGAAACACATCATTCATCATGACGAGCCTGTGATCATATGCCATAATTTTTACCATGCCGATTTGATATTTCATGCAATTGGCACCGTGAGACACATCATTTATCATGACGAGTGCGAGAACATATATCATAATTTTCACCACGCCGATTTGAAGCTTCGTGCAATTGGCACTATGAGACACATCATTCATCATAACGAGTGCGAGAACATATGTCATAATTTTCACCAAACCAATTCGAAGCTTTGTGCAATTGGCACCGTAAGACACATCATTCATCATGACCAGCGAGAGAGAATATGCCGTAATTTTCACCATGCCGATTTGAAGCTTCGTGCAATTCGCACCATGAGATGCAACACTTTTTTTTAAGATTTACGATGGACTGCAAAAAGTCTCCATATCACATAAAAAAAGTGTAGTCCATAATTGGTGAAGAACCAATTGATGCATCTTCTTTTGTAGTTTCAACTTTGATGATGAACCACACTTTGTGCCTCTTCTTTTACAATTACGGCTTTAGCAATGAGCGGCTTTGTCGACAAACCACACTTGATATCTTTTCTTTTGTAATTTCAACTTTGATGATGAACCACTTAGTGCATGCCTTTTCTTTCGTAATTGTGACTTTAGCGATGAACCACACTTAGTACATTTTCTTCTACAATTGCGGCACCGCGCATCTTCTTTTAGAGTTGTGGCTTTGATGAAGAACCACACATGAATTTTTTTTTTTTAGTTGCAACTTCGAAGATGAACCACCCTTGACACTTCTTTTGTAGTTTCAGCTCTGATGTTGAACCACCCTTGGTGCCTCTTAATTGGAAGATCATGTAGAGAATTTCTTTAAGTCGTACGCTGAGTATGATACTTTGAATCATCAAAAATGACTAAAGAATCACATGAAATGCCTTCTCTGATGCGCAACTCCGTCTTGATGGTGCAAAGTTGACTCATGAAAAGTTAGATGGATCCATGAAGAAACTTCAAGCAACTCTAGCAGATGTGGAGGCAAATAATGTGATGTCTAACGACGAAGTTGAGAGATTAGCCAAACAAGAAGAGGCTATCAAGAAAAGACGCCAAGAAATCATAAGCCTCAAGCTTTTTTTCATAGTTGGATTTAATTTTTATTTGCTTAGAATTTTCTGATTCACTCATTATGGTGTAGTGATTTTTTTTTTTTTTCATTTTTGAAGCAATAAAATAGTAACTTATATTTCAATAAGAAAGTACTCGTCTTGAACTTTGAATTTTAATTGTTTCTTTCCACGATCCCCCTTTATTTATTGGAAAAAAGACTCCATAAGCTAGCGTTCGTACGAGGATTGCAACAAAACATTACTTTTTTCAGCTTTCTTCAACTTTGCGTATATGTGGAAGAAAATTCATAGCGTGGAGTAGGAGCATCGTAATAATGAGCTTCTTTTTTGGTTTAAAATATAACTTGGAGATCTTCGATCTATGTAAAACTCACGTCCATGGGATTTACGGTTTATTACGGATCTGTTTTCAAAGTTGGGCTAAAATTTACGTGCTTAAATCTTCAGATTTCTTCAGCTTTGCACACATGTGGAAGAAAATTCATAACGTGGAGTAGGAGCACCAGAATAATGAGCTTTCTTTTTTGTTGGAAAGTTAACTTCAAGATCTTCAGTATGTACAAAAATCGCATCCATAGGATTTACGGATTAATGCAAATTTGTCTTCAAAGTCAGCTCAAAATTTGGGTGCTCAACTCTTCATTTGAAAGAATCAACATAATGTTCACATGACGACGTTATATTTTTTTTCTTCTTATGACTGAACATAGAGTATAAATACTCTAAGATGTCTACGTACCTCAGTGAAGAGGATCAAGTTATAACATATTTCAGAAAGTGAGCTTTAATTTATTTTTTTGTGTCCTAACTTTTGCCTAGGCCACCTCTTTCGAGATTTTCAACCTAGCGGACATTTTCTTTTGGGATCCGTACACAGTTTATACTCATGCAGGCCAGGAGTATGACGTCGCTTCAATAATAGTAATTCATCAAGAATTTTCCATTGATGAGACCAATCCGCAAGCTGTCTGCATTCACAACTTTGTAAGCTCCGCTTGAATAGACTTCTTGGATGACGTATGGTCCATTCCATTTTGAGGTGAACTTGTTTTCGATTTATGAGATATGATAATTGTTCTTCTTACTGCAAGAACTTGATCACCAACTTGGAAGGACCTTAGGTGAACCTTTTTAATGAAGCACGAGAAAGACGAGCTTGATAGCATTCAAGACTTTGTTGAGCTTCCAACCTTTCCTCATCGAGAGCTTCTAACTCTTCAAGGCGCAGACGGGAATTATCTTCTTCGGTAAGTCCCTCTTGGATGGTAAGCATCAATGAAGGTATTTGTGTTCAAGTGGAAGGACAACTTCAGTTCCAAAAACAATAGGATAAGGAGTTGCTTGAGTCGGCGTGCGATGAGTCGTCCGATATGCCCAAAGAGCTTCTTCCATTCCATCATGCCAATCTCTTTTAGATTTGGAGACAACCTTCTTTAACAAGTTGCACAGCGTCTTGTTAAATGCTTTAGCTAGACGATTTGCAGTAGCATAATACATTGAAGAATTATGTTGTTTGAAGCCAAAAAAGTCACAGATCTTATCCATCAATTTATTGGCAAATGACTTTCCATTATCTGTTAGTATATAACTAGGAATGCCAAAACGATAGATGATATTCACCTTCATGATGTTTGCAACATTTTCCTTCTTTACTTCTTTAAGGGCTACTGCCTCAACCCATTTAGAGAAATAATATGTCGCAACAAGGATGTATAAGTGGCCGCCAGAAGATTTCGGTAGTGGTCCAACTACGTCTAACACCCAAGGATCAAATGGCCAAGATGCAACAGTCGGATGTATAACATTTGGAGGTTGGTGCATAAAGTTTGCATGAAATTGGAATGCTTGACTTCTTTAAGCATAACTCAAGCAATCTTTTACCATTTTTGGTAGATAATAACCCATTATTTTTATATGAAAATGCAACTTTGGCCTAGATTGATGTGATCCACAAACTCCAGAATGTGCTTCTTGCATAACTTGATTTGCTTCTTCTTCTCCCAAACAACGCAAGAGAACCCCCTTGAATGATATTCACTATAGAGTACCTTTATAGTAAATAAATCGAGGAGCACGAGGACGGATTTCAGACTTTCTCTTTGGATCTTCTAAAAGTATATTGTAGCACAAGTAATCAATCAAGGCATGTCTCTAGTCGACTATCTCAACTTGTGAAACATCTATAAGATGTTCAAGTTTGCTTTCTTCATTTGCCTCTGGTGGTACTATTCTTTTTTGGTAGACAGTGATTTGAGCTTGGTCAGCCAGAGTCAATGTTGAAGCCAAAGCAGCTAAGGCATAAGATTTATTATTCTCCAAGCCATCTAATCAATTTTTGTGCATAGTCATGATAGAGGCGCAATTTTGGATTTTTGACTTCATAGCTATCCAACAATTGATTGATCACTAATTTAGAGTCTCAAAAAGTTGTAATTTCAATTGTTTCATATCGACCATCATTTCAAGCCCAAGTATTAAGGCTTGATATTCTGCAACATTATTGGAAGAACATTGTGTTAAGGTGAAGGAATATGGCAAGATCTCTTCTTGAGAAGTGACGAATATAACTCCAGCGCCGGCTCCTTTATGATGTGAGGCCCCATTAAAATACATCTTCCAAGGCAGTTGAACTTCAACAACCATTGCATCTTCATCAGGTAATTCATCAGTGAGTTCCCAATCATCAGGTACTGGGTGGTCTGCCAAGAAGTCTACCAATTTTTTCCCTTTTACAGCCTTTTGAGGAACATACACAATTTTTCAAATTGCTGAAACTGGAGATACCATCTTGCTAGTCAATCATTGAGGACGGTTTTCAACATCACAAATTTAATGGGATTTGCTTTAGAAATAAGACGGACGATGTGAGCTTGAAAGTAATGTTTCATCTTCTGAATTGAGAAGACCAAGGCCAAACATAGCTTTTCGATTGGCGAGTACTTCAACTCATTTGGTGTCATCATCCTACTCAGTTAGTAAAGGGAATTTTATTTCCCTTCGCTATCCTCTTGGGCTAAGAGTGCTCCCACTGATCTTTCTTGAGTTGATATGTAAAGTATCAATGGCTTTGCAAGTGGTTTGCTCAAGTAAGACTTGATGCTCTCAAAGTCATTACTACAAGTTTGTAATCATTCAAAAGGCCTTTTTCATAAGACGACTGATTGGTTAGCACTTTCCTGCTAGATTTGAGATGAATCTCCTAAGATATGCTAGCTTTCCTAGCAGACTCTTCAATTCATGGATGTTTCTTGGCTCGACCATCTTCAGAATTGCATCTATTTTTGCTTGATCAATTTCGATTCCTCGATGTCGTACAATGAAGCCAAGGAATTTTCCAGATGTAACTCCAAACCCACATTTTAAAGGATTCATTCTAAGTTGATACCTTCGTAGTAGATCAAACACCATCCTTAAGTCTTGCAAGTGATCACACTTTTTCCTTGATTTCACTACTAAAACATCAAAATAACATTCAACATTTTTGTGAAGAATGTTATCAAAGATGTTCTTCATAGATCTTTGGTATGTTGCTCCTGCATTCTTCAAACAAAAAGGCATTACTTTAAATCAATAAATGCCTTTAGGAGTGCGGAATGAGGTCAACTCTTCATTCTTTGGTGACATGCGAATCTGGTTATAGGTGGATGAACCATCCATAAAAGACATTGCCTCAAACCCAGTAGTGGCATCAATCATAAGCTCAGGGATAGGAAGTGAAAATTTATCTTTTGGACATGCATTATTGAGATCCCTAAAGTCGACGCAAACTCAAATTTTCCCATTCTTCTTCCTCACATGGAAAATACTTGAAACCCATGTGGGGTACTTAACTTCACGGATAAAGTCAACCTCAATAAGCTTGTTAACTTCAGTTTCTATCATGGGAACCAATTCAGGCCTAAAACGTTGTTGAGCCTGCTTGATGGGACGTGCACCGCTTCTCACAGCAAGATGATGGACTGCTACCTTCAGGTCTAATCCAGGCATTTCTTTGTAACTCCAAGTAAATACATCTTTATACTCTTTGAGTAAGTCGATGTAGGCCTTTTCCTTATCACTTGTTAGTGAAGCATTCACATAAGTGGGTTTTGGATATTTATTAGTTCTAAGGTTGATTTCTTTCAATGCATCAACAGTCACCTTTACTCCTTCTTCAAGTACGGGTGGCACATCTTTAGCATTTTCATCTTCTTGAGGTTCTCCATCGTCTAAAGATATGTGGTAACACCATGAAACACTCTCCAACTCTCCAACAATTTTAATTGGAGAAAAAGTATGCATTTCATCTTGTGTGGTGACATGATATGAAGAGCCAACACTTTCTTCATCTCCTCACGATGCTTAGTGTATACTACAACATGCGACTTTGTCCTTAGTACTTCTCCATAAGATACCAAAATATTCGTATGTTCTAGAAGGGATTAGACTTCGAAAGTCTTTAGGAGAATTTTGAGATTGGGTAAAGCAGATGCTTGTATACCCTTGCTATTTCTCTGAACCTTATTTTTCTTCCTCAATGGCCCTAATCTCTCAAATACAGAAATCCTCTATGTTGAGATTCCAAGTTGATCAAAGACAGAAGACCTCTTGTTATAATTAGCAGACTCATCTTCCACAATTATGTAGTTGTTGCTCAACCTTTTTATGGAGATGAGGATATGTGGAGGATTTTTGTAGCCCACCCCTCACGTTGTTGCCTCATAACGGGTTCTGACGGAAGCTTCCCCAATTTCGATGGTTTATTTGGATCGAATCTAGATTTTGCTAGCAGCTTGCAAGCATTAGGGTCAAAACCTTGTTTTGTACGCTTCATTGGGAGTGCTTCATATTGGGGTGACTTATGGGCCACAAATTTTTCATGAAGTAATAACTTAGGAGACATAGACTTCCCATGTATTTTTGTGGATGACTTCATGGTATCAATTCGCCTTACATGAAGGGTCAAACCTTCCAGCGTATTTTCTCGCAACTCGAGAGAGTGTCCCTTGTCCTCCTTTGCCTTTGGGACATAACGAAGAATCGATGTGACCTTTTTACTTGAATAATCACCAATCATGTTAGACATCTTTTTTGGATTGCCAAGCTTTGGATCTTCCTTGTTTGCGACTTTTACCTTGCCGACCGCTACCTTATCCATCTTGTTAAGGAGTTCCACATCTCCGAATACAATTTCATCAACTTTTATGGAACATTTCTTCAAGTAAAACTTTGCATCAGCAAAGTGAGCTTCAGCTTCAGTGAATGGAAAATCATGTGCAATAATTCTTTTTACAACTCCATTTTCATAATACTTCGAATATTGGTGGTAGGTAGATGGAATTAGTTTATTCTCATGTACCCACGGCCTACCAAGCAAAAATGTTATATGAAGTCTTTGCATCAATTATGTGTAACCACACGCTTGATTGTAACTCTCCGATGGTGAGGTCTATTTTGACGGTCCCTATGGACCTTTGTCATCCTTGATTGAATCCTTGGATTATCAAGCGACGATCAGTAAGATCTGTCGTTGATATCCTAAGTTCTTTCATTGTGCGAATTGGAAGGATTTTGATTCTAGATCCTCCATCGACTAGGATTCTATTCACTCTTTTCTCACGCGCAAAACCGATCATGAATAAAGGGCGATTATGAAATGTGTTACCAAATAGAAGATCATCGTCGGAGAATGTGATTTTGGCCATACATGCATTTTCGACTCCAAGAGACAGATGTGGAACATCTTTTGTGATGGGCATGATGGATTTTCAACTTTAGGAGACGACTTTGGAGCATCTTTTGATGATTGATATGATGGAGTTGCATCTTTTGTTTCCTTTTCATCGACATTACAACATAGAGCTTTTGTGCCATCGCATGTTAACTTGGTGTAGAACCAATTTGGCAAATATTCTCCAAATGAAATTGGACGAGGAGACTCTTGGTAGTGGTGCGCCTTTATTTCCTTCTTCTTTGAATGCAGACTCAAAGTCTTGGTTTTGGTCTCCTTACCATCTTTTCCCTGACGTGTCGCTTTGTTGACTCTTTGTGCGAACTCATTTTTCGCTGTCTACGGCGAATCACAAAAGTCCAGCCCCAGTCGTCAAGATCATTGACTGGGTCTTCATCTTCTCTTATCGATCCCTCTCTTACATAAGCCACATCACTTAGTATAGGAAGAGATAACAAATTATTTACATCAATGGGATCAAAGTCTCCAAACTTAATCATTCTTGTCTGATTGATGTTTGGGATGTCTTGCTCATTATTTCTTTCAACAAAATTGCAAGTCATGACCAGATTGGGTAAGTCAGAAGTAATACTGACTTGGTTTGAACTCAATTTCTCATCTTCAATTTCAATCTTCTCTTGGCGAGCTAAGTCCACGATTTTATCCTTGAAGACAAAGTATTTCTCGATAGGATGGCCAACTAACCGGTGATATTTGCAGTATTTTTGGATCATCACTCCTCCCTGCTTTATCTTGTCGTTTCATCTCTGGTAACTCAAAAATTTTCATCTCAAAGAGTTCATCAAAGATTACGGAAACATCTGAGTCAAGAAATGGGTAGTCCTTCTGCTACATTTCCTTCAATTTGAGCTTTTGATTCGTCCTTTCTTCAAAAGAAGTTGCTTTTGCGCTCTGTGTATTGCCCAGCCTTGTGGTGAATTTCGCATGAGAGGTATTGACATTCACGGATTCCTTGTTTTCAGTCTTTGGAAAATATTTTCCCACTTTCTTGACTTCTTGCCTTTCTTTGACATTGCAGAGTTCGTGAATAGGTGGTGCTTCAGTTCCAACCGACGACATGCTGAACTCCATATCATGAGCGCGAGTGGCTAATTCTTCAAAAGTTTTAGGATTTATACCTTGCAAAATATAGTGGAGACCCCAATGCATACCTTGAATGGACATATCTATGCCCGAAGCTTCACTAAGTCTATCTTTATAGTTTAGACTTGCATAACTCCATCGGTTGATGAAATCGAGGACCGGATCTTCATTTCACTGATGTGCGTTTATAAGTTCCACCATGATTACAATACGTCTTGTGTTATAGAAGCGGTTGAGAAATTTTTGCTCTATTTGTTCCCAACTATCAATGGAACCTGACTCAAGGTCTGTGTACCAATCAAAGGCATTGCCCTTAAGAGAGCGGACAAATTATTTGATGAGGTAGTCGTCGTATGTCCCAGCATTGTTGCACGTTTCAATGAAGTGTGCCACATGTTGCTTTGGACTTCTCTTACCATCGAACTACTGAAATTTCGGAGGTTCATAACCGGCAGGCATTTTCAAGCTATCAATCCTTGCAGTGTATGGCCTTGCATATGTCAAGGAGGATTTTGTAGTAACCTCGTACTTGTCTTTAATGGTTCCCATGATGAACTTCTTGATTTGGTTGATCGGGATCGTTCCATTAAAGGAAAATTAGATCTCTTTAGCATGTTCCACTTGCTTTGAAGGGAGATCGACAGTCTCTTATACTTGTGGACGTTTTCCAGGCGCATGACTTGATTCTTATCCATCATGCCTTCCACCCTATTAGTTAGCTTAACAATTCCAGCATCTTAATCTTGAATGTACTTGGTCAAGCCTTCAATAGCTCTTCTCAAGCTCGCAAGTTGTTCTTCTACGGATGAAGTGCTAGTAACCATCGTGTGCATTACCATAATAGGTGATGGAGAATGGTGTTGATTTTCCCAAATATGTGATGCAAACATGTTATGTGGGGTAGATCCAGTGCTCAAGACATCATCGTTGACTAAAGCATAAGGCTTTTCGTATGTAGATAGGATCAGTTGGACAAGAACCCTCTCGACCATTTCGGCGATGTCTTCTTTTGCAGCTTTCACATGAGGCTTCACACATTTTGGGGACAAACTAAAAGCAGCAGCAGATTCGGACGGCACTCATGAGGCTTGTTGTCCCAACAACTTGGCTTGGTTCCTTGTGATAGGTCCTATGTTTTCTGCAGTAACATCAAGGATGTTTTTCACATCATTGTATAATTTGGATCCATCAGCTTTTGCGGAAATAGATGCGAATCCAGATGCAGACGCAGACTTTGATACAGATGCAAATTTTAATGCAGATGCAGATCTAAATGTCGATGTAGACGCATATTTGGATGCAAATGCAGATACAGATTTTGATCCAGATTTGGGTACAGATGCATATTTTGAGTTGATCTTCTCAGAAGCCATCTCAATGTTCTTGAACTTGTATTTTGGAAGAGAAAAGATGAGAGGCAAATATTGTCCCACTAGGCGTGCCAATTTGTATGCGTCTAAAGTTTCATCCCAGAAAAATAGCAAACAGGAAAGGAAAAATAGCAAGCAAACAATGATATTTGTATTTGAATTAATGTGTAGGTTACAATCTTTATGAAATCTTTAATAAAAGATGTAATCCTCTGATTTTTCTCTTCAAAAATGTTCTTGATTTGACGCAATACTTGTGGCTCAACACTTGGAGCGAAGACTTCTTTGTATGCGGAAGACTTGCAGATCACCACTAAAGAGCAACTATGTATTTTTGTATGTATGTATTTTTTGTGTCTTTTGGTCAAAAGAAGACCTCTTTATATAGGCTTGAGTTAGGGCTTTAGGGGTGTTTTGGTCCGAGCAATTTTTGACCCCTGGGCTTGAGAAACTTGAGTTGAACTCATCTTGTCAACTTAATGGACCGGCCCAAGTGATTTGGACTTGATTTAAGTCATACAATTTTGACTTAGATATTAATCTGACTTTATCAACCAGTAATTTGACTTGGTCAACGTATGGTGATTTAAGATTTAATCCAAATTTAATATGGACTTATCAATAAAAACTTCATTGTCTACAGACATACACGAGATGGACCAGGTGCATCCAAGCCTGTCGGAAATTTTATGTATACCTCATCATTGAGGTCTCCATGAAGAAACACATTGTTCACGTCTAGTTGATAAGACGGTCTTAACTACTCAGCAGCAATGGCTAAAATGCAACGAATTGTTGTCATCTTTATAACATGTGAATATGTCTCAATAAAATCGACCCCGGCTCTTTGAATATCACAACATACTACAAGTCAAGTTTTAAGTCTTTCAATGCTTCCATCAGACCTATTTTTACCTTATAAACCCATTTGCATGGTAAAGCTCGCTTAACTTTGGGCAACTCAACAATGTCCCAAGTTTTATTGGCAATTGAAGTCTTGATCTCATCATCCATAGTTGTCTGCCAAACTGAAAGCAAAACAGCTTGTGCATAGATATTAGGTGACAATAATGGGAGAGGAGAATGTGACCACATGTTGGTTAGCAGAAGACAAGGCTATGAAAGGAAAAATGGGTGGTTGGATGGGATTAGAGAAACAAGAAGAGGTGAGATCAGTGAGGAAAACATTTTTGCAGTAATAATCATGAAAGTAAGTTGGGTGTTTGTGAGTCCTGGAAGATCTTTAAGGTGAATGTACTGGAACAAAAAGGGGAACATGTTGAATGAGACTGGTTGATGAACCGGGTCATCCATAGATGAGCCAGGAAAATCCACAACATCAAGATTGGTTCGAGGGATGGTTGTGATATGATCCTTAGGTGGAGAAGGATCACCAAAGGAGATTCATATAATGGAAGAGAGGGAGATAAGGTAAATACAGGAGTGCAAGAGGAAGTGGATTTGAAAGGAAAAATAGATTTATGAAAATGGACATCTCTTGACCCAAATATCTTTATAGAATCCAAAGATAAGAGTTCGTATCCCTTTTATCCAGGGGGATGCCCCACAAGGAACAACTCTAGGTGAAAACTTTGATCGATTTTGAGCTTAAGTAGAAACGTAACAAAGACACCCAAAAGCTTTAAGGAACTGGTACATAGGAGGATAACCAAACAAGACATCATGAGGTGTTTTACCATTGAGAACTCTAGATGGAAACCTGTTAATTGAGAAAGTTGCAGTGAGTAGACCTGTTAATTAAGAAAGTTCCAGAGGTCTCTATAACGCATCTATGTTTTCTTTCCACAATTCCATTTTGTTGTGGAGTGGAAATGCAAGATGTTTGATGAAAATTGCCTTGCAAAAGAAGAAATTTAGAAGCAATGGTTCGCTTCCCTAATTCTAGAGCATTATCAGATCTGATGGACTTAACTTTGTTGTTAAATTGTCTTTGGACCATGAAAATAAATTGTTTCAACATTGGGAAGGCATTAATTTTTGTACTCAAAAGATAGGTCCAAGTATCTCTACTATAATCATCTACAATGGTAAGAAAAACTTGAAACCATTGTAAGTTGCATTTTTATAAGGTCCCCGTGTGTCAATATGCATTATTTCGAATATAGTCTTGGTTTTGATGACACTTATAGAAAAAGGTAATTTGGTTTGTCTTGCAAGAGGGCAAACATCACATGTATAATTAGAGTCAAATTTATAAAAACTAAACAACTTTTTCATTGATGAAAATGGAGATGTCCTAACCTTACATGCCATAAATGAAAAACAAAACTATTTTTACTAGATAAACAATTAGAAAACGGAAAACTATGACTAGAAAAGGAAACTTCAGCTTTGTTGGAATGAACTTGAGACTTGATGCTTAAAAAGAACAATTGATAGAGACCATTCTTAGCCTCACCATGAACCAGAGGCCTCTTCATTGAAAGAGCCTGCAAAACACATTTAGTGGATGAGAAACTGATGAAACACTTGATTATACATCTTATAAACAGATAAAAGATTTAAATTGAATGAAGAAATATAAAGAACATCATGGATAAAAGATAAGGAAAAAGACCAACAATTCCTGAATGAGTGACTCTCACATTAGAGGAATTAGGTTATGTAACATTGATGGGTTGAGGAAGAGATTCAAGAGCATGAAACATGTTTGAATCAGAAAACATATTTTGGGATGCACCCGAATCTAAAATCCGAGGTTTAGAATTAAAGGAGAGTAAACATGAGACGGAATAGTTACCAGCACAAGCAGTCATTGCATTTTGGTCAATAGGGTTAGCATCTGGTTGAGTGACCTTAGCCTGATTCAATAGATGAACCAGTTGATGAACCTGTTTCTGAATCAACTGATTTCCAGTAATGCCTGCAAAATTAGGAAGAGAGCTGGGAAAGCAAGGTAAATGAGATGGTATCATAATATTGCTCCTGATTGTATTTGGATCCCTCTTGATCTTTGCGAACTTAAAATCACTGGAAAAACCAGTGATTCCATAGAATTTGTCAATCGAATGTCCCACTTTCCTGCAATGGAAAAAAATCAAAGATGAATTACCCCTTTCGCTTTTGTATTCAGGGGTCTGAGACTCGTTCCCATGTACAGGATATTGAGGTGGTGCATTCCCATCAGCCACCAAATAAGATGAATGGTTTCCTGCAGGGTAAGAAGAAACATATATGTCTCTTTGTTTCTCATCTTGTATGAGAAGAGAGTAAGCAAGACTAACAGAGGATAAGGGAGAAATCATTAAGATGTTGCTTCTTAGTGCAGCATAGGCCTCACTCAATCTCATAAGAAACAGAATGAGTCTTTCATCTTGTTGTGCGTTCACCATTTTCTCCTTTCCACCACAATCACAAGCGCATGAACAAATTCCCTTTGTGTTCAAGGTATCAAGCTCATCCCATAACCCTTTGATTTTGGTATAGTAAGCTACAATGTTGAGTGATCCTTGAGAGAAATCATTCATCGCTTTTTGCAGGTGAAAGAGCTGAGCTCCATTTGATTGCCCAAAACCTGATTTCGAGATCATTCAGGAGTTCCTCAACAGAGGGAGAACTTGACTCAGTTGCAGAAGGATTCGTCGTTGAAGATATGGAAAGTGAGGGATCTTCAATGGTGCTCTGATACTATATAGAAAATGAAAGAGCAATGAAGGCAAAATGTGGAAATTTTCTTAGTGATTTTTATTGAAAAAGGAGCAACTATTTATGCTAATACAAAATGGCAAAGCTGTAAAATAATCTAAAGAGCTAAAAAATTACTACTAACTTTACCTATACGAATTATATAAGCATCTCGAAAAAAATAGTAAGCTATATACAGGAAAATTTATAAACTGGAACGAAAATGTAATTTGCTATGACGACGTGAGTTATCTATTTGACGTTAGGATCAGTTGTTGTGACATGGTCCTTATCGTTATTAAGATCACCATCATGATTCTCAATAATTTATCGATTTTTAGTTGTTAACAATATGGTTTTTGATTTACACCATAAGAAAATGCTCATGAAGAAAGAAAAATTACAAATATACATATTTTTATTTATCATTTTTTTTACTACAATTCTAAAATATTACAAAAAATCTTTTTTTCCTCAAAACCCAGTCATTCGGATATATAAGTCCTCAACTCTCGTATCCACGTTTTGCATTCTATTTTCACTCCTTAAATCTCTACTTATTTTCACTATCATAATCTCATCAGTTATTTTTTTTTCAATTGAATTCGAATTTCAAAATATTTATCTCTTCAGTCAATCAAACTCAACTTCCTATATAAGGTGGTTTTCGTCTTCTCCATCGTAAAATTCTACCTTTTTTTTCTATACATATAGATAATGCTCTTTCTTTTAGTATTAGGATTATTCTATTAAACTCATCTAACGTTGATCGCATTTTATGACTATGATGATGATTGGGCTAAAATAGGAATCAAAAGGTTGCATGATTATTTAAAAAGTGACGAATTGAAATATTAAGAATTCGGAGTCGAAAAAGGATGAAATTTTATCTTCTAAGGCGAAGGTGGAAAAAAACCCTAAAAAAGAATAGATAAGTTCCTCGATCCACACTATTCAAGGCACACACTTTCTATATATCTACTGAATTTTGATGTTTAATATAGTCTTTATAAGTTGTTTCAGAATTCTAATGCATTATTGATAAATTGATATTATTGTGTTTCTATGTATCATGATCTAAATGTACTAGGTTAATACATAAAATAATAGAAATGACGAGGACAATGATTTTTTCAAAAAATCAGAATAAATTGATTGGTCATCACTAGATACACTACATAATTTATCATTTACATATATCAAGTTCTATAATGTATTCTCAATTTTATTCAAATTTAAAAGGCTATATAGACAATACCAAATCAATTGTGTGTTATGTATCTGCACTTTTTGATGTTTGTTTAGTCTTATCCAACTTAGAAAGTTGTGTATATGTATATATCATCCAATAATAATCTTGATACACAAATAATAATGTTCTATAATTGGAGTTAAGGCTGGGCACTAGACCGAGTTGTACTGGTACAGTTTTGATCCCTTACGGTTATTGTTTCGCTCCGATAGTATTTGGGACAGAATGGAGTACATTATATCGATACTCAAAACGGGATGGTATCATGATTTGATACTAGTGTACGGGTATCAATTCATCCTGGTTCATCTCGATTTCGATTTGATCCACTTCGGGAAATTGGATTTGTTTTTTTAATTTTGTCATTGTTCTATACTTTTATTAGCATTTATTTTTTGTTTATTTAATTTTTAAAATTACAAACTTAATTCATTAATTTCAGATAATATAAACCTAAAAACTTTAAAATTTATAAATTTAACAAATTACAAACGTAAGTTATTTAAATTACAAGTTATAACTTATAAACTTCAAAAAATTCATATCTTGAAAATTTATAACATAAACTCAACAACCTTAAAAAAAAAATGTTATTAAACTTAACTTAAACTTATAAGTAATTTTTTTTTATAAAATATCTTTAAATCATAAATAAAAAACTACAAATAAAACTATAAATTTTAAAACTTAAATACTTTATAAACTACTAAATTTAGAAAAAGAAAAGAAATATTCATATTTTCATCATTGAAAATAACTCAAGAAAATTATTATTTTTTGAAATAGATCTATGTGTCATCCCGCTTATTCCAATACGTCCCATTTCGGTATATTCAGGTTCGTCCTTATTCTATCCTGATATATAATGGGACGTGATGAAATAGAATTTTCATCCCGATAATTTCAATTTGATTTATTTCGATACTAGTCAACAACTCTATCAATTCATTCCGATCCAATACCGATTCATTCTGGTCCGGTAATTCCATTCCAGTCTACGGCCCAGTATAAACTGGAGCACTATGTATCATATTGAATAATTGGCATATGATACATATCAGTGACTACTTCATTATGTATCAAATTATAATATTTATCTTTTTTTACTTATATATTTCAATTTTTATGATTCATTGCACAACACATTGATGTAATTTCTACTACTTTCAGAAGAAGTCAAAACTTTATATTGACAACCAATATAAATACAATTTATTTTTAGATATCTGAATATCTCAATAAAATCGAGATGTTGATGTTGTATATTCAATTTTTTGACAATTTGGAATTAGAACTGCAATTTTTGGACGATTTTGGAGAACAAATTTGAAATTTGAGTTGTTTCAGGTTGTTACGCTTTATGAGAATTGATTAGCAAGGACAACAACTTGATTGCGTGATCTATGAATTTGTTACTTAATTTTACATATTTTTCTTTTTAAGCATATAAGAAAAGAGTATTATATATCAAATGTTATATATCAATATTATCTCATGTATAGATTTGCTATTTGACTTATGAATTAAAATTGTCTCATGGATCACTCACAAATAAGCTAAAATACTTCACAAACATACTAAGATAGATAAATCATGTAACTTTCTTGATTATAATTCATACGTTCAAATTAATATTACATGTATTTGATGTATTAATGACTTAATGTGTATCACACGTATCTGATACACATTAATGATCATGAGACATTCATACGATACTACTAAATACTCTCTCTTTTTTCTGTCAATGATACATTCATACAACATTACATGTATTTGATACTTAATAACTATCGCATAGTAATGTATCAACATAAAATCAAACACTTTACTGACAATTTTTGTTACTCTATTGTATCTAGTAGGATTACAGTACTTAGTAGTTTACTAAATATTTTAGAAATAGTAATGTATCATGAGTAAGATATCTATCTCCAAAAAATAATTTATTTTTTTTAATCTTGATACATTTATACAAATTAATGTTACATGTATCTGATACAACGTATCACACAATAACGTATCGATCTAAAATTAAACATTTCATGAACAATCATTACTACTTTCATGTATCAGATAGGATTACACTACTTAACAATGTACTAAATATTTTAAAAATAGTAACGTATCATAAGTAATATATCCATCTTGAGATCACAAATTAAAAAATCAACTATATAACACAATACATGTAATTTCATATCTTTCATTATCAGATTTCTTTATCCTGAAGTTAAGGTTATAAATAGTAATGTATCATACACTACTTTAGGACATGATACATGAATACATAAAAGTTGATACATATAAATCCAACCAGTTGTTCTATCAATGTTGTATTCATCTACTTTTCTTGTTTCTTTTACTCTTCAGACGCAACAAGAGTTTGAATTTGATAGTCACAATACTATCGAAGATATTCATGATGTATCTTCTCAAAATTCGATAACTACTACCGTCTTAATGGCTTATCGATTTACCAATAATTCAATTCTAAAAATTGAATTCGGACTAATAATCCAATAATTTTTTTTTTATAAAACTATTAAAAATATGTTAACCGAATAACTGAATAACGTTTTTTTCGATTCGATTTATTAATTGGTTCAATTAATGCACACCCCTAAAAAGAGGTATATGATGAACAATAAGCCACTATAATTGGAATATTTAAATTTCTACAAAGTTAAAGTGGACAACATCAATTTCCATCATATTTTATACACCACGCATTCCATCTTATATAACATAACTGGTGCACTTGTATGCTCTCACGTGATTATAAAGGACGGTAAAAATGGATAATTTTATTAAATATAATGTTGATGAAAAAGAAAAATGTTTGATTAATACTTATTAGACTTCCAATCAAGTTATAAGTTTTTACTATTTTCAACTAAAAATAATATTAGAACAAATTCACATAAGATACAAAATAAAGAGAAATTATAAAAAAAAAATGCAACATCATTCTTAATACTTTACTCACTAAAAAATAGAAGGAAAAATATGAAATCAGTGCACATGTCTTTCGAGTTCTTATGGACATCCACTCTTACAAGTTGATCATCATTCAATAACTTCATCTTATTTTTCAAATCAAACTAAAATATGAATATAATAAAAATAAAAAATATAACAAATTAAACGGCTAATATAATCCTCTATAAAATATTGTTATGGTTTTATTGATAAGGCTACAATATGAACCACCAAATAATATGAAGTATATAATTATTTATT
Source organism: Solanum corneliomulleri (assembly GCA_027704805.1). Taxonomy (NCBI): domain Eukaryota; kingdom Viridiplantae; phylum Streptophyta; class Magnoliopsida; order Solanales; family Solanaceae; genus Solanum; species Solanum corneliomulleri. Next base: position 34,593,905 of record JAKWIY010003057.1, on the reverse strand, counting down.
ATTTTATAGATCATGATAGTAAAAAGATGCGTGGGAGTAATTAATGAAAATAAAGACAACTAAGTTTTACATTTAACCAATTCTGAAAATGACATTTTAATTTTTTTGCATTGCACATTTAATATAATTAACATAGTCAAATATTTTTTTAGTTCTTTTAAGTACAGAAATAAAATATAATTGTATTTCTTGACCAAAGAGCAATATCACCCACACTTTTTATATTCCTAACTTTATTGTTTTATGTAAATTCATATAACTATTTAGCACAAGTCAATAAGTTTACTAAAGATTTTAAAAGAACACGTATATATAAAATTTATAACCTTTCTAAAAATCAAATTTTCACTCAATATATTATAGCAAGAGGAATATGACATATTAACTAAGTAAAATATCAAAAGTTATTTAAGAATATCTTTCAATAAATTAAAAGAATTCAAATGTTAACGCAACTTTAAATTTAAAGCTCTCTATACTTGTGAAGTTTAAAATTATTAATGATAATTTTAGTTAACACTTCTTGTTCACTTGTTGATAAATTCATGATAACTATTTTATTACAACAATAGCAAAATAAGTTTATTTTTGCATAATATTATTTGAACATATAGTTAACACATTTTCATTTGGTAATAAGTTTTGAATACATAGATAACACTTTTTTATTTTAAAATAAATTTTGAACCAACGAATAAAATAAAGGGAAATTTTTCAAAATGTCAATATTTTAGCATTTAAGAGGGCTCATTAGCAACACTTTCAATATTTAGTAAAAATGTCAAATTTTAGTTTGTTATGTATCTTATTTATGTTTTTATTATTTGTTTTTATTTGAAGAATATAATTATTTAATAATAAAATAGAGAAAATTAAGGGAGAGAATATTTCAAAAAAGGTAAGGATCCTTAATTTTCTCATCAGTTACATTTTCAAATAAAATTTAATTTTTATTCTTTTTTTTCTCTAGAATTTTTACCTCTTTAAAATTATATTCATTCCACAATATATTCTATTTATATTTATTATAGTTATTTATTAGTATGTACTCATTCCAATAGGTATGCCCAATTTATTTATATAGTCATTTAAGAAATATATTTGTATTTTCATATATTTTTTTCCCTATATAGTTATTTTTTCATCAAAAATCTTGCATGTATTCATTTCAATATGTATTTTATTTGTATTTCTATTTAATCTAGTTTTTATTTAGAATTTTGTATAATAATATATAAAATACAAAAAATTAGTATGATGAAAAAGGGAATGAAAATATAAAATTGAAAAGAAATAATTGAATATTTGGTGTACTCATTCTTATATAAAATACATAACTAGTTGACATACTTTTAGAATAAATACGACTTAGAAAAAAATGTCAAATTCAGAAACAATGCAACATAATTTTTGAATGAAAACAACTGTTATTTGTAAAAATACATATTGACTAAAACAATATCAAAATTCAATATATACTTCCAAATTTATGAATACAAAAAACAATAAAACTATGAAATACAAAAATAAATACTAACTCTGGTACATTGACATAACTATATAAAAAAAAAAAACAGAATACAAAATGAATTAAATATATGAAATACGATTCCAAATCTATGGATACAAAATACAATAAAACAATGAAATACAAAAATACATACTGACTAAAACAACAACAAAATTCAATATATCGTTTCAAATTTATGAATACAAAAACATCAAACTATGAAATATACACAATCAAACTCATATAATGTGTTACATCGACATAACTAACACATACGAAAAAAATTGAATCAAAATACAATAGATATATGAAATACAAAAATAAATACTAACTATAACATAATAAAAATTCTATATACACTTCCAAAAGCATTTTAACATGAATTTTTTTGAATCTAAAAAATTACTAAACAAATTAAACTAAACATGCAAGACACAAAACATGCAAAAAAAACCCTTCTCCAACAAATTGGTCTTCTTCAACTTCATGATTATGAATTTGTGTGAGATTTTTCCCCGTCGTATATCCTCCTTAGATTTAGAAGCGGAACCTACGTTGTTGTTTAATTCTTGAGTGAAAAAAAAATTAAATGATGAAAAATCGGAAGAACTTTGATTATTTTGTCCAATATCTCTAGTAACTCTCTTGAAAACGTCAATTGAAGAGAGAATTATGTAGTCTCAAACCCTAAAAAATGTTCTAAGAACAACAACAAAATAAAAAAAAACAAAAAAAAATAAACACAAGTAAATAAATAAGTCTGAAAAACATAATACCCAAATCAATGTTAATCTTCAAATCAAATCTTGCAACTAAATTAGATGAGAATAATAGAAAATGTTAATATATTGAATCGAAAATGTGAGGAATTAATTTTGAAGAATGTTAGAGAGAGAAATTGAAAAGAAGAATAAGAAAAAAAAGAAAAATAAAAAAAAATGATTAGGAAGAAAGTAAGAGAGAAAAATTGATAAACTTAAGAAAAGATAGAGAAAAATTCAAATGACATTGATATCTATCCAATTACAAAAATATAGGAAAATGTGTAATCTATGAGAGAGAAAGAAAAAGTGTAAATAATGAGAGAGAAAATATTAATAATATCATAATAAATATTTATTTCTAAAATAATGACATTTTTGACATGTTTACTAATATTATCAAAGTATAGATATTATCACTAAATAAGTTGATTTTTTTAACTAGTTAACTAAATTTTCCTAAAATAAAATAGTTTCAAGGGTCAATCTTTTCTGAACAATATAGTTAAAAAATTTAATATCATTTTCCAAAAGAAAATCAAACCTTCTAATATGCATGAACAATGAAATTAATAAATCAATCAATTACAATATAATAAGATATTTTCATTTAACATCTCTTTATAATCCCGTAAGAAATATGTTGTAGTTTGGGTGATAGGTGAAAATACTCAAATGATAATATGCTTCGACAATCAGAGCACCTATATCACACTAGGCCATGATAACTTAGAGAAACAATTAGAATTTCTCTTCGAATAAATATTAAATATCCTCTGATAATATAACAACATATTTAATATAATTTTACAATTGAAATATGAAAAAATTAAATCGAGTGAGATAGAAAAGATGTTTCCTAAGATCCTTAGCTTAATAAAGCCCGTAAAAATTAGCTGAAAAAATAAATTTAAAAAATCATATGAACAATGCATTTGTAGTTAATTTAATATAAATATTCATATTATGAACCCCTTCACAAATTCTCAAATATAGAATAACCAAACAATTTCAATAAACGTAAATCTCAATTTGCTGGAACAATTATTTGACGGTATGAATGATAGCCTCAAAATTTTATTGTTATATGCAATATAATTATTAGTTTTTTTTTTTTTTGTTGATTGTATAATTTAAATGAAAATGAGAAAAAAAGAAGAAGTAGATTTTCATAATAGTACAAACATAAAAATAGTAAGGACGTGAAAAGTATAGTAAAGTCACCAATAATGAGTAAAAAGCAACAGAAACGGAAAAAAAGTGGATAAGAAAGAACACTAGAAATAAGAGACATCAAACAAACAAAAAGAAGAGTAACATAAATTATTTATCATACCCATCTGAAGAAACCTTACCCCAGAACACGAACCAGGTTCGCGTAAGTTGCTTTTAAGTAAAGACAGAATAGAGACACAAACACTTATTGAATTAAAAACCTTCCTCACTCAAGGAAGGAAAAACCCTGTTTTATTAATTCAACTATAAGATTTTGTGATTACAACTCAATAATCAAAAGTCTTATCTCTACTACTCCCTCGATTGCCTCCAATCGATCTCTCCAAAAGGCCAAACCCACCTTTTGTTACAATTCTCACTAACACTCAACCCTACAAAGAGCCAAACCCACCCTTTGCACAATAAACTGTAAACTACGATTAAGAACAAAACAAGACAAAATAGTTCTATACGATAAGACCTTCTTGCTCAAGAATGCTTCAAACGTGGCGATGCTATTAATCTCGAAGACCTCTGTTTTATGAATAATTCTGTCTTGTATTCTGCGTGAAGTGATGTGATTCTCTCTGCCTCGTATGCTTCTTATAGAGTTTGTTGCCTTGTACAGTCCTCACTAATAAGGTAAGAAAGTTATATTTAAACAAGGATTCTTTTTTAAATTAGAATCCTTATTACATACAACTTCCTTCCTTAATAATATATTTAAGGTTTTCCTTAATTTGCGTTGACTTGTACCTTTAATATATTATTTTGGCTTTGACAAATAACTCTATTTTACTTGATCTTGGACTCTAGCTTGACTTCTTTCGCTGCGTACATTTGCTATTGTTCTTTGCGCTTTTTGTCTAATCATCAAAACAAATTAACGATTCTATCACATTCTATCATATTCCCCCTTTTTGATGAAGACAAACATGTAACGTGTGATGCATGCGCAAATAACTCGCAAATAACTCTTCCCCCTTTTGACGAATCAAAAAGACATAAACAGCGGCTAATCAACATTAATCAATATCCATAGCAGCAAAATACGCCCAGCCAGGTGAGCAATGTAAATTGTTCTGGCAACAAAACAAGGAGCAACAATACAGAGTGAAACCAGCTTAAGAGAACTAGGTTCAGACAACATGCTTTATCATTGGGGAGGTTGACCAGGCTTAGTTGAAGCTGAAGCCAGCATATCCAAAACTCTGTCAACTCTGGCATTATTAGCAAGTTGCTGCTGCACCAATTGATCCTTCAAACATAGTGAATGTCACATCCTTTGTTGCAAGAAACAATGTCCAAGTGAATCTTGAGTAGTCGTCAACTATTACAAACACATATCTTTTTCCACCCCTGCTTTGTACACGCATTGGTTAGAGTAAGCAACAAGTGGGTTAGTCATGGTGATGGAAGGGAGTTTGGTTTCTTGGTTTTCTGAAGAATGAAGAAGAGAGAAAGTTGGTTGCTAGTTTAGAGAAAGTGCTTTATTGGGAACGGTTTTGATGTTGTAATCAAGGGATTGGAGTAATTATGGGGGAGTGACATCGAGGAGACGTGCACTGTGACGGTTGCACCTGCTTGTCAGGGGGGCATGGGAGAGAGAAGATGAGATTGATTTCCCCCAATTTTGTTTTTTTTTTTTTTTTTTTTTTAAATTTAACCTTTTTTTTTTAATTTAATTTTTTTTTTAATATTTTTTTTTATTTAATCCTTTTTTTTTTTTTGTAAAGTAAAGTAAAGATTATGTAGAACCATCCTTACTGAACCTGGTTTGTACCTCATTAGAACTTGGTTGAGCATGGTTCATTCTAAGAAGATGAGCCCTAACTCAAGTCTATTTTTCTGAAAGGACTCTCTTCCTAGTGCCTTGGTGAAGATATCAGCAACTTGATTCTCAGTTTTGCAGAACTCCATAATTATGTTTCCTTTTTCAGCATTATCACGAAGAAAGTGATGTCTAACATCTATGTGTTTGGTGCGCTTGTGTTGAACTGGGTTTTTGGCCATGTTTATAGCACTTGTGTTATCACATAGAATAGGAATACAACCTGTTTCTATACCAAAGTCTTTAAGCTGCTGTTTTATCCAAAGAAGTTGGGCACAACATGAAGCAGCTGCAACATACTCAGCCTCTGCAGTAGATAGAGCCACTGAATTTTGTTTTCTTGTTGCCCAGGATATTAAACATGGTCCTAAGAAGTGTGCCATCCCAGAAGTACTTTTTCTATCAACCAAGTGTCCTGCATAATCAGCGTCAGCGAATCCCTTTAAATCAAAAGAATCACCAGTTGGATACCAGAGAACCAGGTTTATTGTACCCCTCAAATATCTCAGGATTCTCTTGACAGCTTTTAGATGTGATTCCTTTGGACACGACTGAAATCTTGCACATAGACCAACACTAAACACTATATCAGGTCTGCTGGCAGTGAGATATAGAAGTGATCCAATCATACCTCTATATCTAGTATCATTCACTGGTGAACCTGATTCATCTTTATCAAGCTTGGTTGTTGTCCCAATGGGGGTATCATTTGTCTTAGCTTCATTCATATCATACTTCTTCAGTAATTCCTTGATGTACTTTTGCTGATGGATTGATGTTCCTACTGGAGTTTGCTTGATTTGGAGTCCCAAGAAGAAATTCAATTCTCCCATCATACTCATCTCAAACTCACTATTCATTAGTTGAGCAAATTCTACTCCTAGTGAGTCATTGGTTCCTCCAAATATAATGTCATCTACATATACTTGGACTATGAACAGATCTTTACCTTGTTTTCGAAGAAACAGTGTATTGTCAATTTTTCCTCTTGTATATCCATGTGTGAGAAGGAAAGTAGACAATCGATCATACCATGCTCTTGGTGCTTGTTTCAACCCATAGAGTGCTTTGTCCAGTTTATATACATGATCAGGATATATGGTGTTTTCGAAACCTGGAGGTTGTTTTACATACACCTCTTCTTGTAGGTAACCATTTAAAAAGGCACTTTTGACGTCCATTTGGTAGAGTTTGAACTCCATGTGAGCAGCATATGCAACCAGTATTCTAATTGCCTCAATTCTTGCTACTGGTGCGAAGGTTTCATCATAGTCTATACCTTCTTCTTGGTTGTATCCCTGTACAACTAGCCTAGCTTTGTTGCGCACTATTTGACCTTGCTCATCGAGCTTGTTTCTAAACACCCACCTAGTTCCTATTACTGTTCTGTTTTGGGGCTTTGGAACCAGGTTCCACACTCTGCTTCTTTCAAATTGGTTGAGCTCCTCTTGCATAGCACCAATCCATTCAGAGTCTAGCAATGCTTCATTTGTATTTTTAGGCTCAATCAGGGACACATAGGCAGAAAATGCACACATACTACGTAGTTTGGATCTTGTAGATATGCCTGAGTTAAGAGGAGTAAGAAGATTTTGCAGAGGGTGAGAGCTTTGATGTTTCCAATTATGAGTAGGAATACTTACTGGTTCTTGAGGTATAGATGAACCAGTTTCATCAGCAGACTTATCTCCTATTTTAGATGTTTTGTCAGATGGTATGGATTCTTTTTCCCATGTTTTTGGTTCTGACTGCTTGGAGCAGGTTCCCTCGTTTTGTTCATCCTCTGAATTTCCTTCAACTTCACTATTATGTTCATTAAAGACAACATGGACACTTTCTTCTACTCGGTTTGTTCTTTTATTCAGTACCTTGTAGGCCTTGCTTTGTGATGAGTAGCCTAGAAAGATTCCTTCATCACTCTTGGCATCAAATTTTCCCAAATTGTCTTTGTCATTGTTGTGTATAAAACATACACATCCAAAGGCCCTAAGATGTGCTAGATTTGGTTTTCTTCCTTTTAGTAGCTCATATGGTGTTTTGTTTAACACTGATCTGATCATACATCTATTTATTAAATAACATCCTGTATTTACTGCTTCAGCCCAATAGATTTTTGGAAGTTTGTTTGAGATCAACATTGTTCTTGCAATATCTTCCAGTGTTCTATTTTTCCTCTCAACAACACCATTTTGTTGTGGTGTTCTAGGTGCTGAGAAGTTATGCTCAATTCCATTTGTAGTACAAAATTGTAGGAATTGTGAGTTCTCAAACTCCAGTCCATGATCAGATCTGATGCTGATTATTTCTTTGTTGAATTTCTTCTGAACCAGCTTGGCAAAAACTTCAAACATAGTGAATGTCTCATCCTTTGTTGCAAGAAACAATGTCCAAGTGAATCTTGAGTAGTCGTCAACTATTACAAACACATATCTTTTTCCACCCCTGCTTTGTACACGCATTGGTCCACACAAATCCATGTGAAGCAATTCAAGTGGTTTAGTAGTACTTACTGTCAACTTTGGTTTGAAGGATGACCTAACCTGTTTTCCTTGGATGCAGGTTCCACATACTTGGTTGTCCTTGAAACTTTTGGTTGGCAGCCCCCTAACCAGGTCTTTAGATATGAGTTTGTTTATAGTTGTCATGCTAATGTGTCCTATTCTTTTGTGCCATAGCATGGAGCAATCTGAGACTGCACTTAGACATTTAAGATTATCTTCCTTGGAGTCAACAGTCTTGACTTTGTACACATTCTTATGTCTCTTTCCTAGTAGAACCAGGTTTCCAGTCACTGAGTTTGTTACTCTGCATTCTTTTTCTGTAAAGAGAACGTTGTTTCCTTTATCACATATTTGAGATACGCTCAAAAGATTATGTTGTAGACCATTTACATAATATACGTTCTCAATTGCATGAGTATCCATTGTTCCAACCTTTCCAATTCCTTGAATTTCTCCACTTTTACCATTACCAAAGGCAACATTTCCTCCTTTGATGTTTTTGAGTGAGAGGAAGCTTCTTTTATCTCCAGTCATGTGTCTTGAGCATGCACTATCCAAGTACCATTGTTGCTGCTTCCTCTTCACTGATCCCTGCAATTTATTGTTGGATTTTAGTTTTTGGTACCCAAATCCACTTTGATTTTAGCTTAGAGAATGGGTGAATAAGATTTCTTCTGGCCCATCTAGGAAGAGACTTGTCTATAGGGATTTGTTTTTGCTCATTGGGTTTATCATGATGAAGTTTTCTCAAGGATTTCAAGTTTTTGTTATGAGCAGTTTGTTTCTTTTGACAATCATGACTTTTGTGTCCTACCAGTCCACAGTGCATGCATAAGCAGTCTATGTTGGGGTTTTTTACTTGAGAGCTGGTTCTATCAAAATCTATCCCATGTTTCTCAATTGTGCGATTCTTGTGAATGTTATCAAGCAGTATGGAGGACCTGGTCCATCTCATTCCATTTTCTGCTTCAGTTTTAGTCACAAGAAGCTCTTTGGAGAGTGTTTCATTCCTTTTAATTACCAGTTCTAGATTTTTACTTAGTTTGGTATTCTTGGATGAAAGATGAAGATTTTATTTTTCAAGACTCTTATTTTCTTCTCTTAGTGATGCATAGTCTTCTATTATCAGTTCCCTTTTTGAGTCTATGGTTTTATATGCATCAATGAGGGTGTAGAGTAAGGATTCTAGCTCTCTTTTTGAGTATGAACCTAGATTGTCTTGTAAGTTATGAAGACTAACCTTTATGTCTTCTTCTTCCTTTTCTTCTTCAGAATCTGATCCAGCCATAAGTGCTAGTATGGTTTCTTGTGATCTGCAAGTTTCCCTTTCTTCCTTGGTTTCCACTGCTACAAGAGCAAGAAAGTCATACTCATCTTCTTGTTCTAGTGCAAGAAGAGACTGTTTTTCTATCTCATCACCTTCAGACTCTTCATCAGATGAATTCCCCATTGCTGCAAAAGCCCTCTTCATTGACATGTCTGCCTCTTGAGGTGTCATTCTTCTGTTTGAGGGGACAAACTTATCCTTTTTGATGTCTTTCCCTTTCTCAAAGTTTACCTTTTTCTGTTCTACAGCCCAGAGTGGACAGAATTTGATGAAGTGATTTGGACTCCCACACTTATGACAGACCTGGTCTTTATTGTTTTCAGATGGTTTTTGAAAGGCTTTCCTTTGAAATGTTTGCCCTCTTTTTAGCATTCTGGTGAACCTTTTAGTTATGAGGGCAATGTTTTCATCTTCAAAATCATCTGATGCAGTAGCTTTTAGAACCAGGTTCCTTTCCTTTCTTTTTCCTCCAATTTCCTTTTCTTGGTTTTTCTTAAGTTCGTAAGTGATGAGATTACCAATTAACTCATCCATTCCCAGTGAGTCTAGGTCGCGGGCTTCAGTGATAGCCTCGACTTTGCTTTCCCAAGTTTCAGGAAGGACACTCAAGAGTTTTCTTACCGCTTTTCCATTAGGCACTATCTCTCCTAAAGAGTACATTTCATTGATGATGGAGGTGAACCTGGTGTGCATATCTTGAATAGTCTCTCCTTCTGCCATCCTGAACAGCTCATATTGTCTGTTCAAGTTGTCAATTTTAGACTTCTTGACTTGCGTTGTTCCCTCATGAGCTGTCTGCAGTGTTTCCCATATGGCTTTGGCATCTTGACATGACGAAATTCGATTGTATTCGTCTGGTCCTATGCCACATATCAGAATTTTCTTAGCTTTGGCATTGTTTTGAATTGCCAGCTTGTCTTCAACATTCCATTCCTTTCTTTCCTTTGGGATTTTGGTGATTCCATCAGTTGCTGTTTTCATAGGTATGGTTGGGCCATCTAGAATTACTCCCCATAGATCAGGGTTTTCGCCAATAAGATAGTCCATCATACGATTTTTCCACCATCCATAATATTTGCCATTGAACAGTGGTGGTCGTGTTTGTGAAGCTCCCTCTTGTGGGGTAGGTGGTGCTGCCATTGAGTCTTTTCAAGGTGTGAATCTTTTAACGAAAAGACCTGCTCTGATACCAATTGAAGAAACCTTACCCCAGAACACGAACCAGGTTCGCGTAAGTTGCTTTTAAGTAAAGACAGAATAGAGACACAAACACTTAACTTATTGAATTAAAAACCTTCCTCACTCAAGGAAGGAAAAACCCTGTTTTATTAATTCAACTATAAGATTTTGTGATTACAACTCAATAATCAAAAGTCTTATCTCTACTACTCCCTCGATTGCCTCCAATCGATCTCTCCAAAAGGCCAAACCCACCTTTTGTTACAATTCTCACTAACACTCAACCCTACAAAGAGCCAAACCCACCCTTTGCACAATAAACTGTAAACTACGATTAAGAACAAAACAAGACAAAATAGTTCTATACGATAAGACTTTCTTGCTCAAGAATGCTTCAAACGTGGCGATGCTATTAATCTCGAAGACCTCTGTTTTATGAATAATTCTGTCTTGTATTCTGCGTGAAGTGATGTGATTCTCCTCTGCCTCGTATGCTTCTTATAGAGTTTGTTGCCTTGTACAGTCCTCACTAATAAGGTAAGAAAGTTATATTTAAACAAGGATTCTTTTTTAAATTAGAATCCTTATTACATACAACTTCCTTCCTTAATAATATATTTAAGGTTTTCCTTAATTTGCGTTGACTTGTACCTTTAATATATTATTTTGGCTTTGACAAATAACTCTATTTTACTTGATCTTGGACTCTAGCTTGACTTCTTTCGCTGCGTACATTTGCTATTGTTCTTTGCGCTTTTTGTCTAATCATCAAAACAAATTAACGATTCTATCACATTCTATCACCATCAAAATTAAATTTGAATTGCAATTTAAATTTTCAAAATTGTCATATGCATTTTATCTTCCACACTATAAATAATAAAATTACAAATAATTCATATATATAAACTTAGCCATAAACAAGGTGAGAAATTTTTGCAATTGGTGAAAATGATATGCTCTAGTATTTATAGTAATCAATAAATTTATAACTTTATTGAATAATATAAATTAAAAGAGTAATATAGTAATCAACAATTTGTAACTTATATTGGTATTGAATGTCTTAATTGTAATTTAGTAACATCTTTAAGAAGGAATAGAGAAAGATATTAAAATAAAGGTATTAATGATGTCAAATGGTGAATAATTTTTTTTTATAAAGGAAAAAGATTTTTTAGAGCTTTATTAATTTGTAAGAGAAGAAAGATAGGATATTTTTTAAAAAAATAGATAAATATAAAGATCGTAATTAAAAATAATCTTACATGATAATTCTTTTTATATTCCCACAATATTTAATCATTATGTTGATAATTATATTTGCAAATGAATTAAGTTAATATTATAGAAAATGTCAAAAGTTTTTGGAGTTTTTTTGAAACAATCTTCTTTTCATTTCCGAATATACAATTAATGCTTAGAATATTGAAAGTGATTAGTGAATGTAGAAACAATATATTTTTCTTTCCTTACTTATAAGAAAATTGTAATTAAACCCTTATTGTCTATAAATAGTGATTTTATTTCCATTCTTGCAATGCAACTAATGTTTAATATATTTAATGTAATATAATAAGTCATAGATAGAGATAGATTTGATTTGATATATATATTTTTTTTAAAAAAAATGAAAATTATAAATTTATTATAAAACATAAGTAATATACTGGAAATAATATAGACTAAGATATATGGAAAGTAGAGTGTAGACATCATCTTATTCAAATGTCGTCTTCTCTCATCTCTCTTTCTAATGGTGAAAGAACAATCCTATTTATAGGTTGAGAATTCATTTCAAAAGTCACCATATTAAGTATCATAATAAATAGATACAATCTTATCAAAAAAGGTTAATAGAACCTAGGGAATATGAATAGTTATTCATGTATTAACTCAATTGACAATACACTCATTCAATGAATTTATAACACTTCCCGTTGAACGTCCATAGATAATGTGCCTCGTTAAAACCTTACTAGGAAAAATCAGTGAAAAAAGCCTAGTGAAGGAAAAAGAGTACACACATCTCATAATAGGCTTTGAATGTTGCCTCATTAAAAACTTTGCCAGGAAAATTCAACTTCAGACAAAACCATAGTTAAGGAAAAGAGTACAACGCGTATTTCACTCCACCGATGAAAACTTCACTTGATATCTCGGAGACGGCTCACTCCAATCTTGTATCTCAACTTTTCAAACGTTGATGTTGGCAATGCCTTAGTGAATAAATCAACAAGATTATCACTCGAACGAATTTATTGAACTTCTCACCATTTTGTTGAAGATCATGCGTGAAAAAGAACTTTGGTGAAATATGCTCTATCCGATCTCCTTTTATGTATCCTCCTTTCAATCGAGCTATACATACAACATATCTTCATACAAGGTTACTCGAATACCCAGAAGAATCACACAATTCTCAATATTTGCATGATCAATAACCTCTATGTGCACCAATTGCACTAATATATGATATTATTCAATCATTTTCATGAGATCGAAATTGATCTTTTTTATATTAATCAATCTCAAAATAATTAGGGTACTCAATGAAATTGTTTTAATACCTTTTAAATCCTTCAAGGATTTTCATATAACCTTCGTCGTCTAGCTAGACATGACAAACATTCATTACACATATTTCAATATTTCATCCATTGCCAGATTTAAACAAGTCTCATTACATCCGCTACAAGAGAGTAATATATCAATTTAATGATATCAGAACTTTTACAAAAGTTCTTTTATGTCCCGAGACACATGCCGTACTTTATATCTTATGGTTATACTTTCGCATAATGATTCATCGTACCCCACTGACATTATATTTTGATCCATGGACTATAAGTCCAAAACATAACTTTTTAAAATAAAACATAATTTACTTGAATTGCGCTTTTTATTTGGCCAATCATTTATCTATCCACACTATATGACATATTTGAATTCAAGATCCTCGTCATCATCTGTAGCATTGAGTGCTACTTCATATCAAAAATATCGTCGACGGTCTTTTGACGTGATTCCAATATGACATAACATGTCAAGATCTCTCCATATATCATCATTTCAGGTATCTGAACTTTTTTCAAGGTTTTTATGAAGTGTTATGTCAACGTGCTCCTTTTAAAGCACTTGCCTCATTATCATGATCTCTTGATCATTTGCTCCTCTCCTTTCTTAAGAAGTTTTATTCATTTAGAATCGATTGGTCTATCACGCTTTAAGTGTAAAATAGGCTCTGTCCTTTAAGGACTTCTTGTTGGAGCGTTTGCAGCTAAATTATAATTTAGGGTCAGCAAATTCATATGGCAATTAATTTGCAACATTAAGCAAAAAATTTATCCCTTGAACTTCATGTTTACATTTTCTTTTAACGAGGATCTGAATAATTCATAATTAACCTCATAAATAATTTTCACCTATCAATCATCTATCCCCCTAATGTTAGGAAATCTAACATTCATCCTAATCTTATTTAGAAATTCATCTTTGTGCGTGGTGGAGCAATTAAAATCATAACCGCACATCCAAACTTTAGATGAAAATTATTTAGTTCCTAACTCTGAACCAATTATGATGGGGAAACCTTGTTGGCTTGATGCATACATGTGTTGCTACATGTTAAATAAACTTATCTCTTACCAAATTTTATTTGGGATAAATGCTCTTATACCCATGATTTAACTATAATTGGAGACATACAATTTCTGCTAAACCAACCAACATTATCAATATAGTTTCATAATTTGAAACTGTGATCTTAATTTAGAAATTCAAGCAAACAACCTTAGAAAAATCAATTTGTAAGTTGAAAACAAAGAACATGTGACCATTTCATAGATGCAACTTATTATACAGTTGCAGACGGTCCACATGGCAAGTGAACGGGTCTATATTCACATTTTTGATATATTTCAAATAATTTCAGGGAATACAATCCTAATCTTACGATAATAATTTTATTGTGATAATAAACAATACAAGAGAATTCTTGAAAAATATTTTATTTTTTTATCATATAAAACAACATGAATTCTCAATTACTTTTGCATCATATTAGATCGGAATGGATGATCGATCATGCCAACTGATCTTTTTTTTTCAAACCTTTCGTAAAGGTGAGTTGCGGTATATATCTTTTTTGTCAAACCTCTCCTAGAGCCTAGATGTGAGTGGTGACATATATCCAACCCATAATGACTTTATCACATCTTGACTCATTCCCTTTTAGAATGATCGAGCATTCACAATTCTTATAACACGCCACGTTTGATTCAAGAAATGGACTAAACATTTATATGTGCTTCATAAATTTGCATTATAAGCACATTGTCATGCCTTTAAAATTTTATCATTTTTGCATGACTCACTTCAACATCACTTTAAAAAGTCAAATGTACCACCAATTTATCTTCCTTTATTTTGATGGAGGATTTTTATTTTATTAGGTCGCACAATGACCACAAATTCAATGACATTTTATACCATTATGGTGATAAGAATTGCCTTCACATTTTAAAGGATTATTTAGAGAACTAATAATGTTCTTTCTTTCATAATTACCACAATGATGACAATTTTAATTATGTCCCTCCACGCCCTTATTCATAATCATTTGTATTTTTCATACTTATTATTCATTGTTATCACATCTATATGATAGAATGAAATAATTGGACCAATTTCAAACTTATTATGTACTGCTACCATATTTATTTCAGGGAATTGTCAAATACAATGAGACAACTTTCATGCTTTTCATCAAAGTCTTAACCATCATTATAACATTACTATGGTCATCGGATTAAAACTGAATGTCTTACCCACACAAGGCATGATATGTCACAATTATGTGGGACTCGAACCCAATCATTATCATCATGGTGCATCAAAACTCATATTGATGTCTTACCTTCTTGGTGAGATAGAACATGAATCTACCGTCTTACCCTAAATTTTTTCCATTATGGTGCAACTGGACTTTCATTGAATGTCTTACCCCTTGGTGCAATGAGACTTGAATCCACCATCTTACCCACAACCAATGGTATAATAGAACAAATTACATCATGACTCACTCTTTGAGTCTATCAAAACATTGCAATAAAATTTATAAAATATAATACTCAAACTCATGCTGCCAAAATTTTATACCTTCTTCCATTTAAGATATTTCGTAAAGCATGTTATTTTCAATTAGTTATACATGTCTTTGATTCCTGATCAATATTAGTGACCGAACACAATTATATTCTAAATCAAAAAAAGATTCTAAAAAATACATACCTGGCGTTGTGCATATAAAGCTTGATTCCGTACTTATCATTTTTCCGTCTTAATTCTCATAACGAGATCAACCAGAACATGAACTAAAGAAAAAATTAAAACTCAATCTCAATTGAATAGAGCCTCGTGCTGATAACATGTTATAAAACATAAGTAATATTCTGAAAATAATATAGACAAAGATATATGGGGAGTAGAGTGTAGAGATCATCTTATTCAAATGTCTTCGTCTTTCATATTTCTTTATAATGGTTAAAGAACAACCCTATTTATAGATTGAGAATTCACTCCAAAAGTCACCATATTAAGTATCATAATAAATAAATACAATCTTATTTAGAAAAGTTAATAGAACCTAAGAAATACGAATAGCTATTCATATATTAATTCAATGGAAATTCCACTCATTCAATGAGTTCATAACAAATATAGTTTCAGAGTGTATTTGGTATGAAGAAAAACATTTTTCGGAAAATGTGTTTCCAATTTTCTCATGTTTGGTTGGGACAAAAGTTTTAGAAAATGTTTTCCAAATCAACTCATTTTCCTCAAAATTGAGGAAAATGACTTCCCTTAAAAAATTAAGAAAAACATTTTCCAAAACTCTCATCCAACTTCAAATTGCATTTTTTTTTTCGAAAAAACATTAATTTTTCAAAAATATTTTCAAATTCAATTTTTTATTTTTTCATTCTTTCATTCCACCTCCAATCAGCCCCCACCCCTCTCCAAAAAAATAAAGTTTATTTCAAAAATATTTTCAATCTCTCAAATTTTTATTTCTTACCTCATTCACCCCCTCCCTCCCCCCTCACCACCCAAAAAAAAGAAAAAAAATTAAGTTTATTTTTTAAAAATATTTTCAATTTCAAAATTTTATTTTTTCATCCTGATTTCCGACCCCGCCCCTCCCCCCTTCCTCCAAAAAAGTTATTTTTTTTAAAACGGAAAAGAGCCTAAAATATCCTTAAAGTATTGAAAATGGTACACAATTACCCCCATCCACCTATAAGCCCTTAAATACCCTTCACATCCACCTTTGGGTCCAAATTTACCCTTTCATTAACGGACCAAAATTAAAAAAAATTAAATTATAATTTTTAATTACGTGGCACTCAACCAGTGATTGTAATTTAATTATTTAAAATAATTTAAAACCCACCAATTACCCACCCATTTTAACTAAATCCGCCCCACTTACCCAATTTAAAAAAAACCCATCTAACTAAAAGATCTTAAAATCTTATTCCTCCAATTTTCACAAACCCACGCTACTTCATTGTCTTCTTCTTCTTCATTTTTGTAATCTTTAAGAATCTTTAATGGTTGAAAAAAAAATAGAGATGAAAAAACAAAGTGTTAAATGTTTCTTCTGTTTCAAAAAGCATATTATATTTTTCTTCAAAAGTCAAACTTAATTAATATTAGTAAGAATTTTTTTTTCATCATACTAAAGGAAGAATCATAAATCATATATACGTTGAGAAGCTTTAATCAATTAAAATAACAGTGACAAAAAGTTAGCTTCACAATCAAGTGTATGAAAATCTTTCAATGCGGCAAAAATGTGTTTTTCCCAATTTTCCACAAGTTTCCCTTTGATGCTGACTTCTTCAAGTTGCAAGATGATGAAGCTGAGAAGACAATGAAGTAGCATGGGTTTGTGAAAATTGGAGGAATAAGGTTTTAGGATTTTTTTAGTTAGATGAGTTTTTTTAAATTGGGTAAGTGGGGCGGGTTTAGTTAAAATGGTTGGTAATGGGTGGGTTTTATTTTTAAATTATTTAAATAATTAATTACAACCAATGATTGAGTTCCACGTAATAAAAATTATATTTAATTTTTTTTAATTGGGTCCGTTAATGAAGGGGGGTAAATTTGGACCCAAAGGTGGATGTGAAGGGTATTTGAGGGCTAATAGGTGGATGGGGGTAATTGTGTACCATTTTCAATACTTCAAGAGTATTTTAGGCCATTTTCCGTTTTTAAAAAAATATTTTCAACTTCAAATTTTTATTTTTCACCCCTACCTTTCCACCCTAGCCCACACTCCCAACCCCATTTTTTTTTCCACTCTATTAAAAATAATTTTTTTTCTCAAAAAACATTTTGTTTCATTCATAAGTCAAAATACTAAAATTATTTTCAAAAAATATTTTCTACTCCCATCAAACATGAAAAAAATAAGTCCAAATAAAAATATTTTCTTTATAAGAAACACACCTTTAAATAAAAAACTAGTTTACTCATAAAAATAAGAAACAGAGGAATAAGTGTGGGTAGTATGTGGAGCCATGGAATGAGAAAAAGGAAGAGACTTCATTTTCCTGTCATCTTATCTCTACAAAGTTATCTCCTTTGTCAACTACTCCAAAATTTCCTTTTTATCTTATCCTTTCGCCCAAAACCCACTTTCAAATGCAAAGCAATTTCATCTAAATCCCATTGCAAATCATGTCTTGTATTTACAGTTCAGTCTCTTCTTTCTCAATTTCATCTAAATCGTCTTCTTCTTCTCGCTCGAAATTCAAGCCCAGAATCTCTTGTTCCGTTGGAGGTAATTGATTCCACCGCTTTTACTTGCTGATTACTATAATGCTACTTTGTTTCACCAGATCTCTTTCTGATTGCTAATGTCGTCCCTATGTACTGATTTCTTTCGATTATTAAGTTATGTTAGGGCTTTTCTCGAATATTCGTCAAAATTGTGGCATTGTTGTCTTAAAATTTGGTTATGATCAATTGACTGTAGCTGAAGATAAATCTATTTGTTATTTAAGCAAAAATTGAGTTTTAGTAGTAGTTACAAATTTCTCTTACATTATATTACTTGGTATTTTCTCCTTCGAAACAGATCACTTTGGTGTCCTGTTTATTTATTTATTTATTTATTTATTTATTTTTTTCTGTTAAGCAGAATTTTTTTCGAATCGGCCTGTTCATAAATGTGATACAATAGTATTTGGAAGGGCTAGTAAGACTGGGTAGAACTATGTTACTCGCGCATAGTTGTCTCAAAAGACATATAATGTTTCCCTTAGCTAAGAACATAATACAAAGGAAGCAAATGATTCATATAGGTAATACCAATTTGATGGAATTAAGACTTAGTGAGATTAGTTTTAGTTTGGTCCCTGCATTGATATTTGTGAGATTAGAGTCCTTGATTTTCCATAAAAGACATACAATTTACTACTAGAATGAACGTACTGATTGAACAATATGGAAACTAGGATGCATATATCTAAGTCTCTTTTGCCTGATTGATACTTATTTTTTGTGAATTCTATTTAAACAACAAAACAGAAGCCTAGTCTTATACAACCAAAGAAAAATAATCACATATGGACTATGGAGCAAAGGATCACATAAAGCTTCTGAAAAAAGGCTACAAAGAAGATGCCAAAGTTTGTGCCTTTAAAATAAATAAATAATACACACTATAATTCCACAAAGTCAAAACCCAATCTGGTACTTGTTTTACACTAAGATCAAGCATACAGGGGCTGTCCGCTAAGTTGAAGTGTCATAATGTGATGGTCTATAAATACTGACTCCAGTTTTTATTTACTTGATCAAGAAAATACTCCCTCTGTTTCAATTTATGTGTATTATTTCATTTTTTACGGCTCAAAAATGGATGCCTTTTTCTATATTTTATAAGTTCTGATTTCAGATATTCCCTTTTTACCCGGAATGACACTCCCTTATAGGAGTGGCTTGCCATGTTTACTTACCCTCAATGACACTCCCAATGGGCTTATGTTAGATTTAACAACCACGAGGCTATCAAAGTGAGAGTAATAGGAAAATGCTAGAATTAACTATCATGGGGCTATCACAAAGTGAGAGCAATAGGAAAATGCTAGATTAATGACCATGGGGCTATCACAGAGTGTGAGTAATAGGAAAATGCTAGAGAATTAGTTTAAGGGGAAATTGCAAAGCAAGCAATAGTTTAAGGGACTATAGTGCATTATAACCTATTCTCTTTGATGAAAAACATATAGAAGTATTGGAATTTTTAACCAAACTAAGTCATTATATAAAACAATTTACCAAAGTAATACATTTTTTTAAATTTACAAAACTAGTATAAACGTATTTCATGGTAACGTTTTAGGGTATATTTTATTTTAAAAAAACTAACAGCCCCATTCGGTTGATATACGTCACTGTAGAAGTAACGTTTTACATTTTAAAACGTTATTTTCAGTAACGTTTTACCCTAAAACGTTATTGTGAGTAACGTTTAGGAGTTAAACGTTACTGTGAGTAACGTATATCAATCTGACGCCATCAACTTTAAAAAATAAAATATATGCTAAAACGTTACTGTGGAATACGTTTTTATACTATTTTGTAAAATGACTTTATATAATGGCTTAGTTTGGTCAAAACCTCGAAGTATTGCATACACATCTAAAGCTGCTTGTTCCATGTTTTGGCGATCACATTACATATTTGTCAAACTTAATGAGAATTGAGCATATTCATCACCTAATATTTTTCTGTAATTTTTGTATAACAAGCTAAATGAATGAGCATTATCCTATTCTTGAACATTGAGCTATTGAAGATAAACCCACATATTCTTTAGATTGTCCTTGCTTCTGAATCTGTGGCTAGTGTCTCTTGTGTTACTTTAACGCAAGTTAGGTTTATTGTGCTTATCTGTCATTACTTGAAGCCTTGTCGATTTTTTCATTTTTAAAAATGGATTCCAATTCTATTTTCTACATGGTCTTGTGATTGATGTGCTTTAAATACAGGAACTGTTGCTGAACCAAAAACTATAAATGCAACAGAGCCTTTGTTGCTTGATGCTGTTCGGGGTAAAGAAGTAGAAAGGCCTCCTGTTTGGCTTATGAGACAAGCAGGGAGGTACATGAAGGCAGGTTTATAGTTCAATTTTACTTTTTGCATATGTTGAACTTCTAATCTGCGAAATATTAACTGCAGATTGTGTTACATATTTGACTTACTCATGTAATTGGAACTGCAAGAGATGATGTATTTTGTGAAAGAGAATACTTTGCATAAATGGCTATGAATAGAAAACTCAAACATTGTCTGTATGGAAAGACATTAATTCTCTTATGCCTTCTAATTGATGTACCTGATCTGCATTTCCATTATTGATCAGCTGCTTGCACGGGGATGGAATGACTAATTCTTCCTGCGTTGTCTGAAATCGAGAAAAAAAGGCTGGTGAAAAGAGAAGTTTGAACTTCTAAATCCTATTTGTTGGATGTTTCTACACACTTCAACTAGGAATACATGGCTTTTAGTGATCATAAAGCTAGAGAAGTTTCTATGCTCTAGTACTGCCGTGTTGGTTTTTTGATTCTATGTTAAGAGTTTTCTGGCTTGATTAGGTGGATTTATCTTACTCCTGTTTGATTTTTCAGATCTTTGTATTTTGCATCTTATTATTCACCTTTTCTTTTGTGAGAGTTATCAAATCTTATGTGAGAAGCACCCATCCTTTCGTGAGAGATCAGAAAATGTAGATCTTGTGGTAGAAATTTCTCTGCAGCCATGGAAAGTATTCCAGCCTGATGGGGTGAGAATCTCTGCAGTCCTATCTTAGCATGTGTTGGTGTTCTGTATATTATTTGGTGTTTCATTCTTTTTACTTTTACCTAAGAAGAATCCCAATCTTTTGATGTTTTTATTCACAAGCTACTGTTCTTAGCTCTATTGATGATTATTGGTTCACTCATAATGTTTTTTTCTCATGTTTGCAGGTCATTTTGTTTTCAGATATTCTTACTCCTCTCTCTGGAATGAACATCCCTTTTGACATTATAAAGGGGAAGGGTCCTGTCATATTTGATCCACCGACAACACTTTCTGATGTTGAGAAAGTTAGAGAATTTATTCCTGAAGAATCAGTTCCATATGTTGGAGAAGCATTAACAATTTTGCGGAAAGAGGTTAGGATTTCATGGCTATTTTGTTACTCTGGAGGTTATTTGTTAAGAACATTTTCCCTCTTTTTTGGTTGAAATACCAGAGGCGTAAATAAGCCTTACATGGAGTGATTTTGTTATCCTCAAATGAGGAAAAGCTTATTGCATCCTTCTGAAATTCGTGTAGATCATGTTCGTAAACTGTAAAAACTGCTTATATCTGTAGTCTAAGATCTACAAAGTACAGGAACTTAGACTACACCATGCCCACATTTTGTTTATATTTTATGGTATTTTAGACACCTGTACTGCAAATACAAACTAAGATTAGTTTAGAGTCTCTTGATTGAAAGATTCAACATCTTTGCTATCTCTTTCTGTTTTGAAATCCTTGCAGAAGATTTGTAAAAGTTTATTTCGTCCCCTAATACACTGGATATGGAGTTTAAGATGCAGGGGCTTATATATTGATTTGTGATAGTACTGATTGGAACAAATAGTATTGATTAGTGATAGTACTGATTTAAAACAAATAGAAGTGATAGTGTAAATAAAGTATTAAGAATTGGTTGAAAAATTAATTTGATAGAGAACATGTCCCATCAAATTTATTTGCATTCCCAAAAATTGTGAAAGTTGTATATAAATTGAATAGTGTCTATCCTTCTAGGACACCCTGAACTGGAAAAAAGTGCCATAAAATTGAAATAGAATAATAAACAACTTCAGGGCTTTGCTAATGTTAACACTCTTATTGCTGTTACTAACTGACTATCACATGTGCTATCATGTTAATTATATTAGAGTTTTGTCTTTGCTATGATAGGTAAATAATCAAGCAGCAGTTCTGGGTTTCGTTGGGGCACCATTTACGTTGGCATCATATGTGGTTGAAGGTGGTTCCTCTAAGAACTTTACAAAAATTAAGAGATTAGCTTTTGCGGAGCCCAAGGTAATTTACTGATGCTATTCTATGCTACTAAACCTGCGGTGACAATCATAATTTGTTAATTAGTTGAAATATATTATGTTTCCAATCCTTATCTAGTGGTTGAATCTTATTTTCCCTTGTCCTGCTTCCAGTATTAGAAAAAGGTAAAGAAATGTTGATGGATACTTCACTTTCTGTTAGATTTTGATTTAGTGTATGATTTAAGTCAACCATCTGTTGCTTGGAGTTGCTCTCAAAACCAGTGCCTTTTTTTGGATTTGGGGAGTCCAAAATTTCTCGATCCTGATTCTATTTGCTGTTACACTTCTTCTCTGTTGAGGAATAGGGTGGGGTAGATATTTGAACGCTTCCACTGGTGATTTGATAACTGATATACTCAATCGGCCATGGGAGCATCATTCCTTTGGCCTTTTTCTTTTCTTTCTTTTCCTTTTTAATACGAAAGGCAGGGTGGGCGGTTATTCCAGTACCATCTGAAAAAAATCACCTGAGGTTGTTTGTTGGTTTCTAAAGATAGGTGATATATTCTTGTGTTCTTTCCCTTACTGTAGTTTTCACTTCGCATTTCTATGATTTGACGAGCTGCCACTCAGCTCCTTAAAAGTTTGAGAAAGTGGAAATTCTTTGTTTATTTTGTCAAAGGACAATCGATGTATCTTATTCCCCTTTACAAACTCACAAGGTAAAGAATGCAGACCCCACTCTTCAATTTTTTTTTTTTTTGGGCAAATAATAGATTTATTGATTCACCAAGTAAACGTTATAGCACTAAAAGAAAAAAAAAGCGAAGGCCTGAGCTTCAACGGCTTCATCCCTCATCTACTTCATCCCCTCAACATCAGCTATCAATTATGAAGATAAAAATTCAATCTAGCTAAAGCTCCTCTCAATTTTCTGTACATATTCCCTCTATGATGTATCTCCTGAATTATAATCTTCACAATCTTGTCTTCACTTCGTTGCCTCTGTTTGAATATTCTTGCATTTCGTTCTTGCCAAATGGGATATACAACACTTGCCATGGTCATTCTATAAACTTCAGCATCTGTTTTTTTCCCCTTATGGTGTGTGCTAGCCCAAAGAACTTCTCCTTTACAGTCCAATACTTGACGCACTACGCCTTACCATACCAGTAGCCTTTTCCAAACTTCAGTTGATATGCTGCATTCAAACATCAGGTGAGCTACAGATTCATCCGTTTTGTTGCAGAAAGAGCATTTAGCTTCTTGAACCACCCCCCATTTCTGAAGCTTATCTTTGGTGAGTAATTTCTTGTGAATAGTCAGTCGTAGCATAAAAATCTATTTTGGCAACCCCTTGTTACAAACTAACCTTCTCCAAGATACCTTTGGGAATACTCCTCTTAGTTGTGTGTACATTTTGTGTATTGAAAGTTTCGGCATCTGGATCAACTCATCTTCACTATACCCTGCATCTTCCATTGTCTCCTTTGCTTTGAGAATTTTCTTATTATCCATGAAGCATTGTTTTCCTCCATAATCCACACCATTCTACCCTTCCCATAGTATGTGTGGATCCATTGGACCCAAAGCTTCTTTTTTTAGCACAGATTCCATAATAGCTTGCAAATAGCTGCCTTATTCCATGTTAGGATGACCAGAATGTTGAGTCCACCTGCTGACTGTGGGCAACATATTGTGTTCCATGCAATAAGAGCTTTCTTTGATATCTCAGCCCCTCCAGTCAATAAGAAACTTCTGCATAAAGCATCAATCATCTTTGAAATCTTTCCTGGTAATAGGAAAATTTGTGCCCAAAATGTTTGAATTGAGAAAAGAACACCCTTATAAGTTGCACCCTTCCAGCATATGATAGGAACTTTGTTGTCCAAGAGGTTATCCGTCCCACCATTTTATCCAAGAGAGGTTTGCATTGTGCCGCTGTAATCTTTTTTGTGCTCAAAGGTACCCAAGATAACGTATGGGTAGTTCTCCCTTCGTGTATCCTAATCCTCCAGGATTGCTTGTTGGTCTTGCGTCTGTACTCCGAAATATACTGAGCTTTTTTCCAGGTTTGCTCTGAGTCCAGAGGCCATAGAAAACTCTTTAAAACAATTATTCAGAAGTGTCACAGAACCAATATCTCCTCTACTGAACGTCAGCAAATCATCTTAACCCCAACTGAATAAGCTTCAATTTAGCACATTAGGGTGATAGTTAAAATCAAGCTCTTAACCAAATAAATGCATTAGGAATTTCACCAAAAGGAGAAAAATAATAAACAAAGAAAAATTAAAAGACACTTTCTTTTGTTAACCCATTCTCTAAATAGAGAGCACTAAGTATGTCACATTATATTCTACTTGAACCCAAATTAAAATAAAAATAGGGGGCATGGAGCACGTTACATCTTTGGGAAAATAAGTTTTGATTCCTAGAATGTGAACTAAAAAAATGATACGTGATGGGAAATAAGGAGTAGCAAGGTGAAATCGCACTCAGGCCACTTTTATTTGTCTAGTTGCTCGTGAGGTTAAGATTTCAGTTACTTCTTTTCTTTTCTTTTCTGCTGGAAGTCAATGACAGGACGACCTGTAGATTTTTTAGCAGGCTGCATTGTTTTTAAACCTGAGGGGGGGTTTAATGTAGTCTTCATGGATACCTTTTAAGAAACTAGCCTCTTCTGCTGAGAATTTGCTCGACATGTTAAAACGACCCTGCACATCCATCCTCCAAACCACTCCGCCTGGGTAAAGAAAAAGAGACATGATATACATGTTAGTACAAACACACTATCTATCCTTTCATGAGGTTATATTGATGGAAACATGGATTGTAATTATTATCACTGGAACAAGATTTGAGTACTTGTATCAATTCTGTATTTAAACAATTTGCCACTGGCTTATGATCTGCCAATTTATGTTTTAATGTTTTCAACTTTGTTGCTACACAGGTCCTTCATTCGCTGCTTCAAATATTTGCAACCTCAATGGCTAAATATATCCGTTACCAAGCTGACCATGGAGCTCAAGCAGTTCAGATCTTTGATTCATGGGCCACAGAGCTAAGCCCAGTCGATTTTGAGGAGTTCAGTCTACCATACTTAAAACAGATAGTTGAGGCAGTGAAACTAACCCATCCTGATCTCCCTCTGATTCTTTATGCAAGTGGATCAGGTGGCTTGCTTGAGAGACTACCCTTGACAGGAGTAGATGTAGTCAGTTTGGACTGGACAGTTGATATGGCTGATGGTAGGAGACGACTGGGTCCTAATGTGGCTATACAAGGTAATGTGGATCCTGGAGTGCTCTTTGGCTCCAAGGAATTTATTACAAACCGGATAAATGATACAGTGAAGAAAGCTGGTAAAGGGAAACATATTTTGAACCTTGGACATGGCATCAAAGTAGGTACACCTGAGGAAAATGTTGCTCACTTCTTTGAGGTTGCTAAAGGTCTTAGGTATTAGAAGCAGATCAAATCATTATCAATTATAACCTGTTCCATATCTCCGACAAGGTCTTATCATTCTTCTCCTCATTTTTTCTCTTGTATCTAGTGATTCCTGTGAGTGAACAGGGAAACAAATATTTCCAGAGCATTTTTGTTAGAATGTGCTTTTAAGATCTAATTTGAGACTGAAGTTGAAGCTAGGCTTTCTCATTGTGTATCTGAGTGTAGATTTTTGACTGATAGTAGTCTAGTTCGACTCTGATAAACTTTGAAAGTTGAACTCACTGAACTTTTCGTTTGTTGGTTGCTGCTGTGTTCTCTCTTTTTCTTCTCCCCGTCTCTGTGGTTTGCTTGCTCCCAGTTGTATGCACGAGTCATGTCATGACATGAAAAAGGTATTTGTCTATTGTTCATTGTATTTTTGATGAAGTAGGTAGTTGTCAGGTGTTTCTAGTGGGCTAAACTATAGTAGTAAAGTTGGTAAGTTATGCTGTATTGTGGGCGTAGATGCAAGATGGTACATACAAGAGTGAATGTATAACGAGGTATGAGAAATATACAGAAAATGGTCCTCTTTTTAGGCAGCTTCTACCATCAGTATCCCATGGCTGCAACAGTATACATCATCTAAGTTAGCGAACACTTCAACTTGTTATTGTCAAGTACATGTGGTGCTTAGGACAAAGGAACTCCTGACATCAGGAAGAACTTCATCGGTTAAATACCTTGTTAGTTTGCTTTTGTCTTGTTGTCGGGTTAACTAGATGGTTTCTGTTGGAGAAAAAGGCAGCAACTCGTGCTCTCAAGTTATGAAATAAGAAGAAAAGGACTAGTATCTCAACGACGCAACTCCTCAGCTAGAGTTGGCATAATGCATGTTAGAGGTGTACATGGTCGGGTCGGGTCATGTTTTTAAAATATCAAATCAAACCATTTGTGTTGGATTTTTAAATCTATAAACCAAACCATAAAGCTCGGGTATTTGACCTCGGATTTTTTCGGCTTGTTCAGTTTTTTCGGGTTTTTCCGCTATAAGTATTAATTCAAACATATAATTTACTTGTATGTCAAATATTTCTTCAGTTCACCAGTATATAGTAATCTAAGGTGTTCCTTAAGAATATAACATAAATAATGATATGATTAATGACACTAAAATATTCAAATATATATATATATATATATATATTATATATATATATATATATATAATATATATAATATATATATATATATATATATATTATATATATATATATATATATAAAATCATGATATCATGTAAAAAAGAATTGCAAATTAACAAGTCATAATGAAATGATCATAATTTAAAAGTAGGCTTAAGTCATAGACAGCTCCTTAAATTTGTCAACATATTTCACTTAAACACTTTAACTAGAACTTATATCTATTGAACACCTGGATTATTTAAACAAGTTGTGCACATGTGGCAAAAAAGTGTGATTCACGCCTTATTGAGCGCGTGAATCATTTAATCAACATATTTTCGAACTTTTTTTCTCATTATTTTTTTTAAAAAATAACAATCTTTTCAAATCATCCCTTTCAAAATTGCACCAGCCCTGCTGCTCCTATTTCTTCATAACAATCCACCGTTAAGATTTTTTACAAATTTACTTCTTCTAGGTTTATACTTAAATTTGCAAAGAAATCCAAGGTAATAATAAATCCAAACATCACTTTATTCCTTACATTCCAAGCCTTAATATGTTATTTTATCATATTTTTATTTTGTTAATAGTAATTTCCAATTGGAGCAGATGAACCCCAGCGTTATCATACACAAGGACACCTCTTCATTTTTTTTTCTTCTTGTCATTGTTCTAATTTTTCAAATTTAAAATTATATCTTGACATCTTTTTTGCCGGAAAAAATGGATACCACCATCCATATTTTTTTGCTAGAAAAAAGAAGGCTATCATCCACATCTTCTTACCAGAAAAAATGGAGACCGCATACACCACCCCTTCTTCTTCCACAACAAAGTAGAAACAAAATTCGAAATCAAAATTAATAAGGAAGAACATATTTTTTGTAAAAAAATAACAACATCAATTTCAAATAGGAACAAAAAGACGGGATAAAGAGAAACAAAAATAAAAAATTCGTAGTTAGTATATGTTAAAATCTCCACTTTTTTTTTTAGATGAACAACAAGAATGGTGGAAAGGGTTATCTTTAAGGGAAAGAGAAGAAGGGGGAGGTTTGGGGTGGGTGGGATGAGGTGGATTTTTAATTTTTTTTTTCCTGGTTGAAACTCTTTATTTTTTAGATTTAGTTTTTTTGTATTTTAATTTCATTTATTTAAGATAATTAAACTAAAATGCCACATGTCCAAGTTTAATTTGTCAATTTGCCACATCAACTGCGTGTGTGTTGCACACACTTCATTTTTTAACTAGGTGTCAGAAAAATGTTTTGATAGGTATAATTTTTTAAGGTTGAAGTGTCTAATAGGAAAATGGATATGTTGAGGTGTCTAAGTGAAATATGTGGACAACTTTAAGGGGCGTAGATGACTTAAGCCTTAAAAGTACTACATCATGCTAAAATAAGTTTAATAAGTATTAGTTATATGATTAAATATTAAAGAAAATTAAAGTTAGATTATGTATTTTAATTATCTAAATCAATGTAAAATCAAAGAATACATATTCAATATTATTGTCATTTTTAGGGTTAAATTATTTTTCATTTTGTATTAGTATTAATATGATTTTGATTTAGGTTTTATTATAATTATCAACACCTGTGGACTATAAGCTTTATGGAACCATTCAAAACTAAGTTTCAAAATTGAAATAATATATTAAAAGATTTAAAACTATGAAAAGTATAAGAAATATTTAAAAATTATATCAAAGTAAATATTTTTATGTATAAAATAAAATTTTAAAATTATATATATAATATTGGTTTGGTTTGGTCTCGGATTATTTTTTTTTAGTTAAAATCAAATCAATTCAAATATAGTCAATTTTTTTTCCAACACCAAACCAAGTCAAACCAACCACTAGTCGATTTTTTTTCTCGATTTGCGATTTGATTCGATTCTGTACACCCCTAGTCCAAACTATTAGCAAGGTGATTTTTTCTCCCACTATATTAAAAATGTGATTATATGTAACTGTTACAAGAATCAAGTATTGTGCATTAAATTTAATGGAGGGTTGTTTACAAAATAATACTACTTCTAAACAATAACATAGTTTACATAATTAAATTTGCAATTATTAGTATAAATAATTTAAATCTTAAATATTTGATAATTTATTATTTTTTTAAGAAAATCAATTTTTTTCTCAAACAACAATAAAAAATCATTAATCAGTTGCTAGAAAGAAAACAAGCCTGTAGTATAGTATATTGCAACACCAAGATAAGAAAAGGCCACGAAATCTCCAAAAAAAATGATCATATTTTTTGCACTTGGATGAACTTTACAATGTGAATGTTTGCTTTTTAGTTTTGGTGTTTTGTTAGTTAGAGATTGAAGTTGCGTGCATGCATAAACATGTGGCATCAATAAAGGTTCAAGAAGAATTAAAATATGTATTAATTTTGTTTTGCATTTAATATTATAGATAATTACAGTTAATTTGTATTGTAAAGAGAATAGTTAATTAAATTTGATGGTTCTTTTTTAGCATGACGTTAATTTTTTTGATTTATATTTTTCAAACAGCAAAATAAATAAATAAATTGATAATGTGCAATGTTAGTGCAATGTCTAAGTTTAGTGTTTTTGGATTATATGCTAGCATGCATGACTTATCACATAATGCACACTATTAGCAATGTGATTTTTCTCTCATTATATTAATGTGACTATATGTAACTGTTACAAGAAACAAGCATTGTGCATTAAATTTAATGGAGATATTGTCTACAAAATAATAGTACTTCAAAACAGTAACATAGTGTAGATAATTAAATTTACAATTATTAGTATATATAATTTAAATCTTAAATATATTAGATGGTTAAATAATTTTTTTGAAGAAAATCAATTTTTTTCCTCAAACAACGATAAAAAGGTCATTAATCAGTTGCTAGAAAGAAAACAAGCATATAGTATTGTACTTTGTAACACCAAGATAATAAAAGGCCAAGAAATCTCCAAAAATAATCACATTTTTTTGCACTTGGAAGAACTTTACAATGTGAAAGTTTGCTTTTTAATTATGGTGTTTTGCTAATTAGAGGCTGAAGTTGCCTGCATGCATAAACACGTGGCATCAATGAAGGTTCAAGAATAATTAAAATATATTTTAATTTTATTTTGTACTTAACATTTAAGTTATAGATAATTACAGTTAATTTGTATTGTATTGAGAATAATTAATTAAATTTGATGGTTCTTTGACGTTAATTTTTTTGGTTTATTCTTTTCAAAAGCAAAAAATAAATAAATTAATAATGTGCAATGAGTGCAATGTCTGACTTTAGTGTTTTGGATTATATGCTAGCATGCATGACTTAGCACATAATGCACACTATTAGCAAGGTGTTTTCTCTCTCACTATATTAATGTGACTATATGTAACTGTTACAAGAAACAAACATTGTGCATTAAATTTAATGGAGATATTGTCTACAAAATAATGGTACTTCAAAACAGTAACATAGTGTAGATAATTAAATTTATAATTATTAGTATATATAATTTAAATCTTAAATATATTAGATGGTTAAATAATTTTTTTTTGAAGAAAATCAATTTTTTCCTCTAACAACGATAAAAAGGTCATTAATCAGTTGCTAGAAAGAAAACAAGCATATATTATTGTACTTTGTAACCCCAAGATAATATATGACCAAGAAATATTAAAAAAAATTCTACCACATATTTTGCATTTGGATGAACTTTACAATGTGAAAGTTTGCTTTTTAATTTTGGTATTTTGCTAGTTAGAAGTTGAAGCTGCCTGCATGCATAAACATGTGACATCAATGAACCCTCCAGAATAATTAAAATATGTTTTAATTTTGTTTTGTACTTAACATTTAAGTTATAGATAATTACAGTTAGTTTGTATTATATTGAGGATAAGTAATTCAATTTGATTGTTCTTTTTTGGCATGTAGTTAATTTTTGTGATTTTTTTTTCAAACTGGAAAAAGAGATAAATTGATAATGTGCAATGTTAGTGTTAATGTGCAATGGTTGTGCAATGTCCGAGTTTAGTGTTTTTGGATTATATGCTAGCTTGCATTACTTAGCACATAATGTAGACTATTAACATTGTGGTTTTTTCTCCCACTTTATTAAGAATGTAATTATATGTAGCTGTTACAAGAATTAAGTATTGTGCATTAAATTTAATGAAGAGTTGTCTACAGAATAGTACTACTTCTAAACAATAACATAGTATAGATAATCAAATTTACAATTATTAGTATATGTAATTTAAATCTTAAATATATTAGATAATTTAATAATTTTTTGAAGAAAATTATTTTTTTCCTCAAACAACGATAAAAAGGTCATTTATCAGTTGCTAGAAAGAAAGCAATCCTATAATATTGTATTTTGTAACACCAAGATAAGAAAATGCCAAGAAATCTCAAAAAAAAAAATTGATCACATTTTTTGCACTTGAATGAACTTTACAATGTGAATGTTTGCTTTTTAGTTTTGGTGTTTTGCCAGTTAGAGGTTGAAGTTTCCTGCATGCATACACATGTGGCATCAATAAAGGTTCAAGAATAATTAAAATATGTATTAATTATGTTTTGTATTTAACATTTAAGTTATAGATAAATACAGTTAATTTGTATTGTAATGAACCCGCATTCCTTCTGTGTTAAGGACGGAGACTCTTTCTGTCTTTGTCGAACTGTCTTGCCGCCTTGGCAGGCTTTGACCTGCTTTCCTATATAAGTAATTAAATTTGATGGTGTTTTTTTGGCATTACGTTAATTTTTTTGATTTATTTTTTTTCAAACAGCAAAAAGAGAAAAATTGATAATGTGCAATGTTAGTGCTGATGTACAATGTTTGCAATGTCTGAGTTTTGTCCTTTTGGTTTATTTGCTAGCATGCATGACTTAGCACATAATGCACACTATTAGCAAGGTGATTTTTTCTCCCACTGTATTAAAAATGTGATTATATGTAACTGTTACAAGAACCAAACATTGTGCATTAAATTTAATGGAGAGTTGTCTACAGAGTAGTACTAATTCTAAACAGTAACGTAGTGTAGATAATTAAATTTACAATTATTAGTATATATAATTTAAAATCTTAAATATATTAGATGATTTAATAATTTTTTTAAGAAAATCAATTTTTACCTCAAATAACGATAAAAAGGTCATAATCAGTTACTAGAAATAAAACAAGCCTATAGTATTGTATTTTTTAACACCAAGATAAGAAAAGTCCATGAAATCTCCAAAAAAAATCACATATTTTTGCACTTGGAAGAACCTTACAATGTGAAAGTTTGCTTTTTAATTTTGGTTGTGTGCTAATTAGAGGCTGAAGTTGCCTGCATGCATAAACATGTGGCATCAATGAAGGTTCAAGAATAATTAAAATATGTTTTAATTTTATTTTGTACTTAACATTTACATTATAGATCATTACAATTAGTTTGTATTGTATTGAGAATAAGTAATTCAATCTGATGGTTCTGTTTTGGTATGACGTTAATCTTTTTTATTTATTTTTTTCAAACAACAAAATGAGATAAATTGATAATGTGCAATGTTGGTGTTAATGTGCAACGTTTGTGCAATGTCTGAGTTTAGTGTTTTTGGATTATATGCTAGCATGCATGACTTAGCACATAATAAACACTATTAGCAAGGTGGTTTTTCTCTTACTATATTAATGTGACTATATGTAACTGTTACAAGAAACAAGCATTGTGCATTAAATTTAATGAAGTCTGTCTAAAGAATAGTACTACTTTAAACAGTAATATAGTGTAGATAATTAAATTTACAATTATTAGTATATATAATTTAAATCTTAAATATATTAGATAATTTAATAATTTATGAAGAAAATCAATTTTCCCCCCTTTAAATAACTAGAAAAAGGTTATTAAATGGTTCTTAAAAAGAAAACAAGCATATAGTATTGTATTTCGTAACACCAAGATAAAAAAGACCAAAAAATCTCCAAAAAAAATGATCACATTTTTTGCACTTGGATTAAATTTACAATGTGAATGTTTCCTTTTTAGTTTTGGTGTTTTGCTAGTTAGAGGTTGAAGTTGCCTGCATGCATAAACACGTAGCATCAATAAAGGTTCAAGAATAATTAAAATATGTATTAATTTATTTTGTATTTAATATTTAAGTTATAGATAATTACAGTTAATCTATATTATAAAGAGAATAATTAATTAAATTTGGTTGTTCTTTTTTAGCATGACGTTAATTTTTTTGATTGATTCTTTTCAAACAGCAAAAAAATAAATAAATTGATAATGTGCAATGTTAGTGCAATGTCTGAGTTTAGTGTTTTTGGATTATATGCTAGCATGCATGACTTATCACATAATGCACAGTATTAGCAAGGTGATTTCTCTCTCGCTATATTAATTTGACTATATGTAATTGTTACAATTGTTTTCAATCTGTGTTATCAAAATCAGAAGTTACTGATTCTAATAAATTGTTCAAAAATACGAAGTAATTGAAATTTATAGAACCAGTAAGAGAGGTGAACAAAAATTTAATTCTCAAAAACTAAAATCTGTAAAAACGTATCAGAATTTGGAAAAAAAAATCTTTTAAGTCGGGAAAAGATCAAGTCCACTGAACTCACAGTGTCCCCTTAAGGAAATTATTTCCCTCTAATATCCGAGGTTTGATTCGGTATATAACCTTCCACGGTAAAATGATCTTAATCAGCAGAGTGTAGATACAAAAAACTCTACTGTCAGGAATCAATCCACAAGAGGAAAGTACAAAGAAAAAATGTGTGCAGAAGAAGAAGAATATCAGAAAATTCATTTGAAAATATTTTGAAGAATGAGTGGTATTTATAGGCAAGAAGAATATGTTCTGAAAGGTTGCAACCTTTTCATAATTCACACGACCATTAATGAAAGTTTGCAACCTTTCAAATAGTACTGACTGTTCCTGAAATTTGACACCTTTCAGAACAGTCATGGCGGAAGATTTAAATAAAATGAGAAAATTTAAATAAAACGGGTCGCCCGCGGATTCGAGTCGGATCGGGTTAGTCAACTAAAAAGTTGAAATATTTCGATTTTTCAACTTTTGTTATCAATTAATTAATTGAAAAGATTATTTTCCATGTCATTCTTTCATTAAATAAATAATTAAAACATCTCTCGATCGATCATTTGCCGAAGCCGAAGTCGAGACGAGCGAGCGGCGACGACGACGGCGCGGGGAGGGGGGGGTCCCTATTTTCAACCCTTTTAAAAATTAATAGGAGTGTTTCTGTATTTAAACTCTCCTATTTTTTTTCCCATCACAGATGAGGGACAAATGCCTTTTCATAAAAGCATAAGAGGACTTTTCAAGTTCCCAACTCTTCAAGTTCTCAACTTTTCAAATTCCTCTCCTTCTCTCTATTTCCCATCAATTCTTGCTACATACCCTACAATCCCCCACATTGATGGAGAATGATTATAATATAGGAATGCACGGACAATTGTGTACTTTACAGGCAAGGATTAATTGCATCTGGATAAGTAGGTTTCCCTTGAACTTTCTGTAGTGAACATATGTTAGATATACTCGGTCAATCAGTAGATGTGATATCTTTGAACCGTCGAGATTTGGTGTATACCTAGACAATCATATGTCACACAATTAACCCTTTATTGTTTATAGTTCTTACTGTTGTGTTCGTTTCAGCCATGAACACCTCCTGGTTTCATGAGTGTATAGAGAATAGACTTTTGACATATAATTATCTTTGAAGCGTCTTTCACTTCACACTCACATAGGTGATTTCTAACTGTGTCATCTCGTACATACACTATTTGGTCAAATCTACCAAACTTAGCAAATCATTAAAAACTTTAAGCTTTATCACCTCATTAACAAGCTTTAAAGTCTTAACCTTGTTCCTGAACATTGTCTTCATCATAAGAATGGATTGAGTTAATTGACAATGTCGAACCGTCAGCCACAACTTTATTTTTCTCCTTGAATATACCTTTTGGGATCTCTAGTCTGATAGATAGAGTTTCCGTCATGCTGACTTGTCCTAAGACGTAAACCCATTCCCTTAGATGATCTTTCAACTGCCTCTCTCACTAGGCCTTTCGTTAGTGGATCTGACACATTATCGCTTGACTTTACATAGTCAATTGTGATAATTCCACTAGAGAGCAGTTGTCTTACGGTGTTATGTCTCTGTCGTATATGACGAGACTTCCAATTGTACATAACGCTCCCTGCCCTACCTATTGTTGCTTGACTATCGCAATGTATGCAAATTGGTCCAACAGGTTTGGGCCAAAATGGAATATCCTCTAGGAAATTTCGGAGCCATTCATCTTCTTCACCAGCCTTATCCAAATCAATGAATTCAGATTTCATTGTGGAGCGAGCAATACATGTCTGTTTGGATGATTTTCAAGAGACTGCTCCTCCACCAAGTATGAACACATAACCACTCGTGAAATTTATATCATTTGGCCCGGTGATCCGATTTGCATCACTATATCCTTAATCACAACATGATATTATTTATAATGCAAAACATAATGTTGTGTATATTTTAGATAACCCAACACACATTTCATTGTCATCCACTGAGTTTGATTCGGATTACTAGTGTACCGACTCAGTTTACTAATAGCACATGCTATATCTGGTCGCGTGCAATTCATAATATACGTCAAACTTTCCAACACTCGGGCATATTCCAATTGAGAGTCACTTTGACCTTCATTCTTTTGAAATGTTCAGCTCAAATCAATTGAAATTTTGACAACATTGAAATTCAAGTACTTGAAATTATCCAATACTTTTTCAATATAATGAGATTGAGATAATGCTAGTCCCTGGGGAGTTTTGATAATCCTGACCCGTAAGATAAAATCAGCAACTCCTAAGTCCTTTATATAGAACTTGCTGGACAACATGCGCTTAGTAGCATTTATATCGTCAATTTCTTTATTCATTATTAACATATCATCAACATACAAACAAACAATGACTTCATGATTCATAACATTTTTAATGTAAACACATTTATCACATTCGTTAATCTTGAATCCATTTGCCAACATTGTTTGATCAAATTTATCACGCCATTGTTTGGATGCTTGCTTGAGTCCATAAAGTGACTTCACAATTCTGCACACTTCTTTTTCTTTACCAGGAACTATAAACCCTTCAGGTTGTTCCATGTAAATTTCTTCCTCCTCTCAATTTAAGAAGGTTGTTTTTACACGCATTTGGTGGATTTTAAGATCATGCATTGATGCTAGTGCTATTAACATCCTAATTGATATTATCCTTGTTACTGGAGAGTATGTGTCAAAGTAGTCCAAACCTTCATTTTGTCTGTACCCATTGACTACCAGTCTAGCCTTATATTTGTCAATAGTCCCATCAAGTTTCATTTTTCTTTTAAAAATCCACTTTGATCCTAAAGGTTTATTTCCTGGAGGAAGATCATCCAATATCCAAGTGTGATTGCTTAAAATTAATTCGATCTCACTGTTGACTGCTTCTAATGAGTTGACTCAGATGAAGACGTAGCTGCTTTAAATGTTTGAGGCTCATTTCAAGCAATAGTGCTACAAAATCTGGTCCGAAGGAAGCAGATTTTCGTTGACGAGTACTACGCCTAGGTTCCTCACTAGTTAGAATATTTTTCATTGATTTTTCTCGTGGTCGATTAGGTCTTTCACTTGTTGACTCACTTTCAGTTTTATACGGATAAATGTTTCCAAAACTCTGCATTATCTGATTCAATTATTGTATTAAAATGAATCTCAGGATTATCAGATTTGTGAACAAAAAACCGAGAGGCTTTACTGTTCACAGCATACCCAATAAAGACACAATCTACTATTTTGTGTCCAATTTTAATCCACTTCTGTAAAGGAACCTCTACCTTGGCTAAACACCCCCACACTTTGAAATATTTCAAGTTGGATTTTCTTCCTTTCCATAACTCATATGGAATTGATTGTTTTTTCGATGGGGTACTCTATTGAGTATTTTATTAGTTGTAAGGATGGCTTCCCCCCAAAGGTTTCACGGTGAACCAAAATTTATCATTAAGGCATTTATCATTTCCTTTAACGTTCTGTTTTGCCAAACCATTTGGCTGTGGTGTATAAGGTGCAGTAGTTTGATGAATAATACCATATTCCAAACATATCTCTACAAAAGGAGATTCATCTTTTCCACCCCTATAACTTCGAACCATTTTTATCTTTAGATTCAATTGGTTATTCACTTTATTTTTTTATTGCTTAAATGCATTAATTGCTTCATCCTTACTATCGAGTGCAGTCATTGATAAAAGTTATAAAATATTTTTTCCCACCACGAGATGGTGTTGACTTCATATCGCATATATCTGTGTGAATTAAGTTTAAAGTTGTAGAATTTCTTTCAACAGACATGTCAGGATGTTTAACAAACTTACTTTCCACACAATTTTCGCATTTTGATTTATCGCATTTAAAATCAGGCAATACTTTTAGATTAACCAATTTTCGCAAGGCTTTGTAATTTACATGTCCCAAACGGTCATGCCATAAATCATTTAATTCCAATAAGTAAACAGAAACAGAATTTTTATTAATACTGTCAACAACCATTACATTTAGTTTGAAAAGACCCTCATTGAGGTAGCCCTTTCCTATGAACATTTCATTCTTACTTATTACAACTTTATCACTAACTAGGACACACTTAAACCCGTTCTTAACGAATAGTGTAGCAGAAACTAAATTCTTCCTAATAGTAGGGACATGCAAAACATTGTTCAAAGTCAACACCTTGTCGGATGTCATTTTCAACATTACTTTCCCAGTTCCTGCAATTCTTACTGTTGCTGTGTTTCCCAGAATAAAGCTTCATTGTACTCAGCAGGTGTAAACGTTGCAAAGGCTTCTTTCGCAGATCAAATATGTCTAGTGGCACCTGAGTCGAGAAACCACTCCTTGAGATTTCCAACTAAGTTACACTCCGAGATCATTGCACACAAGTCATCTGCATCTTCCATCTTCTCCACGATGTTTGCTTGACTTTTGTCTTAGCCTTTGTTTTTGTCCTTTCTTGAAGCACGACAATTAGAAGACCTATGACCAGCCTTGCCACAATTGTAACAGTTGCCTTTGAAGTTCTTCTTGTCATGTTCTGACTTCTGCCCGTTAGACTTCTGCCCGTTAGACTTCTTTCTTTTTTTTGTCTTTGGTAGGAGCTTCTTTCACAATATTAACTCCAATAATTGTTGAACTCTTACGCGACTTCTTTTCGGCGTTTTTGTTATCTTCCTCAATCTTGAGCCAAATCACAAGATCTTTAAGCTTCATTTCTTTATGCTTGTGCTTTAGATAATTCTTGAAATCGTTTCACAAAGGAGGCAACTTCTCAATAATTGCAGCCACTTGAAAAACTTCATTTACTATCTTATCTTCAACAATCAGATCATGGAGAATAAGTTGAAGTTCCTGCACTTGTGATCCAACAGTTTTACTATCTACCATTTTATAGTCTAAAAATTTTGCGACCACAAACTTTTTCAAGCATGCATTTTTTGTCTTATATTTCTTCTCAAGTGCATTCCCCAACTGTTTTGAAGTTGTTATTGCACTATAGACATTATATAAGTCATCCTCTAAAGCCATCAAAATATAGTCTTTACATAGGAAGTCTGCCTGTATCCATGCTTCAATAATCATGAATTTTTCTCTGTCTGGCGTATCATCAGCAGGAACTGGAGTATCTTCATTTGTAATTTTTTGCAGACCAAGAGTGGTAAGCCAGAAAAATACTCGTTGCTGCCATCCTTTGAAATTCACCTATGAATTTACCCGATTTCTCTACTTGTGGTACAACAGTTCGGGTTGGTGCAACAACAGCCACTGTAACACCATTGTTTACCATTTCTGATAAACAAAAATTGATACATTCTTAGTAAGCAATAAATTATAATTGCAGACTTAAAGGAGTATAAATCACGAAGATTTTTATCTCCACCAGAAACACAAGTTTTAAAAACAAAGTAATTTCCTTAAGATTGTTTTCAATCTGTGTTAT
Source organism: Solanum corneliomulleri (assembly GCA_027704805.1). Taxonomy (NCBI): domain Eukaryota; kingdom Viridiplantae; phylum Streptophyta; class Magnoliopsida; order Solanales; family Solanaceae; genus Solanum; species Solanum corneliomulleri. Next base: position 34,554,757 of record JAKWIY010003057.1, on the reverse strand, counting down.
CAAAACCAGAAATTATTGATTCTAATAAATTGTTCAGAAATACGAAGTAACTGAAATTTATAGAACCAGTAAGAGAGATGAACAGAAATTTAATTCACAAAAACTAAAATCTGTAAAAACGTGTCAGAATCTGGAAAAAAAATCTTTTGAATCGGGAAAAGATCAAGTCCACTGAACTCACAGTGTCCCTTTAAGGAAATTATTCCCCTCTAGTATCTGAGGTTTGATTTGGAATATAACCTCCCAGGGTAAAATGATCTTAATTAGCATAGTGTAGATACTAAAATCTCTACTGTAAGCGAATCAATCCACAACAGGAAAGTACACGAAAAAAAAATGTGTGCAGAAGAAAAAGAAGAATATCAGAAAATTCGTTTGAAAATATTTTGAAAAATGAGTGGTATTTATAGGCAAGAAGAATATGTTCTGAAAAGGTTGCAACCCTTTCAGAATTCACACGACCATTAATGAAAGTTTGCAACCTTTCAAATGGTACTGACTGTTCCTGAAAGTTGCAATCTTTAAGAACAGTCATGGCGGGAAATTTAAGTAGAATGGGAAAGTTCAGATAAAATGGGTCGCGTGCGGATCTGAGTCGGATCGGTTTAGTCAACTAAAAAATTGAAACATTTCGTTTAATTTTCAACTTCTGTTATCAACTAATTAATTGAAAATATTTTTGGCCATTTAATTAATTAATTAAATAAATAATTAAAACATCTCTCGATCGATCATTTGCCAAAATCGAAGCCGCAGCCGTAGTCGTAGCCGAGACGAGCGACGACGGCGACGGCACGAGGGGGGTTCCTCTTTCTAACCTTTTAAACAATTAATAGGAGTGTTTCTGTATTTAAACTCTCCTATTTTTCTTTCCATCACCGATGAGGAACAAATGCCTTTTCATTAAAGCATAAGAGGACTTTTCAAGTTCCCAACTCTTCAAGTTCTCAACTTTTCAAATTACTCCCCTTCCCTCTATTTCCTATCAATTCTTGCGACATACCCAACAACAAGAAACAAGCATTGTGCATTAAATTTAATCGAGAGTTCTCTACAAAATAGTACTACTTCAAAACAGTAACATAGTGTAGATAATTAAATTTACAATTATTAGTATATATAATTTAAATCTTAAATATATTAAATGGTTAAATGATTTTTTTGAAGAAAATCATTTATTCCTCAAACAACGGTAAAAAGGTCATTAATCAGTTGCTAGAAAGAAAACAAGCATATCGTATTGTACTTTGTAACACCAAGATAATAAAAGGCCAAGAAATTTCCCAAAAAAATTTATCATATTTTTTGCACTTGGATGAACTTTACGATGTGAAATTTTGCTTTTTAATTTTGATATTTTGCTAGTTAGAAGTTGAAGCTACCTGCATGCATAAACATGTGGCATCAATGAAACCTCAAGAATAATTAAAATATATTTTAATTTTGTTTTGTATTTAATATTAAAGTTATAGATAATTACAATTAATTTGTATTGTAATGAAAATAATTAATTAAATTTGATGGTTCTTTTTTAGCATGACGTTATTTTTTTGGTTTATTCTTTTCAAATAGCAATAAATAAATAAATTAATAATGTGCAATGTTAGTGCAATGTCTGACTTTAGTGTTTTCGATTATGTGCTAGCATGCATGACTTAGCACATAATGCACACTATTAGCAAGGTGTTTTCTCTCTCACTATATTAATGTGGCTATATGTAATTGTTACAAGAAACAAGCATTGTGCATTAAATTTAATAGAGAGTTGTCTACAAAATAGTAGTACTTCAAAACAATAACATAGTGTAGATAATTAAATTTACAATTATTAGTATATATATTTAAATCTTAAATATATTAGATGGTTAAATGATTTTTTGAAGAAAATCAATTTTTTTCCTCAAACAACGATAAAGATGTCATTAGTCAGTTGCTAGAAAGAAAATAAGCATATAGTATTGTACTTTGTAACACCAAGATAATAAAAGACCAAGAAATTTTCAAAAAAAATTCGACCACATTTTTTGCACTTGGATGAACTTTACAATGTGAAAGTTTGCTTTTTAATTTTGGTATTTTGCTAGTTAGAAGTTGAAGCTGCCTGCATGCATAAACATGTGGCATCAATGAACCCTCAAGAATAATTAAAATATGTTTTAATTTTGTTTTGTACTTAACATTTAAGTTATAGATAATTACAATTAGTATGTATTGTATTGAGGATAAGTAATTCAATTTGATGGTTCTTTTTTGGCATGTCGCTAATTTTTGTGATTTATTTTTTCTAAACAGGAAAAAGAGATAAATTGATAATGTGCAATGTTAGTGTTAATGTGTAGTGATTGTGCATTGTCCGAGTTTAGTGTTTTTGGATTATATGCTAGCTTGCATGAGTTAGCACATAATCCAGTCTAATAACATTGTCGTTTTTCTCCCACTATATTAAAAATGTAATTATATGTAGCTATTACAAGAATTAAGTATTGTGCATTAAATTTAATGGAGGATTGTCTACAGAATATTACTACTTCTAAACAATAACATAGTGTAGACAATTAAATTTACAATTATTAGTATATGTAATTTAAATCCTAAATATATTAGATAATGTAATATTTTTTTGACGAAAATTATACTTTTCCTCAAACAACGATAAAAAGGTCATTTATCAGTTGCTAGAAATAAATCAATCATATAATATTGTATTTTGTAATACCAAGATAAGAAAATACGCAAAAATCTAAAAAAAATAAAAAATCGATCACATTTTTTGCACTTGAATGAACTGTACAAAGTGAATGGTTGCTTTTTAGTTTTGGTGTTTTGACAGTTAGAGGTTGAAGTTTCCTACATGCATACACATGTGGCATCAATAAAGGTTCAAGAATAATTAAAATATGTATTAATTATGTTTTGTATTTAACATTTAAGTTATAGATAAATACAGTTAATTTGTATTGTAATGAACCTGCCTTCCTTCTGTGTTAAGGACGGAGACTCTTTCTGTCTTTGTCGAACTGCCTTGCCGCCTAGGCAGGCTTTGACCTGCTTTCCTATATAAGTAATTCAATTTGATGGTTTTTTTGACATGACGTTTATTTTTTTGACCTATTTTTTCAAACAACAAAAAGAGAAAAATTGATAATGTGCAATGTTAGTGCTGATGCACAATGTTTGCAATGTCTAAGTTTTGTGTTTTTGGATTATATGCTAGCATGCATGACTTAGCACATAATGCACACTATTAGCAAGGTGATTTTTTCTCTCACTGTATTAAAAATGTGATTGTATGTAACTGTTACAAGAATCAAGCATTGTGCATTAAATTTAATGGGAGTTGTCTACAGAGTAGTACTAATTGTAAACAGAAATATAGTATAGATAATTAAATTTATAATTACTAGTATATATAATTTAAAATCTTAAATATATTAGATGATTTAATAATTTTGAAGAAAATTAGTTTTTTCCTCAATAATGATAAAAAGGCATAATCAGTTACTAGAAAGAAAACAAGCCTATAGTATTGTATTTTGTAATACAAGATAAGAAAAGTCCAAGAAATCTCCAAAAAAAAATCACATTTTTTTGCACTAGGAAGAACTTTACAATGTGAAAGTTTGCTTTTTAATTTTGGTGTTTTGCTAATTAGAGGCTGAAGTTGCCTGCATGTATAAAAATGTGGCATCAATGAAGGTTCAAGAATAATTAAAATATATTTTAATTTTATTTTGTACTTAACCTTTACGTTATAGATCATTACAATTAGTTTGTATTGTGTTGAGAATAAGTAATTCAATCTGTTGGTTCTGTTTTGGTATGACTTTAATCTTTTTTTTTTTTCAAACAACAAAATATTAAAGGAAATTAAAGTCAGATTATGTATTTTAATTATCTAAATCAATGTAAAATCAAAGAATACATATTCAATATTATTGTCATTTTTAGGGTAAAATTATTTTTCATTTTGTATTGTATTAATATTATTTTGATTTACGTTTTATTATAATTATCAACATCTGTGGACTATAAGCTTTATGGAACC
>JAKWIY010003057.1:34521290-34550612 GCA_027704805.1 Solanum corneliomulleri | reverse complement strand
ACAAAATGGAATTGTGGAAAGAAAACATAGAGGCGTTTTAGAGACCTCTGGAACTTTCTTAATTAACAGTCTACTACTCACTGCAACTTTCTTAATTAACAGGTTTCCCTCCAGAGTTCTCAATGGTAAAACACCTCATGAGGTCTTGTTTGGTTCTCCTCCTATGTACCAGTTCCTTAAAGCTTTTGGGTGTCTTTGTTATGTTTCTACTTAAGCTCAAAATCGATCAAAGTTTTCACCTAGAGTTGTTCCTTGTGGGGCATCCCCCTGGACAAAAGGGATATGAACTTTTATCTTTTGATTCTATTAATATATTTGGGTCAAGACATGTCCATTTTCATAAATCTGTTTTTCCTTTCAAATCCACTTCCTCTGGCACTCCTATATTTAACTCATCTCCCTCTCTTCCATTATATGAATCTCCTTGTGGTGATCCTTCTCCACCTAAGGATCATATCACAACCATCCCTCAAACCAATCTTGATTTTGTGGATTTTCCTGGCTCATCTATGGATGGACCCGGTTCATCAACCAGTCTCATTCAACATGTTCCCCTTTCTGTTCTAGTACATTCACCTTAAAGATCTTCCAGGACACACAAACACCCAACTTACTTGCATGATTATTACTGCAACAATGTTTTCCTCACTGATCTTACCTCTTCTTGTTTCTCTACTCCCATCCAGCCACCCATTTTTCCTTTCATAGCCTTGTCTTCTGCTAACCAACATGTGGTCACATTCTCCTCTCCCATTATTGAACCTAATAGCTATGCACAAGCTGTTTTGCATTCAGTTTGGCAGACAACTATGGATGATGAGATCAAGACTTCAATTGCCAACAAAACTTGGGACATTGTTGAGTTGCCCAGAGGTAAGCGAGCTTTACCATGCAAATGGGTTTATAAGGTAAAACATAGGTCTTATGGAAGCATTGAAAGACTTAAAGCTTGACTTGTAGTATGTTTGATATTCAAAGAGTTGGGGGGTCGATTTTATTGAGACATATTCACATGTTATAAAGATGACACAATTCGTTGCTTTAGCCATTGCTGCTATGTTAAGACCGTTTTATCAACTAGACGTGAACAATGTGTTTCTTCATAGAGACCTCAATGATGAGGTATACATAAAATTTTCCGACAGGCTTGGATGCACCTGGTCCATCTCGTTATGTCTGTAGACAGTGAAGTTTGTATTGATAAGTCCATATTAAATTTGGATTAAATCTTAAATCACCATACGTTGACCAAGTCAAATTACTGGTTGATAAAGTCGGATTAATATCTAAGTCAAAATTGTATGACTTAAATCAAGTCCAAATCACTTGGGCCGGTCCATCAAGTTGACAAGATGAGCCCAACTCATGTTTCTCAAGCCCAGGGGTCAAAAATTGCACGGACTAAAACACCCCTAAAGCCCTAACTTAAGCCTATATAAAGAGGTCTTCTTTTGACCAAAAAGACACAAAAAATACATACATAAAAATACATAGTTGGCTCTTCAGTGGTTGATCTGCAAGTCTTCCGCATACAAAGAAGTCTTCGCTCCAAGTGTTGAGCCGCAAGTATTGCGTCAAATCAAGAACATTTTTGAAGAGAAAAATCAGAGGATTACATCTTTTATTAAAGATTTCATAAAGATTGTAACCTACACATTAATTCAATACAAATATCATTGTTTTGCTTGCTATTTTTCCTTTCTCCTGTTTGCTATTTTCTGGGATGAAACTTTAGACGCATACAAATTGGCACGCCTAGTGGGACAATATTTTCCTTTCAATCTTTTCTCTTCCAAATACAAGTTCAAGAACATTGACATGACTTTTGAGAAGATCAACTCAAAATATGCATCTGCATTCAAATCTGGATCAACATCTATATTTGCATTTGCATCCAAATCTGCGTCTACATCGACATTTAGATTTGCATCTGCATTAAAATTTGCATCTGTATCAAAGTCTGCATCTGCATCTTGATTCGCATCTATTTCCGCAAAAGCTGATGGATCCAAATTCTACAACGATGTGAAAAACATCCTTGATGTTACTGCAGAAAACATAAGACCTATCACAAGGAACCAAGCCAAGTTGTTGGGACAACAAGCCTCACGAGTGTCGTCCGAATCTGTTGCTGCTTTTAGTTTGTCCCCAAAATGTGTGAAGCCTCATGTGAAAGCCGCAAAAGAAGATATCGCCGAAATGGTCGAGAGGGTTCTTGACCAACTGATCCTATCTACATACGAAAAGCCTCCTGCTTTAGTCGACGATGATGTCTTGAGCACTGGATCCACATAACATGTTTGCATCACATATTTGGGAAAATCAACACCATTCTCCATCACCTATTATGGTTATGCACGCGATGGTTACTAGCACTTCATCCGTAGAAGAACAACTTGCGAGCTTGACAAGAGCTATTGAAGGCTTGACCAAGTACATTCAAGATTAAGATGCTGGAATTGTTAAGCTAACTAATAGGGTGGAAGGCATGATGGATAAGAATCAAGTCATGCGCCTAGAAAACGTCCACAAGTATAAGAGACTGTCGATCTCCCTTCAATGCAAGTGGAACATGCTAAAGAGATCTAATTTTCCTTTAATGGAACGATCCCGATCAACCAAATCAAGGAGTTCATCATGGGAACCATTAAAGACAAGTACGAGGTTACTACAAAATCCTCCTTGACATATGCAAGGTCATACACTGCAAGGATTGATAGCTTGAAAATGCCTGCCGGTTATGAACCTCCAAAATTTCAGTAGTTCGATGGTAAGAGAAGTCCAAAGCAACATGTGGCACACTTCATTGAAACGTGCAACAATGCTGGGACATACGGCGACTACCTCATCAAACAATTTGTCCGCTCTCTTAAGGGCAATGCCTTTGATTGGTACACAGACCTTGAGTCTGGTTCCATTGATAGTTGGGAACAAATAGGGCAAGAATTTCTCAACCGCTTGTATAGCACAAGACGTATTGTAAGCATGGTGGAACTTATAAACGCACATCAGCGAAATGAAGATCCGATCCTTGATTTCATCAACCGATGAAGCTTCGGGCATTGATATGTCCATTCAAGGTATGCATTGGGGTCTCCACTATATTTTGCAAGGTATAAAGCCTAAAACATTTGAAGAATTGGCCACTCGCGCTCATGATATGGAGTTCAGCATGTCGTCGGTTGGAACTGAAGCACCACCTATTCACGAACTCCGCAAAGTCAAAGAAAGGCAAGAATTCAAGAAAGTGGGAAAATATTTGCCAAAGACTGAAAACAAGGAATCCATGAATGTCAATACCTCTCATGTGAAATTCACCACAAGGCTGGGCAATACACAGAGCGCAAAAGCAACTTCTTTTGAAGAAATGACGAATCAAAAGCTCAAATTGAAGGAAATGCAGCAGAAGGACTACCCATTTCTTGACTCAGATGTTTCCGTAATCTTTGATGAACTCTTTGAGATGAAAATTTTTGAGTTACCAGAGATGAATAGACCAGATGAAGCAGGGAGGAGTGATGATCCAAAATACTACAAATATCACTGGTTGGTTGTCCATCCTATCGAGAAATACTTTGTCTTCAAGGATAAAATCATGGACTTAGCTCGCCAAGAGAAGATTGAAATTGAAGATGAGAAATTGAGTTCAAACCAAGTCAGTATCACTTCTGACTTACCCAATCTGGTCATGACTTGCAATTTTTTTGAAAGAAATAATGAGCAAGACATCCCAAACATCAATCAGACAAGAATGATTAAGTTTGGAGACTTTGATCCCATTGATGTAAATAATTTGTTATCTCTTCCTATACTAAGTGATGTGGCTTATGTAGGAGAGGGATCGATAAGAGAAGATGAAGACCCAGTCAATGATCTTGACGATTGGGGATGGACTTTTGTGATTCGCCGTAGACAACGAAAAATGAGTTCGCACAAAGAATCAACAAAGCCACACGTCAGGAAAAAGATGGTAAGGAGACCAAAACCAAGACTTTGAGTCTGCATTCAAAGAAGAAGGAAATAAAGGCGCACCACTACCAAGAGTCTCCTCGTCCAATTGCATGTGGAGAATATTTGCCAAATTGGTTCTACACCAAGTTCACATGCGATGGCACAAAAGCTCTATGTTGTAATGTCGATGAAAAGGAAACAAAAGATGCAACTCCATCATATCAATCATCAAAAGATGCTCCAAAGTCGTCTCCTAAAGTTGGAAATCCATCATGCCCATCACAAAAGATGTTCCACATCTGTCTCTTAGAGTTGAAAATGCATGTATGGCCAAAATCACATTCTCTGACGATGATATTCTATTTGGTAACACATTTCATAATCGCCCTTTATTCATGATCGGTTTTGCGCGTGAGAAACGAGTGAATAGAATCCTAGTCAATGGAGCAAATGGAATCAAAATCCTTCTAATTCGCACAATGAAAGAACTTAGGATATCAACGGAAAATCTTACTGATCGTCGCTTGATGATCCAAGGATTCAATCAAGGATGACAAAGGTCCATAGGGACCGTAAAAAAAGACCTCACCATCGGAGAGTTACAATCAAGCGTGTGGTTACACGTAATTGATGAAAAGACTTCATATAACATTTTTTCTTGGTAGGTCGTGGGTACATGAGAATAAAGTAATTCCATCTACCTACCACCAATATTTGAAGTATTAAGAAAATGGAGTTGTAAAAAGAATTATTGCACATGATAATCCATTCACTGAAGTTGAAGCTCACTTTGCTGATGCAAAGTTTTACTTGAAGAAATGTTAAAAGTTGATGAAATTGCATTTGGAGATGTCGAAATCCTTAACAAGATGGATAAGATAGCGGTCGGCAAGGCAAAAGTCGCAATCAAGGAAGATCCAAAGCTTGGCAATCCAAAAAAGATTTCTAACATGATTGGTGATTTTTCAAGTAAAAAGGTCACACTGATTCTTCGTTATGTCCCAAAGGCAAAGGAGAACAAGGGACACTCTCTCGAGTTGCGAGAAAATACGCTGGAAGGTTTGAACCTTCCTGTAAGGCGAATGATACCATGAAGTCATCCACAAAAATACATGGGAAGTCTATGTCTCCTAAGTTATTACTTCATGAAAAATTTGTGGCCCATAAGTCACCCCAATATGAAGCACTCCCAATGAAGCGTACAAAACAAGGTTTTGACCCTAATGCTTACAAGCTGCTAACAAAAGCTGGATTCGATCCAAATAAATTATCGAAATTAGGGAAGCTTCCGTCAGAAACCGTTATGAGGCAACAACGTGAGGGGTGGGCTACAAAAATCCTCCACCTATCCGCATCTCCATAAAAAGGTTGAGCAACAACTATATAACTGTAGAAAATGAGTATGCTAATTTTAACAAGAGGCCTTCTGTCTTCGATCAACTTGGAATCTCAACATAGAGGATTTCTGTATTTGAGAGATTAGGGCCATTGAGGAAGAAAAACAAGGTTCAGAGAAATAGCAAGGGTATACAAGCATCTGCTTTACCCAAATCTCAAAATTCTCCTAAAGACTTTTGAAGTCTAATCTTGTCTAGAATGAGCCGACATACGAATATTTTGGTATCTTATGGAGAAGTACTAAAGACAAAGTCGCATGTTGTAGTATACACTAAGCAGCGTGAGGAAGATGAAGAAAGTGTTGGCTCTTCATATCATGTCACCACAAAAGATGAAATGCATACTTTTTGTCCAATTAAAATTGTTGGAGAGTTGGAGAGTGTTTCATGGTGTTACCATGTATCTTTAAACGATGGAGAACCTCAAGAAGATGAAGATGCTAAAGATGCGCCACCCGTACTTGAAGAAGGAGTAAAGGTGACTGTTGATGCATTGAAAGAAATCAACCTTAGAACTAATAAAGATCCAAAACCCACTTATGTGAATGCTTCACTAGCAAGTGATGAGGAAAAAGCCTACATCGACTTACTCAAAGAGTATAAAGATGTATTTACTTGGAGTTACAAAGAAATGCCTGGATTAGACCTGAAGGTAGCAGTCCATCATCTTGCTGTGAGAAGCGGTGCACGCCCCATCAAGCAGGCTCAACAACGTTTTAGGCCTGAATTGGTCCCCATGATAGAAACTGAAGTTAACAAGCTTATTGAGGCTGGCTTTATCCGTGAAGTTAAGTACCCCACACGGGTTTCAAGTATTTTCCATGTGAGGAAGAAGAATGGGCAAATTTGAGTTCGCGTCGACTTTAGGTATCTCAATAATGCATGTCCAAAAGATGAATTTTCACTTCCTATCCCTGAGCTTATGATTGATGCCACTACTTGGTTTGAGGCAATGTCTTTTATGGATGGTTCATCCACCTATAACCAGATTCGCATGTCACCAAAGAATGAAGAATTGACCTCATTCCGCACTCTTAAAGGCATTTATTGATTTAAAGTAATGCCTTTTTGTTTGAAGAATGCAGGAGCAACATACCAAAGAGCTATGCAGAACATCTTTGCTAACATTCTTCACAAAATTTTTGAATGTAATGTTGATGTTTTAGTAGTGAAATCAAGGAAAAAGTGTGATCACTTGCAAGATTAAGGATGGTGTTTGATCTACTACGAAGGTATCAACTTAGAATGAATCCTTTAAAATGTGGGTTTGGAGTTACATCTGGAAAATTCCTTGGCTTTATTGTACGACATCGAGGAATCGAAATTGATCAAGCAAAAATAGATGTAATTCTGAAGATTGTCGAGCCAAGAAACATCCATGAATTGAAGAGTCTGCTAGGGAAGCTATCATATCTTAGGAGATTCATCTCAAATCTAGAAGGAAAGTGCTAACCAATCAGTCGTCTTATGAAAAAGGCCTTTTGAATGACTACAAACTTGTAGTAATGACATTGAGAGCATCAAGTCTTACTTGACCAAACCACTTGCAAAGCCATTGATACTTTACATATCAACTCAAGAAAGATCAGTGGGAGCACTCTTAGCCCAAGAGGATGGCGAAGGGAAAGAAAATTCCCTTTACTAACTGAGTAGGATGATGACACCAAATGAGTTGAAGTATTCGCCAATCGAAAAACTATGTTTGTCCTTGGTCTTCTCAATTCAGAAGATGAAACATTACTTTCAAGCTCACATCGTCTGTCTTATTTCTAAAGCAAATCCCATTAAATTTGTGATGTTGAAAACCATCCTCAATGATTGACTAGCAAGATGGTATCTCCAGTTTCAGCAATTTGAAATTGTGTATGTTCCTCAAAAAGCTGTAAAAGGGAAAAAATTGGTAGACTTCTTGGCAGACCACCCAGTACCTGATTATTGGGAACTCACTGATGAATTACCTGATGAAGATGCAATGGTTGTTGAAGTTCAACCGCCTTGGAAGATGTATTTTAATTGGGCCTCACATCATGAAGGATCCGGCGCTGGAGTTATATTCGTCACTTCTCAAGAGGAGATCTTGCCATATTCCTTCACCTTAACACAATGTGCTTCCAATAATGTTGCAGAATATCAAGCCTTAATACTTGGGCTTGAAATGGTGGACGATATGAAACAATTGCAATTACAAGTTTTTAAGACTCTAAATTAGTGATCAATCAATTGTTGGATAGCTATGAAGTCAAAAATCCAAAATTGCGCCTCTATCATGACTATGCACAAAAATTGATTAGATGGCTTGGAGATGTAACTCTTCAATATGTTCCAAGAAAGGAGAATAATAAATTTTATGCCTTAGCTGCTTTGGCTTCAACATTGAATCTGGCTGACCAAGCTCAAATCACTATCTACCAAAAAAGAATAGTACCACCAGAGGCGAATGAAGAAAGCAAACTTGAACATCTTATAGATGTTTCACAAGTTGAGATAGTCGACTAGAGACATGCCTTGATTGATTACTTGTGCTACAATATACTTTTAGAAGATCCAAAGAGAAAGACTGAAATCCGTCCTCGTGCTCCTCGATTTCTTTACTACAAAGATACTCTATATTGAATACCATTCAAAGGGGTTCTCTTGCGTTGTTTGGGAGAAGAAGAAGCAAATCAAGCTATGCAAGAAGCACATTCTGGAGTTTGTGGATCACATCAATCTAAGCCAAAGTTGCATTTTCATATAAAAATAATGGGTTATTATCTACCAACAATGGTAAAAGATTGCTTGAGTTATGCTTGAAGAAGTCAAGCATGCCAATTTCATGCAAACTTTATGCACCAACCTCCAAATGTTATACATCCGACTTTTGCATCTTGGCCATTTGATCCTTGGGTGTTTGACGTAGTTGGACCACTACCGAAATCTTCTGGCGGACACTTATACATACTTGTTGCGACATATTATTTCTCTAAATGAGTTGAGGCAGTAGCCCTTAAATAAGTAAAGAAGGAAAATGTTGCAAACATCATGAAGGTGAATATCATCTATCGTTTTGGCATTCCTAGTTATATACTAACAGATAATGGAAAGCCATTTGCCAATAAATTGATGGATAAGATCTGTGACTTTTTTGGCTTCAAACAACATAATTCTTCAATGTATTATGCTACTGCAAATCGTCTAGCTAAAGCATTTAACAAGACCCTGTGCAACTTGTTAAAGAAGGTCGTCTCCAAATCTAAAAGATATTGGCATGATGGAATGGAAGAAGCTCTTTGGGCATATCGGACGACTCATCGCACGCCGACTCAAGCAACTCCTTATCCTCTTGTTTTTGGAACTGAAGTTGTCCTTCCACTTGAACACAAATACCTTCATTGATGCTTACCATCCAAGAGGGACTTACCGAAGAAGATAATGCCCGTCTGCGCCTTGAAGAGTTAGAAGCTCTCGACGAGAAAAGGTTGGAAGCTCAACAAAGTCTTGAATGCTATCAAGCTCGTCTTTCTCGTGCTTCAATAAAAAGGTTCACCTAAGGTCCTTCCAAGTTGGTGATCAAGTTCTTGCAGTAAGAAGAACAATTATCATATCTCATAAATCGAAAAACAAGTTCACCTCAAAATAGAATGGACCATACGTCATCCAAAAAGTCTATTCAAGCGGAGCTTACAAAGTTGTGAATAGAGACGGCTTGTGGATTGGTCCCATCAATGGAAAATTCTTGATGAATTACTATCCTTGAAGCGGCGTCATACTCCTTGCCTGCATGAGTATAAACTGTGTACGGATCCCAAAAAAAATGTCCGCTAGGTTGAAAAATCTCGAAAGAGGTGGCCTAGGCAAAGTTAGGACACAAAAAATTAAATCTCAGAATACGTTATAACGATCACTGAAACACTGTACATCTCATCTTCAAAGATCACTAGAAAAGAATACAAAATTATAAGATTCACAAAATAATTAAATTAAATCTCTATAATTAGTTTATAAACAATCTAGACTCTTCACTGAGGTACGTAGACATCTAGATATTTCTCTATGTCAGTCAAGAATAAAAAAAATATACGTCGTCAGGTGAACAATATGTTGATTCTTTCAAATGAAGAGTTGAACACCCAAATTTTGAGCTGACTTTGAAGACAAATTTGCATTAATCCGTAAATTCTATGGATGCATTTTTTGTACATATTGAAGATATTGAAGTTAACTTTCCAACAAAAAAGGAAGCTCATTATTCCGGTGCTCTTACTCCATGTTATGAATTTTCTTCCACGTGTGTGCAAAGCTGAAGAAATCTGAAGATTCAAGCACGTAAATTTTAGCCCAACTTTGAAAACAGATCCGTAATAAACCGTAAACCCCATGGACGTGAGTTTTACATAGATCGAAGATCTCCAAGTTATCTTTTCAACCAAAAAAGAAGCTCATTATTACGATGCTCCTACTCCACGCTATGAATTTTCTTCCACATATACGCAAAGCTGAAGAAAGCTGAAAAAAGTAATGTTTTGTTGCAATCCTCGTACGAACGCTAGCTTATGGAGTCTTTTTTGTAATAAATAAAGGGGTATCGTGGAAAGAAACATTAAAATTCAAATTTCAAGACGAGTACTTCTTGTTGAAATATAAGTTACTATTTTATTGCTTCAAAAAGAAAAAAAAAAACCACTACACCACATAATGAGTGAATCAGAAATTCTAAGCAAATAAAAATAAATCCAACTATGAAAAAAAGCTTGAGGCTTATGATTTCTTGGCGTCTTTCTTGATAGCCTCTTTCTTGTTTGGTTAATCTCTCACTTCTCGTCGTTAGACATCACATTATTTGCCTCCACATCTGCTAGAGTTACTTGAAGTTTCTTCATGGATCCATCTAACTTTTCATGAGTCAACTTTGCACCATCAAGACGGAGTTGCGCATCAGAGAAGGCATTTTCATGTGATTCTTTAGTCATTTTTGATGATTTAAAGTATCATACTCCGCGTACCACTTGAAGAAATTCTCTACATGATCTTCCAAAGAAGGGCACGAAGGGTGGTTCGACATCAAAGCTGAAACTACAAAAGAAGTGTCAAGTGTGGTTCGTCATCGAAGTTGCAACTAAAAAAAAAATTCATGTGTGGTTCTTCATCAAAGCCACAACTCTAAAAGAAGATGCGCAGTGCCGCAATTGTAGAAGAAAATGTACTAAGTGTGGTTCATCTTTAAAGTCACAATTACGAAAGAAAAGGCATGCACCAAGTGGTTCATCATCAAAGATGAAATTACAAAAGAAAAGATATCAAGTGTGGTTCGTCGACAAAGCCGCTCATTGCTAAAGCCACAATTGTAAAAGAAGAGGCAAAAAGTGTGGTTCATCATCAAAGTTGAAACTACAAAAGAAGATGTATCAATTGGTTCTTCGCCAATTATGGACTACACTTTTTTTTTTGTGATATGGAGACTTTTTGCAATCCATCGTAAATCTTAAAAAAGTGTTGCATCTCACGGTGCGAATGGCACGAAGCTTCAAATCGGCATGGTGAAAATTACGGCATATTCTCTCTCGCTCGTCATGATGAATAATGTGTCTCACGGTGCCAATTGCACAAAGCTTCGAATCGGTGTGGTGAAAATTATGACATATGTTCTCGCACTCGTTATGATGAATGATATGTCTCATGGTTCCAATTACACAAAGCTTCGAATCGGCGTGGTGAAAATTATGATATTTGTTCTCTCACTTGTCATGATAAATGATGCGTCTCACGGTGCCAATTGCATGAAATATCAAATCGGCATGGTAAAAATTATGGCATATGATCACAGACTCGTCATGATGAATGATGTGTTTCACAGTGCCAATCGCACGAAGTTTCAAATCGGCATGATGAAAATTATGGCATATTCCCTCGCACTTGTCATGATGAATATGGTCCTATTGGTTTAAGAGTTTTATGTTGTCTCTCCATGTAGATGATAAAAAAATTCTCAATCAATACGGAAATCAATATGCGGCTCAAAATCATGAAGACTTAAAGAGTCTATTTTCTATAGAATGAAGTCTCTCTCCATTCGAGCTCTCCTACATCAAGATACAAATGTTTTGGTGAGACTCCACAAATCTACAAAACAATAACGACAGGATTGAATACCAACGTCAAAAATTAATTTTTGTCAATTCATGAAGAGTTTTCCCTTGAATTTTGTATATGTTGTGGATTTTGATGTCAACTTTCTATAGAAACAAGTCGCTTGTCATTCGAAATCTCGTACACCAAGATAGAGATATTTTGGTGGAACTACATAGAGCTATACAAAAAAAAGACAGATCTAATAGCAAACTTCAAAAATCAATTACCGCCAATTCTGAAGGGTTTTAGTTTCGAATTTCGGATATGTCGTATCCCTCTGATCCTAGTTTCTGTAACATCAAACGGATTATGATTTCAATATTTTTACAACAAGTTATGAAGTTCCTACAGTAGACGTGCTGTGCTGAAAAAAGTGACAAAAATTGAGTTTTGTATGCCTCAAATTGACAATCAATCCTTGTAAGAGCATGTGTATTTATAGAAATCAAAGTAGATAAATTGTGTTCCTACAAATTACGGAAAATTATGAAGATGAAAAATTTATTTCCTACAAATTATGAAGATTATGGTAAATTTTCATAAGAATTAAAATATGGAAATTTTCCATGGAATCGAATTATGAAAATTCAATTGAAACCAAATTATGGTAAGTTTTCATAAGAATTAAATTATGAAAATTTTCAATGGAAATTCCATAGAAACCAAAATGTGATAAGTTTTCATAAGAATTAAATTATGGAAAATTTTCCAAGGGAATCAAATTATGGAAAATTTTCCAAGGGAATCAAATTATGAAAATTTTATAGAAACCAAATTATGGTAAAGTTTTCTCAGGAGATACATGAAAAAATGTGCCCGATGAGAACAGACTCGCGTCATGAGAATTTGAATTCCTTGCATTCTATTCAAGTGAAAGCCTAAAATTTGCGTCGAAACCACAAGGTCCCAATCACCAAGTTAAGCTTGTGGGCGCAATCCTTGCTCGTTGAATTGGTGGTCATTTCGTAGTTGATGACCCAAATGAAATTACCACACAATGAAGAAATGTGATGCGATAAATCTGCATGAGCTTGAAACACTTCAAGTTGGAAATGAGTTGATAAACCACCGAAAGTCAAATGACCTCTTACAAATTAGAGATATTGTCATGAAAATTCTGGTAAATATTGACCTCAACATATCAGCATGGTCATTTCTCATGAAGGTTCAAATGTATAGTGAAAGATCAACTACGACGAAGAAAAACATTTGCTTCATAAATACTTCAAGGCTTGTCGTTACAAGTTCGACAAATCGAGCACCCCAACAAGCCTCGAAGCAGGGAGCATTTGTAGATAGTGAAGTTTTATTGATAAGTCCATATTAAATTTGGATTAGATCTTAAATCACCATATGTTGACCAAGTCAAATTACTGGTTGATAAAGTCGGATTAATACTAAGTCAAAATTGTATGACTTAAATCAAGTCCAAATCACTTGGGCCAGTCCATCAAGTTGATAAGATGAGCCCAACTCATGTTCTTCAGGCTCAGGGGTCAAAAATTGCTCGGACCAAAATACCCCTAAAGCCCTAACTCAATCCTGTATAAAAGGTCTTCTTCTGACCAAAAGACACAAAAAATACATACATACAAAAATACATAGTTGCTCTTCAGTGGTGATCTGCAAGTCTTCCACATACAAAGAAGTCTTCACTCCAAGTGTTGAGCCGCAAGTATTCTGTTAAATCAAGAACATTGGTGAAGAGAAAAGTTAGAGGATTACATCTTTTATTAAATATTTCATAAAGATTGTAACCTTCGCATTAATCAAATACAAATATCATTGTTTGCTTTCTATTTTTCCTTTCCTGTTTGCTATTTTTCAGGGACAAAACTTTAGACGCATACAATGTTGACTTACAATATCTCTCTATGGTTTGCGTCAAGCTTCTCGACAATGGTTTGCGAGATTGTCAACTGCTCTACAGTTCAAAGGATTTATTCCTTCACTCAATGATTACTCTCTATTTTTCAAGCATTTAAATGGTCTTCTCACTATCATCGCCATTTATGTGGATGATATCACTATCACAGGTGATGATGATGCCATTCTCAATCAATTAAAGTTGTTCCTTGATGCTGAATTTAAGGTAAAAAAAGTTCGATTGTGAACACTTACCTCTTGTCTCTTCACCATTGGATCCTTCTATTAAGCTTTCCGCTCATTCCAGTGAACTCATTACAGATCCTACTGCATATCGTCGTCTAATTGGTAAGCTCAATTACCTTACTCATACTAGGTCTGATCTCTCATATGTTGTCAAGCACTTATCTCAGTTCATGCAAGAGCCTTGTCTTCTCCATTTTGTTGCTGCTATACATTTAGTTCGTTACCTTTGTATCAATCCTGGTCAAGGTCTATTCTTAATCGAACCCTCTGTTTCTCTCTTTGCTTTTTGTGACACGGATTGGGGATCATGTGTTGATACACGAAGGTCTGTCATTGGTTTTTATATTATTTTTGGTAGTTCACCCATCTCTTGGAAATCCAAGAAACAACACTCTGTTTCCTTGTCATCTACAGAAGTTGAATATCGTTCAATGAGATGCGTGGTAGCTGAATTAACATGGCTCAATAGTCTTCTTCTTCATGATTTGGGAGTTCCTCCAACGCTCCCCATTCCTGTTCATTCTAATAGCCAGACAGCTATACACATAGCCAAGAACCCCGTCTTTCATGAACGAACGAAACATGTAGAACTTGATTGTCATTTTGTTAGACAGTAATTTCTTGTTGGTTTGATCTCTCTTTCCTATGTTCCTGCTCCATCTCAGCTTGCAGATCTCCTTACAAAGCCTTTATCTGGCCTTCCACACCATACACTTCTAGGTAAGTTGGGTCTCATCGCTCCTCCCTCCAACTTGGGGGGGGGGTGTTGAGAATCATGATGGTGATCATAATAACGATAAGGATCAGGTCGCAACAATTGTTCCTAACGTCAAATAGAGAGCCCACGTAGTCATAGCAAATTACATTTTCACCCCAGTTGATATTTTCATGTATATAGCTTAATATTCTTTTCTTAGATGCTTCTAGAATTTGTATAGGTGTACAAAGTTAGTTACAAGTTTGTTGGATCTTTAAATTATTTTACAACTTTGCCATTTTGTACTAGTATAAATAGTTGCCCCTCTTCTCAATAAAAATCACTATGAAAATTCCCACATTTTGCCTTCACTGCTCTATCATTTTCTATATAAATAGAACATCGATAAGAAATAGCTTGTTGATTTGTTATTGGTTTAACATAATAAAAAAAAATACATAAAATTGAACGAACCGATCGATGCACACTCTTCTTACCTTCTTTAAAGACCTTGAGTTGGCTTAAATATTCTCTAATATTGTTGCTTATTTGAAGAGGCAAGTATTCATTATTATAATTTTTGAATTTCTTCTCCAATTGTTTTTGTCCTTGCTAGTATTTTCAATAAATTCCCGATGCCCCGCGCACTTCTCTAATCACTCAAATATGTAAAAATGTCAATTCAAGATAATATGCCACTCGAATCACCCAAAAATGGAGGTCTAGAACTCTCATAATCATGTTTTGGAAATAGGAAACAAGACAAAAAATCATAGAGGATTAATCTTAAAAAAGACCTGAAAATCGTTCATCGCTAGCGAGCTCAATGGGTGGCAACCGCATTGAAGTAAGAATGAATTTTTAGAATTGTTTACAAGGGTTATGCATGATAGCGATGAACAAAATTCTAGCCAACAACTGTTGGGTATGTAGCAAGAATTGATGGGAAATAGAAGGAAGGAGAGGAATTTGAAAAGTTTAGAACTTGAAAGGTTAGGAACTTGAAAAGTCCTCTAATGCTTTAATAAAAAAGGCAATAGTCCCTCATCGGTAATGGAAATGAAAATAGGAGAATTTAAATAAATAAACACTCCTTTTAATTGTTAAAAGGGTTGGAAAGAGGGACCCCCTCGCGCCGTCGTCGTCGTCGCTCGCTCGCTTCGGCTTCGGCTTCGGCTTCGACTTCGGCTTTGGATTTGGCTTTGGCTTTGGCTTTGGCTTTGGCTTTGGCAAATGATCGATCGAGAAATAATTTTTTGGACAAAATTTATTTTAATTATTTATTTAATTAATTAAATGGCCAAAAATTATTTTTCAATTAATTAGTTGATAATAGAAATTAACCGAAATGTTTTCAACTTTTTAGTTAACTCGCCCGACTCGGATCCGCGCGCGTGACCCATTTTAAATTCCGTTATATTTAAAAAAAATTCCGGCCACTGTTCTGAAAGGTTGCAACTTTCAGGAACAGTCAATACCATTTGAAAGTTTGCAACCTTTCATTAATGGTCGTGTCAATTCGAAAAGGGTTGCAACCTTTCAGATTATATTATTCTTGCCTATAAATACCATTCAGTCTTCAGAATATATTCCAACGAATTTTCTGATCTTCCTTCTTCTTAAAAACATATATTTCTTCGTGTACTTCCTGTTGTGGATTGATTCGCTGACAGTAGAGTTTTTGGTATCTAAACTCTACTGATTAAGATCATTTTACCCTGGGAGGTTATATTCCAAATCAAACCTCGGATACTAGAGGGGAATAATTTCCTTAAGGGGACACTGTGAATTCAGTGGACTTGATTTTCTTCCTAAAAAGAGAAAAAAGAGTATTCAACATTCTGGTAAGTTTTACAGATTAAATTATTTTTTACAAATAAATTTCTGTTCATCTTATTTACTGGTTCTAAAAATCTCAGTTACTTTGTGTTTCTGAATGATTTATTACAACTAGTAATTTCTGATTTTCTTAACACAGATTGGCAACAATCTTAAGGAAAGTATTAAATCTATGTTTCTGGTGGAGACAAAAATCTTTGTGATTTTATACTCCTTTAAGTCTGCAATTATAATTTATTGCTTACTTATATTGTATCAATTGTTTTTATCTATAATGGAAAACACTAGTGTCCACAGTGGCTGTTGCTGCCCAACCCAAACTCTTGTATCACAAGCAGAGAAACCGGGTAAATTCACAGGTGTGAATTTCAAAGGATGGCAGCAACGAGTATTTTTTCTTCTGGCTTACCAACTCTTGGTCTGCAGAAATTTATAAGTGAAGATACTCCAGTACCTACTGATGATATGCCAGACAAGAAAAATTTATGATTGTTTGAAGCATGGAAACAGTCAGACCTTTTCTATGTAAAGGTTACATTTTGATTGCTTTAGAGGATGACTTATATATGTCTATAGTGCAATAACAACTTCAAAAGATTGTGGAATGCACTTGAGAAGAAATATAAGACAGAAGATGCATGCTTGAAAAAATTTTGTGGTCGCAAAGTTTTTAGAACTATAAAATGGTAGATAGTAAAATGTTGGATCACAAGTGCTTGAACTTCAACTTATTCTCCATGATCTGATTGCTGAAGATATGGTAGTGAATGAAGCTTTTCAAGTGGCTGCATGATCGAAAAGTTGCCTCCTTCGTCGGAATGATTTCAAGAATCATCTAAAGCACAAGCGTAAAGAAATGAAACTTGAAGATCTTGTGATTCGTTCAAGATTGAGGAAGATAATAGAAATGCCAAAAAGAAGTCGCGTAAGAGTTCAACAATCATTGGAGGTAATATTGTTGAAGAAGCTCCTACCAAAGACAAAAAAAGAAAGAAGTCCAAACGGGCGAAGTCAGAACACAGGCCAAGAAGAAATTCAAAGGCAACTGTTATAATTGTGGCAAGGCTGGTCATAGATCTTCTGATTGTCATGCTCCAAGAAAGGACAAAAACAAAGGCAAAGGCAAAAGTCAAGCAAACATCGTGGAAAAGATGGAAGATGCAGATGACTTGTGTGCAATGATATCAGAGTGTAACTTAGTTGGAAATCCCAATGAGTGGTTTCTCGACTCAGGTGCTACTAGACATATTTGCTCTGCAAAAGAAGCCATTGCAACGTACACTCCTGCTGAGTACGATGAAGATTTATTCATGGGAAACACAGCAACAGCAAGGATTGCAGGAACTGGGAAAGTAATGTTGAAAATGACATCCGGCAAAGTGTGGACTTTAAACAATGTTCTGTATGTCCCTACTATTAGGAAGAATTTAGTTTCTGCTGCACTACTCGTTAAGAACGGGTTTAAGTGTGTCCTTGTTAGTGATAAAGTTGTAATAAGTAAGAATAAAATGTTCATAGGAAAGGGCTACCTCAATGAGGGTCTTTTCAAACTAAATGTAATGGTTATTGACAGTATAATAAAAATTCTGCTTCTGTTTACTTATTGGAGTAAGTGATTTATGGCATGCCCGTTTGGGACATGTAAATTACAAAGCCTTGCGAAAATTGGTTAATCTAGAAGTATTGCCTGAATTTAAATGCGATAAGTCGAAATGTGAAATTTGTGTGGAAAGTAAGTTTGTTAAACATCCTTACAAGTCTGTTGAAAGAAATTCTAAAACTTTAGACTTAATTCACACAGATATATGCGATATGAAGCCAACACCATCTCGTGGTGGGAAAAAGTATTTTATAACTTTTATTGATGACTGCACTCGATTTTGTTATGTATATTTGCTTAATAGTAAGGATGAAGCAATTGATACATTTAAGCAATACAAAAATGAAGTGGAAAACCAATTGAATCTAAAGATAAAAATGATTCGGAGTGATAGGGGTGGAGAATATGAATCTCCTTTTGCAGAGATATGTTTGGAATATGGTATTTTTCATCAAACTACTGCACCTTATACACCACAGTCAAATGGTTTGGCAGAACGGAAGAACAGAACATTAAAGGAAATGATGAATGCCTTAATGATCAATTCTGGTTCACCGCGAAATCTTTGGGGGGAAGACATCCTTACAGCTAATAAAATACTCAATAGAGTACCCCATCGAAAAACACAATCAATTCCATATGAGTTGTGGAAAGGAAGAAAATCCAACTTGAAATACTTCAAAGTGTGGGGGTGTTTACCCAAGGTAGAGGTTCCTTTACCTAAAAGGGTTAAAATTGGACCCAAAACAATAGATTGTGTCTTTATTGGGTATGTTGTGAATAGTAAAGCCTGTCGATTTTTGGTTCACAAATCTGATAATCCTGAGATTCATGTTAATACGATAATTAAATCTGATAATGCAGAGTTTTTTGAAAACATTTATCCGTACAAAACTGAAAGTGAGTCAACAAGTGAAAGACCTAAACGACCACGAGAAGAATCAATGGAAAATATTCTAACTAGTGAGGAACCTAGGCGAAGTACTCGACAACGAAAATCTTTTTCTTTCGGACCAGATTTTGTAGCACTATTGCTTGAAAATGAGCCTCAAACATTTAAAGCAGCTATGTCTTCGTCAGAGTCAACTTATTGGAAAGAAGCAGTCAATAGTGAGATTGAATCAATTTTAAGCAATCACACTTGGGAATTGACTGATCTTCCTCCAGGAAATAAACCTATAGGATCAAAATGGATCTTTAAAAGGAAAATGAAACCTGATGGTACTATTGACAAATATAAGGCTAGACTGGTAGTCAAAGGGTACAGACAAAAGGACGGTCTGGACTACTTTGACACATACTCTCCAGTAACAAGGATAACATCAATTAGGATGTTAATAGCACTAGCAGCAGTGCATGATCTTAAAATCCACCAAATGGATGTAAAGACAACCTTCTTAAATGGAGAGTTAGGGGAAGAAATTTACATGGAACAACCTGAAGGGTTTATAGTTCCTGGTAAAGAAAAGAAAGTGTGCAGACTTGTGAAGACTCAAGCAAGCACCCAAACAATGGCATGCTAAATTTGATCAATTAATGTTGGCAAATGGATTCAAGATTAACGAATGTGATAAATGTGTTTACATTAAAAACGTTATGAATCATGAAGTCATTGTTTGTTTGTATGTTGATGGCATGTTAATAATGAGTAAAGAAATTGACGATATAAATGCTACTAAGCGCATGTTGTCCAGCAATTTCGATATGAAAGACTTAGGAGTTGCTGATTTGATCTTAGGGGTCAGGATTATCAAAACTCCCCAGGGACTAGCATTATCTCAATCTCATTATATTGAAAAAGTATTGGATAAGTTCAATTACTTGAATTTCAATGTAGTCAAAACTCCAATTGATTTAAGTTGTACATTTAAAAAGAATAGAAGGTCAAAGTGACTCTCAATTGGAATATGCCAGAGTGTTGGGAAGTTTGATGTATATTACGAATTGCACGCGACCAGATATAGCATGTGTTATTAGTAAACTGAGTCGGTACACTAGTAATCCGAATCAAACTCACTGGATGGCTATGAAACGTGTGTTGGGTTATCTAAAATGGACACAACATTATGATTTACATTATAATAAATATCCTGCTGTGATTGAAGGATATAGTGATGCAAATTGGATCACCGGGTCAAATGATGTAAAATCCACGAGTGGTTATGTATTCATACTTGGTGAAGGAGCTATCTCTTGGAAATCTTCCAAACAGACATGTATTGCTCGCTCTACAATGGAATCTGAATTCATTGCTTTGGATAAGGCTGGTGAAGAAGCGGAATGGCTCCGGAATTTCCTAGAGGATATTCCATTCTAGGCCAAACCTGTTGGACCAATTTGCATACATTGCGATAGTCAAGCAGCAATAGGTAGGGCAAGGAGCGTTATGTACAACGGGAAGTCTCGTCATATACGACGTAGACATAACACCATAAGACAACTGCTCTCTAGTGGAATTATCACAATTGACTATGTAAAGTCAAGCGATAATGTGTCAGATCCACTAACGAAAGGCCTAGTGAGAGAGGCAGTTGAAAGATCATCTAAGGGAATGGGTTTACGGTAGGACAAGTCAGCATGACGGTAACTCTATCTAGCAGACTGGAGATCCAAGAGATAGATTCAAGGAGAAAAACAAAGTTGTGGCTGACGGTTTGACATTGTCAATTAACTCAATCCATTCTCATGATGAAGACAATGTTCAGGAAAAGGTTAAGACTTTAAGGCTTGTTAATGAGGTAATAAAGCTTAAAGTTTTTAATGATTTGCTAAGTTTGGTAGATTTGATCAAATAGTGTATCTACGAGATGACACGGTTAGAAATCACCTATGTGAGTGTGAAGTGGAAGCCGCTTCAAAGAGAATTTTATGTCAAAAGCCTATTCTCTATACACTCATGAAACCAGGAGGTGTTCATGGCTGAAACGAACACAACCGTAAGAATCATAAACAGTAAAGGGTTAATTGTGTGACATATGGTAGTCTAGGTATACATCAAAGTTCGATGGTTCAAAGATATCACATCTATTGATTGACCGAGTATATCCGACATATGTTCACTACGGAAAGTCCAAGGGGAAACCTACTTATCCAGATGCAATTAATCCTTGCTTGTAAAGTACACAATTGCCCGTGCATTCCTATGTTATAACTATTCCCCATCAATGTGGGGGATTGTTGGGTATGTAGCAAGAATTGATGGGAAATAGAGGGAAGGAGAGGAATTTGAAAAGTTTAGAACTTGAAAGGTTAAAACTTGAAAAAGTCCCCTAATGCTTTAATTAAAAAGGCAATAGTCCCTCATCGGTAATGGAAATGAAAATAGAAGAATTTAAATAAATAAACACTCCTATTAATTGTTGAAAGGGTTGGAAAGAGGGACCCCCCCTCACGCCGTCGTCGTCGTCGCTCGCTCGCTTCGGCTTCAGCTTCGGCTTTGGCTTTGGCTTTGGCTTTGGCTTTGGCAAATGATCGACCGAGAGATAATTTTTTGGACTCGGATCCGTGCGCGTGACCCGTTTTAAATTCCGTGATATTTAAAAAAAATTCCCGCCACTGTTCTGAAAGGTTGCAACTTTCAGGAACAGTAAATACCATTTGAAAGTTTGCAACCTTTCATTAATGGTCGTGTCAATTCTGAAAGGGTGTAACGACCTGTTTAGTCGTTTGAGCAGTAGATTGTAATACGGGGAAAACTGGCTGAGACGACGCGTGTCCCGATGGACCGTCGTGGTCACGACGGCCCGTCGAGGAGGTGTCGTCCCATGACACTTATAATTCTTCAAATTGGATATTAAAATCGACTCTCTGTAAATTGTGACGGACCTGGAGGCGTGCCGTCACATACACGACGAACCGTCGTGAGTTCCATTGCAAAACACTTCAACTTTTGAGAATTTGGTGCAAGAAACGAGTTTCTGACCGTCATGACGGAGGTGCAGGACGGACCGTCACAGGTGTGACGTGACGGCCGTCACAGACCACCTGGAAGTTGGGGGGTTGCGACGGCCATCGTGACGGACCGTCGCAGGCACGACGGCCCATCACAGGCTGCGCAATCCCAGGCAGTTTAGGAATTCTCACACGTTTTAAGGGTCGTTTTTGACTATTCTTTCCTTAATTATAAGATTGAGGGTTAACATTTATAAGTCTAATTACTTAGGGGTTAAAAGGGGTAACCTTAAGTGAATTAGTGGGGTTTATTGTCCTTTTTCACACTTAATTATATGATTAATTAGGGTAAAAGAAAGAGGGTTTGAACATAAGAAAACAAAAGAGAAAGAACAAGAAAGAGAGAGAGGGCAGTCGATCAAAGGGGAGAAAACAAGCTTGGGAATTCTTGTTGATTTCCATTCTTCGGTGGAGGTAGGTTATGGTTTATATTACGATATTCGTAGTGAACTCTTAATAGTGAATATTATGTGTTGATAGTATTGTAAACCTGCTATGTGCTTAAATTGTGTGCTTGCATGATTTGATTTCGAAATTGTGATGAATTAACAAAGCATGATGAAGCTATTGAATCCCAAATCTTGAAAAAACCCTAATTCGCTTGATATATTATATAATAAGATTGATGATGCCTTAGTATGAAAGAAGGCTTGATAAATTATATAATGATAATGAGGATGCCTTAGTGTAAAAGAAGGCTTGATGAATTAGGGGATCGGGTGGGTGCACGTTCCGGTACCAGGATAGAATGAATATGAGGATCGGAGTGTCACGTTCCGACACCAGGATAGAATATGAGGATCGGGTGCCCGTTCCGGTACGGTACAAGGATAGAATGAATATGAGGATCGGAGTGTCACGTTCCGACACCAGGATAGAATATGAGGATCGGGTGCCACGTTCCGGTACCAGGATAGTATATGAGGATCGGAGTGCCACGTTCCGGCACCAGGATAGAAATAGAGGAGCGGAGTGTCACGTACCGACACAAGAGGAAGAAAGATAATGAATCTTGAAAGATAATGAATATACTCAATCTAATGAACTTAATTCCCAAATGAGTATGGTAGTGAGGCTTGAGTCCTCATGTGTGAACTTGACGGTAATTGTTAATGATAAAGTAATTGCTGTTGCTACATGTTGAGCATTGTAGTTAATTTACATTACTAATGATATATATATTGTTCCCTATTTTGAGTTAGCCGATGATATCTACTCAGTACGTGTGGTTGTACTGACCCCCTACTTTTACGTTTTCTTCTTTGTTATTTGTGTTATGCAGCAAACGTTCCGTCAACTTCAACTCAACAGTAGATCTAGCCAGTCTTCACTTCATCGGAAATTCAGGGTGAGCTAATGCGTCTAGCTTGGACTGGGTCTTCTTCTTCAAGTCTTGATGCCTTGAACTTCCGGCATGGACTAGCTAGTAGTTTTTTAGCTTCTTAGACAAGTTTTTAGTTTAGCAATTTGAGATAGATGTTCTTGTGATGATGACTTCCAGATTTTGGGGATAATAATAATATTTGAATTGTTTTATTAATGAGTTTAAGTCTTCCGCTTCTTTTGTTGATATTGTATTAAAATGTTAAGGGTTAGATTGGTTGGTTCGCTCACATAGGAGGGTAAATGTGGGTGCCAGTCGCGTCCCCGATTTGGGTCGTGACAGACTTGGTATCAGAGCATTAGGTTCATTGGTCTCATCACACAAGAACGAGTCTAGTAGAGTCTTAAGGAACGGTAGGGGGACGCCTTTACTTTTCCTGAGAGGCTATAAGACTTAGGAAAATTCCATTCTTTCATTCTTTCTTTCGTGCTACTACTTGAGTCCAATTGGTATCTAGGTGATACAAATTGGTATCTGACCATCTTCACTCTATTTCGCGAGATGGTTAGAACTAGAGCAACGACCGCACCAGCAGCGACAACGGAAAAGAAAAGACATGAAACTAGAGCCAGCCACTGGGCTGTGGCTCGAGGAGGAACAGCGGCAAGAGGCCGTGGAAGAGGTCGTGGGAGAGGACGTCCTCTAGAGGGAGAGGACGAGCCCCTAGCCCATCTGATATACTAGGGCAGTGACTCCTCCACCGACCGAGGATGTGGTAAGAGAGGGTGAGGAAGGGGAGAATGAACAAGGGCAGAATGAGGAAATGCCACCCCAACCTACCCCAGAGATGATCAACCAAGTACTGGCTTATCTTAGCGGGTTGTCTGATCAGGGTCAGACACCTCCAGTGGTTTCTGCACCAACACCTCCGGTTTCAGAGATACGACATGCGGCTACTATGGCTCCCGCATGGATGCATCATTGGGAATAGGCACATTCCACGTCTGCTACTGGGCCTATCATGACAAACGATCAACACGAACATTTCAGTAAGTTCTTGAAATTGAAACCTCCAGTCTTCAAGGGTGCAGAATCTGAGGATGCTTATGATTTTCTGGTTGATTGTCATGAGCTACTACACAAGATGGGGATAGTAGAGAGGTTTGGTGTCGAGTTCGTGAGCTATCAGTTCCAAGGGAACGCCAAATGTGGTGGCGTTCACATGTGGGAGTGTCAACCAACAGAGGCACCACCAATGACTTGGGAATCATTCTCTACCCTGTTTATGGAGAAGTATATCCCAAGGACTTGAGAGAGATAGAAAGAGGGATGAGTTCTTGAGTCTTGAACAAGGAGGATGACAGTAAACGCGTATGAGGCTAAATTCGCGCACTATCCAGATATGCCACCCAACTTTGTTTCAGTCCACAAGAACGGATCCGCCGTTTTGTGAAGGGTTGAGGTCAGATTGCGGATTTCAGCCTTACAGATAGCGGCAACAGCAACATCCTTCCAAGAGGTGGTAGACTTTGTGATAGAGGTGGAAGGAGTAAAACCAGATGACTTCACCACAACGTCTACATCAAAGAGGTTTTCGAAGGGGAGGTGAGTTTAATCGTTCTCACTCTAGAGGACAGAGCTCCGGAGGTTACGCAAGTCAGACCAATCAGTCTTCACTACAGACTGTAGTTGGGGGTCCACCTCAGAACGGTCAACACTTCTCTGAGAGGCCGATGCGTGAACCCAGAATGTTTTATGGTGTGGAGAGATTGGACACATTAAGAGGTATTGTCCAAACCAGAGTTACAGAACCCCATTGGCTAGAGGTAGGGGTGGTAATGGTAGAGGTCGTTATTCTGGAGGGGGCGTGGGGCCGAGGTAATGGTGGTCACCAGAACGGCAGAGGTGAAGGGGAAACGGAGCCACTACTACACAACATGGTAGGGGCAACGGACAGACAAATAATGGGGCCCATTGTTATGCTTTCCCTGGGAGGTCTGAAGCGGAGGCGTCTGATGCTGTATCACAGGTAATCTCTTGGTTGTGATTGCATGGCATCTGTATTATTTGACCCTGGCTCCATGTTTTCATATGTATCTTCCTCATTTGCTAATGGTCTAAATTTGCATTGTGAAATTGACATGCCTATTCGTGTTTCTACTCCGGTGGGGAGTCTGTGATAGTCGAAAAAGTGATAGGTCTTGTTTGGTGAATTTTGTGGGGAGCAACACTTATGTAGATTTGGTTATTTTAGAAATGGGTGACTTTGATATAATTCTGGGTATGACTTGGCTTTCTCCAAATTTTGCGATTTTGGATTGTAATGCTAAAACAGTGACGTTAGCCAAACCTGGGGCAGATCCGTTAGGGTGGGAGGGCGACTACACTTCCAAACCAGTTCGCATCGTGTCCTTTCTTCATGCTAAGAAAATGGTGAGTAAAGGGTGTTTAGCTTTCTTGGCACATCTCAAGGATGACACTACCCAAGTACCTTCGATCGAGTCGGTTTCCGGGTCTGTGAGTTTTTGGATTGTTTCCTGCAGATCTTCCCGGTATGCCACCAGATAGGGATATAGACTTCTGCATTGATTTGGAACCAGGTACTCGCCCCATTTATATACCCCCGTATAGAATGGCTCCCGCGGAGTTTAAGAGAGTAAAGGCTCAACTTCAAGAATTGTTGAGTAAGGCTTCATTAGACCAAGTGCATCTCCTTGGGGTGCTGGTGTTATTTGTGAAGAAGAAGGATGGGAGTTTCCGAATGTGCATAGATTACCGACAGTTTAACAAAGTAACTATTAAGAACAAGTACCCCCATTCCTCGCATTGATGACTTGTTCGATCAGTTACAGGTGCTTGTGTCTTCTCAAAGATTGACTTGAGGTCCGGTTATCACCATTGAAAATACGCGGCACGGTTGCCAAAGACTGCTTTTCGAACTAGGTATGGGCATTATGAATTTGTGGTAATGTCATTTGGTCTTACGAATGCCCCTGCTGCTTTCATGAGCTTGATGAACGGGATTTTTCAAGCCATATTTGGACCTCTTTGTGATTGTGTTTATTGATGATATACTGATATACTCGAAGAGTAAGAAAGAACATGAGGAGCATTTGAAAATGGTGTTAGAGTTGTTGAGAAAGAAAACGCTTTATGCGAAAATTCTCCAAGTGTGAGTTTTGGCTAGATTCAGTGTCCTTCTTGGGACACGTGGTTTCCAAGGATGGAGTGATGGTGGATCCATCTAAGATTGAGACGGTAAGAATTGGGTAAGACCCTACGAACGTGTCAGAAATAAGGAGTTTTGTGGGTTTAGCTAGCTACTACGCCGATTCGTCAAGGGATTCTCTTCTATTGCTTCCCAATTGACGAACTGACTAAGCAGAATGTCCCATTTGTATGGTCAGATGAGTGTGAGGAAAGCTTCCAGAAGCTTAAGACGTTGTTGACTACCGCCCTATCCTCACCTTGCCGTATAGAGGGTTAAAACTTCATTGTTATTGTGATGCATCCTATTCTGGGTTGGGTGCAGTGCTAATGCAAGAGAAGAATGTGATTGCTTATGCTTCGAGGCAATTAAAGGTGCATGAACGTAACTATCCGACCCATGATTTGGAGTTGGCCGCGGTAGTATTTGCACTAAAGCAATGGAGACACTACTTGTATGGGGTTAAGTGTGAAGTCTACACGGACCATCGTAGCCTACAGTATGTATTCACTCAGAAAGACTTGAACTTGAGACAGAGGAGATGGATGGAACTACTGAAGGACTACGACATCACTATCTTGTATCATCCGGGGAAGGCGAATGTGTGTGTGGCAGATGCTTTGAGTAGAAAGGCCGGAAGCATGGGAAGTCTAGCTCATTTGCAAGCTTCTAGACGCCCATTGGCTAGAGAAGTGCAGATTCTGGCTAATGACCTTATGAGGTTGGAAATAAATGAGAAGGGAGGATTGTTAGCTTGTGTAGAGGCAAAATCTTCTTTCTTGATCAGATTAAGGGGAAACAGTTTGATGATGAGAAGCTAAGTCGAATCCGAGACAAAGTGTTGCAAGGAGAGGCTAAAGAGGCAATAATTGATGAGGAAGGTGTTTTGAGAATTAAGGGAAGGGTATGCGTACCCCGCATCGATGATTTGATCACCATTATTCTTACCGAGGCTCATAGTTCTGGATATTCTATACATCCTGGTGCAACCAAGATGTACCGCGACCTAAAGCAACACTTCTGGTGGAGTAGAATGAAGCGAGATATTGTTGAGTTTGTGGCCAAATGTCCAAATGCAACAAGTAAAGTATGAACACCAGAGGCCCGGAGGAACACTTCAGAGAATGCCCATTCCTGAATGGAAGTGGGAGAGAATCGCGATGGACTTCGTGGTTGGTCTTCCAACAGATTGGGTAAGTATGACTCTATTTGGGTGATTGTTGATAGGTTAACTAAGTCTGCTCACTTCATTCCGGTCAAGGTGACCTACCAATGCAGAGAAGTTAGCCAAAATCTACATCTCAGAAATCGTTCGGTTGCATGGAGTTTCCACTCTCAATCATATCAGATAGAGGTACGCAGTTTACTTCTAAGTTTTGGAGAACATTGCATGCAGAATTAGGTACTAGGTTGGACCTTAGACGGCGGTTTCACCCTCAGACGGATGGTCAGTCTGAGCGAACGACGATTCAAGTGTTGGAGGACATGCTTCGTGCGTGTGTGATAGAGTTGGTGGCCATTGGGATAGCTTCTACCGTTGGCAGAGTTTTCGTACAATAATAGCTATCACTCCAGTATCGATATGGCTCCATTTGAAGCATTGTATGGGAGGAGGGTGTAGATCTCCCATTGGTTGGTTTGAGATTTGAAGTTAGACCTGGGGGACTGATCTGTTAAGAATCTAGGAGAAGGTGAAAGCTATTCAGAAAAGCTTTTAGGCTCAAAGTAGACAAAAGGAGTATGCAGACGCGAAAAGTTAGAGACTTGGAGTTCATGGAAGGTGAACAAGTCTTGTTGAAGGTTTTACCCATGAAAGGGGTGATGCGGTTTGGAAAAAGAGGTAACTAAGTCCAAGGTATATTGGACCATTCGAGGTACTAAGCGAATAGGGGAGGTGGCTTATGAATTAGCCTTGCCCCCAGGGCTGTCCGGAGTGCATCCGGTGTTCATGTGTCCATGTTGAAGAAATACCACGGAGATGGAAACTACATTATCCGTTGGGATTCAGTTTTGCTTGATGAGAAACTTGACTTATGAAGAGGAACCGGTTGCTATATTAGATAGAGAGTTCGCAAGTTGAGGTCGAGAGAGATTGCATCCATCAAAGTTCAATGGAAGAATCGACCGGTTGAAGAGGCTACTTGGGAGAAGGAGGCAGATATGCAAGAAAAATACCCACATCTGTTCACAGATTCAGGTACTCCTTCTCGCCATTGTTTCTCTTCTTTTGATCGTTCGGGGACGAACGATGGGTAAATTGGTATCTATTGTAACGACCTGTTTAGTCATTTGAGCAGCAGATTGTAATACGGGAAAAACTGGCTGAGACGGCGCGGGTGTCCCGACGGACCGTCGTGGTCACGACGGCCCGCTCGAGGAGGTTTGCGTCCCATGACACTTAGAATTCTTCAAATTGGATATTAAAATCGACTCTCTGTAAATTGTGACGGACCTGCAGGACGTGCCGTCACATACACGACGAACCGTCGTGAGTTCCGTTGCAAACACTTCAGCTTTTGAGAATTGGTGCAAGAAACGAGTGTTCTGACCGTCATGACGGAGGTGCAGGGACGGACCGTCACAGACCACCTGGAAGTTGGGAGGTTGCGACGGCCATCGTGACGGACCGCGCAGGCACGACGCCCGTCACAGGCTCGCAATCCCAGGCAGTTTAGGAATTCTCCACACGTTTTAGGGTCGTTTTGACTATTCTTTCCTTAATTATAAAGATTGAGGGTTAACATTTATAAAGTCTAATTACTTAGGGTTTTTAAAGGGGTAACCTTAAGTGAATTAGTGGGGTCTCTATTGTCCTCTTTTCACACTTAATTATATGATTAATTAGGGTAAAGAAAGAGGGTTTGAACATAAGAAAACAAAAGAGAAAGAACAAGAAAGAGAGAGGGCAGTCGATCAAAGGGGAGAAAACAAGCTTGGAATTCTTGTTGATTTCCATTCTTCGGTGGAGTAGGTTATGGTTTATATTACGATATTGTAGTGAACTCTAATAGTGAATATTATGTGTTGATAGTATTGTAAACCCTGCTATGTGCTTTAATTGGATGCTTGATGATTTGATTCGAAATTGTGATGAATTAACAAAGCATGATGAAGCTATTGAATCTCAAATCTTGA
>JAKWIY010003057.1:34480960-34521190 GCA_027704805.1 Solanum corneliomulleri | reverse complement strand
AGCCTGGGATTACGCAACCTGTGACGGTCCGTCATGGCGTGACGGTCCGTCCTGCAGGTCGTCGCAAAGTTCAGAGACTCAATTTCCTTGAAGAGTATGTGACGGTCCGTCGTGCCCACGACGGTCCGTCCTGCAGGTCCGTCACGAAGTTCAGAGAGTCGATTTTAGTACCCAAATTCCAGAATTCTAAGTGTTTTGGAACGAGACACCCTCGACGGTCTGTCGTGCCCATGACGGTCCGTCGTGGGTTCCGTCGACTCAGACAGTTTTTCTAGAAATAAAATTTGCTGCTCAAAACGACTAACCCACAGGTTGTTACAATAGATACCAATTTACCCATCGCTCGTCCTCGAACGATCACAAGAAAAGAAACAAGGGTGAAAGGAAGTACCTGAATCTGTAAACAAATGTGGGTATTTTTCTTGCATATCAGCCTCCTTCTTCCAAGTGGCCTCTTCAACTGGTCGATTCTTCCATTGAACTTTGATGGATGCAATCTCTCTCGACCTCAACTTGCGAACCTCTCTATCTAAAATAGCAACCGGTTCCTCCTCATAAGTCAAATTCTCATCAAGCAGAACCGAATCCCAACGAATGATGTAGTTTCCATCCCCATGGTATCTTTTCAACATAGACACGTGAAATACCGGATGCACTCCTGACAGCCCTGGAGGCAAGGCTAATTCATAAGCCACCTCCCCTACTCGCTTAAGTACTTCAAATGGTCCAATATACCATGGACTTAGCTTACCCCTTTTACCAAACGCATCACCCTTTCATGGGTGAAACCTTCAGCAAGACTTGTTCGCCCCCCCATGAACTCCAAGTCTCTAACCATTCGATCCGCATATTCCTTTTGTCTACTTTGAGCCGCTAAAAGCTTTTCTTGAATATCTTTCACCTTCTCCAAGGAATCCCTCAACAGATCAGTACCCCAAGGTCTAACCTCAAATGCATCAAACCAACCAATGGGAGACCTACATCTCCTCCCATACAATGCTTCAAATGGGGCCATGTAAATACTTGAGTGATAGCTATTTTTGTATGAAAACTCCTCTAAGGGTAAGAAACTATCCCAATGACCACCAAATTCTATCACACATGCACGAAGCATATCCTCTAACACTTGAATCGTTCGCTCAGACTGACCATCGGTCTGAGGGTGAAATGCAGTACTAAGGTCCAACCTAGTACCTAATTCAGCATGCAATGTTCTCCAAAACTTAGAAGTAAACTGCGTACCTCTATCTGATATGATGGAGAGTGGAACCGCATGCAATCGAACAATTTCTGAGATATAGATTTTGGCCAACTTCTCTGCATTATAAGTCACCTTGACCGGAATGAACTGAGCAGACTTAATTAGCCTATCAACAATCACCCAAAAAGAGTCATACTTGCCCATTGTCTTTGGAAGACCAACTACGAAGTCCATTGCAATTCTCTCCCACTTCCATTCAGGAATGGGCATTCTCTGAAGTGTTCCTCCGGGCCTCTGATGTTCATACTTCACTTGCTGACAGTTTGGACACTTGGCAACAAAATCAACAATGTCGCGCTTCATTCTACTCCACCAAAAATGTTGCTTTAGGTCACGGTACATCTTGGTTGCACCAGGATGTATAGAATATCCGGAACTATGAGCCTCTGTGAGAATAGTGTGGATCAAATCGTCGACACGGGGCACACATACCCTTCCTTTAATCCTCAAAACACCTTCCTCATCCATTATTGCCTCTTTAGCCTCTCCTCGCAACACTTTATCTCGGATCCGAATCAGTTTCTCATCTGTAAACTGCTTTCCCTTAATCTTGTCAAGAAACGAAGATCTCGCCTCCACATAAGCCAAAAATCCTCCCTTCTCATTTACTTCCAACCTCATAAGGTCGTTAGTCAGAATCTGAACTTCTCTAGCCAATGGGCGTCTAGAAACTTGCAAGTGAGCTAGACTCCCATGCTTCCTGCCTTCTACTTAAAGCATCTGCCACAACATAGCTTTTCCCGGATGATACAGAATAGTGATATCGTAGTCCTTCAGTAGTTCCATGCATCTCCTCTGTCTCAAATTCAAATCTTTCTGAGTAAAAAATACTGTAGGCTATGATGATCCGTATAGACTTCACACTTAACCCCATATAAATAGTGCCTCCATTGCTTTAATGCAAATACTACCGCGGCCAACTCCAAATCATGGGTCGGATAGTTACGTTCATGCACCTTTAATTGCCTTGAAGCATAAGCAATCACGTTCTTCTCTTATTAATTCTCCCCTTCCTCACCCTCTCTTATCACTTCCTCAGTCGGTGGAGGAGTCACCGCCCTAGTACCAGATGGGCTAGGTGTTTGTCCTCTCCCTCTAGAGGACGTCCTCCCACGGCCTCTTGCCGCTACTCCTCTTCGATCTACAGCCCCAGTGACTGGCTCAGACGTTTCTTGTCTTGCCGGTGTTGGTGTTGGTACAGTCGTTGCTCTAGTTATAACCATCTGCGAAATAGAGTGAAGATGGTCAGATACCAATTTGTATCACCTAGATACCAATTGGATCCAAGTAATAGCACGAAAGAAAGAATGAAAGAATGGAATTTTCCTAAAGTCTTATAGCCTCTCAAAAAAAAGTAAAGGCGTCCCCCTACCATTCCTTAAGACTCAACTAGACTCGTTCTTGTGTGATGAGACCAACGAACCTAATGCTCTGATACCAAGTTTGTCACGACCCAAAATCGAGCCGCGACTGGCACCCACACTTACCCTCCTATGTGAGCGAACCACCCAATACAAAACCCAACATTTCAATATAATATCAAAATACAATGCGGAAGACTTAAACTCATTAATGAAAATTGATTCAATAAACTTCTAAAAATTCAACAACTATTATTATCCCCAAAATTTGGAAGTCATCATCACAAGAACATCTATGATCAAATTACTAAACTAAGAGTATTCTAAGAAGCTAAAACAAATGAAAGCTAGTCCATGCCGGAACTTCAAGGCATCAAGACTTGAAGAAGAAGATCCAGTCCAAGCTAGAAGCATTAGCTCACCCTGAAATTCAGTGTAATGAAGACTGGCTAGAATTACTGTTGAGTTGAAGACGACGGCGCGTTTGCTGCACTCCACAAATACAAAGAAAGAAACATACAAGTAGGGGTCAGTACAAAACACAAGTACTGAGTAGGTATCATCGGCCAACTCAAAATAGAAAACAGTATATATCAGTTAATATCATAAATCAACTATAAAACTCAA
Organism: Solanum corneliomulleri; assembly: GCA_027704805.1. Taxonomy (NCBI): domain Eukaryota; kingdom Viridiplantae; phylum Streptophyta; class Magnoliopsida; order Solanales; family Solanaceae; genus Solanum; species Solanum corneliomulleri. Next base: position 34,517,941 of record JAKWIY010003057.1, on the reverse strand, counting down.
CATGTAGCAACAACAAGTACTATGATCATCAATAAGTACCATCAAGTTCATCCATGAGGGCTCAACCCTCAATACCATACTCATTTGGAAATTAGGTTCATTAGATTGAGTATTTTATCATCTTTCCAGATTCATTATCTTTCTTCCTCTTGTGTCGGTACGTGACACTCCGATCCCCTACTACTATGTGTCGGTACGTGACACTCCGATCCCCTAATTCTACATGTCAGTTCATGACACCCGATCCCCTAATACTATGTGTCGGTACGTGACACTCCGATCCCCTAATTCTACGTGTCGGTTCGTGACACCCGATCCCTTAATACTATGCGTCGGAACGTGACACTCCGATCCACTAATACTATGTGTCGGAACGTGACACTCCGATCCCTTAATCTCATTCTATCGATTTATCAAGCCTTCTCTTATACCAAGGCATCATCAATATTATTACTTTAGTTCATCAAGCCTTCTTTTATACCAAGGCATCATCATTAACAAGGTAGATTAGGGTTTCTTTCAAGATTTAGGATTCAATAGCTTCATCATGCTTATTTTATCACAATTATGTAATCACATCAATACAAGCATACAATTAAGCATATAGAAGGGTTCACAATACTACCAACACATATCATTCGCTATTAAGAGTTTACTACGAATAACGTAAAAACCATAACCTACCTCCACCGAAGATTAGTGATCAAGCAAGCAAATTCCCCAAAGCTTGGTTTTTCCCCTTGTTTCGTCTCTCTCTATCGATCCTCTCTCTCTCTTTGTTCTTTTTATTTTTCTTATTCAAACCCTCTTTCTTTTATCCTAATTAGCATATAATTAAGTATAAAAGATGACAATAGTAACCCACTAATTAACTCAAGGTTACCTCTTTTAACCCCCATGAATTTGAGTTATTAATATTAACCCACGAAATTTATAATTATAGCAGGAATAGTCCAAAATGCCCCTTTAAAATTTAACCAGAAATCTGACCCAGCCTGGGATTATGCAACCTGTGACGGTCCGTCATGGCTGTGACGGTCCGTCCTGCAGGTCGTCGCAAAGTTCACAGACTCAATTTCCTTGAAGAGTCTGTGACGGTCCGTCGTGCCCACAACGGTCCGTCCTGCAGGTCCGTCACGAAGTTCAGAGAGTCGATTTCAGTACCCAAATTCCAGAATTCTAAGTGTTTTGGAACGAGACACCCTCGACGGTCCGTCGTGCCCATGACGGTCCGTCGTGGGTTCCGTCGACTCAGACAGTTTTTCCAGAAATAAAATCTGCTGCTCAAAACGACTAAACAGGTCGTTACAATTTCTTGCGCAACAAGGCATGCCTTGTATCTTACAATTTCATTTCACTTTCGCACAAAAATTCATTTATAGCCAATCGATTTTACACCATTTGGGATTTGGAATACAAGTCCAAAAACTTCAGGTTTAGAAAGTGAGTTCAATTCTACTTGAATTGACTCTTTCCATTTTGGCAAATCACATCTTCATAGACATTTTACGACAAATAAGGGTTCAAGATCCTCATTGTATTGCATAATGTTAAATGAGATATTATAAGCGAAAACATTATCAGCTATGATTTTCGATCGATCTAAACTAATCCATCACTAGGAGAACTTATTGAAAGTTCTTCATTCACTTGAGTCTCGGGTTCACCGATTTCTTCTGGAATATGAGGATTTATCAGATGATGAATATTTTCGTGAGATTCTTTTCTAGTGTCATTGTTCATACTTCTTTTTCTAGGATTTTTATCATTTAAACCCAATGGTCTGCCACGCTTCAAGCGTGTTTGTGTGTTAGAATCCATGACACTTGTTGGTGGTCATTTTAGGACGTCAATCCGGATACACATTTATTGCAGGAATATGTGACTTTGTTATCCTTTTCAAATTAGTAAATCCGTATGGCATTTGATTTGCTATGTTTTGCAAATGGATGATTTTCTGGACCTCCTATTCACACATGGGAAACGTGGGTCAAAATAAGATAATGATGAAAGTTTCCATGCAATTTCACTTTTAAGTTTCTTTTTCTCTCTCATTAATTGCGAATTTTTTTTCATCAAATCGACAATCTGCAAACCTTGCAGTAAATAAATCTCCCGTCATTGCTCAAGGTAGAGAATTATGGAGGGTGAATCAGACCCAATATATATGCCTAATCTTCTTTGAGGGCCATCGTAGTGCGCTGCAGTGTTGTTACTGCACATATAAAGCACATCAAAAAATTTATAGATGAGGAATATTTGGTTCATGCCAAATACTAATGATGACGGAGAGAATTTATTATAATGAGTCAATTTGAGATGAACAAGTGATGTTTCATGTAAGATAGCATGACCCCAAATAGTAGTGGGTAACTTAATTTTCATAAGTAGAGGTTTTTCTGTCAATTGTAAGTGCTTAATAAATGACTTAGCAAGGCCATTTTGAGTATGAACATGAGCTACATGATGTTCAACTTTTATCCCTATTGATAAGCAATAATCATTAAAAGCTTGGGATGTGAATTCTCCAGCATTATCAAGGTGAATTGTCTTAATGGGATAATTTGGAAATTGCGCTCTTAATCGTATTATATTGTGCAAATAATTTTGCAAATGCCAGATTGCGAGATGAAAAGAGGCACACATGAGACCATCTTGAATATGCATCTATTAGGACCATAAAGTATCTAAACAACTCACTAGATGAGTGAATAGATCCACAGATATCCTCATGTATACGTTTTAAAACTTGAGGGGATTTAATGTTAACCTTAATTGGTGATGGCCTATCAATTTGTCTTGTTAATAAGCAGCACGTGAAAATTCATCACAATTAATAATCTTAATGATATCCATTTGAGTTTTCAATGATTCGTCTCATCATTATTGATCCAGGATGACCTATTCAGTCATGCAAAAACACAACAGTTTTTCGGTCAGTAAACTTCTGGTTTACGATAGAATGTTTTTCAACTATAGTTTTTATATAATATAATCCAGAAGATAAAGTTGATAATTTATCCAACATATATTTTTGATCTGAGACAATTTTGATAATACCAAGGTACTCAACATTCATTTCATTGATCGTCTCAACATGATATCCATTTCGGCGAATATCTTTAAAACTTAACAGGTTTCTTGGGGATCTAGAAGAGAATAATACATCTACTATAACAAGTTTTGTCCCCTTAGGCAGGAAGATAGTATTTTTTTTGGAGCCTTCTATTAAGTTTGAATTACCAGAAATTGTAGTAACATTTCCTTTTCTTCTAAGCAAGTAAAAGCAGTATTTCTCATTTTTGAATATGGCGTGCATTGTTCCACTATCAGTTACAAAATATATTCACGGCTGATCATCGATTCAAATGAAGTTTGAGGCATATCCATATTTTCTTGAAAAATAAATTTTAAACAAAGTAAAATATTACTATTAAACAAGGCTGTTATATTTACAAGATTAATAAAACACAAACATACCAACTACTACAAACAAACAGAAAAGAAATTATCTAGATTATCGCGGGATCGCCACTGATCGTTTTTCCTTCAGGGAATACAAAGAAATCAGCTACATTCAGAAGCATAGGGTCATCATTTGCTTTTGCATTACTATTCATCTTATGCATGGTTCAACATTATCTTTGAGACATAAAGTTTGCAACTAGATTATTGTTATCCTTTTTCAAGGATGTCTGATAGAGCTGAACCATACGCTTAGATGATCAGCAAGTATGCGACCAGTGCCTCATTCCTCAACATCTATGACATTTACTTTCTGAATTTTTCTTTTGTATACTTCTTGTCTTTCACCTTTCCTTTTATAATGCTCATCATTTTTAGGTGCAAGACGACCATCATGATTATAATTTATTTTACGATCATGATCGATCATGACCGAAACCATGACCACGATAAGAGCCACGACTCTTTCTAGTTGGTGACAATTTGTCTGATTCACTTCAGGAAGTGGCATAGAACCAACCTGTCGACTTTCATGATTTTTTTATCAAAATGTCGTTAGTTGTTCAGCAATAAGAAGATTGAAAGTAATTCAGAATATTTTTTAAAATCCATTTCTCGATATTTCTACTGCATAAGCACACTCTAGGCAGGAAATGTGGAGTATTTTTGCTCAAGCTTATCATGTTCAGTGACCTCTCCTCGACATAAATTTGACTGTGATATAATTCTATGCATGGAATAATATTTTAAAGTCTATTAACCTCAAATAAGACCAATCATGACACACCTGTAGACAAATGACCAAATTCAGGTGGTCATATCTATCTTTCAAATTTTTCCACAATACAAGGAGTCTTTAATAGTCAGGTATTGCTAAATTAGAAATGTGTAACTTGGCCACTAATTGTCAAGTGTTGGTAGTTCTCTAAAAGTTGGTTTTCACATGGAATGCATATTTGTCTTGCACAGGGAAGGATCTATATGGCCACGTGGGGGTGCCACGGCACCCAGTGATTTCGGAAAAAATATTGTATATATGTGTGTATATGTATATTAATTGCATATATATTAGTTTTGCCACCTGTGCTGTGAAATAGCTCAGCTGGCAAAGGAGCGGATCACCCACCTAGGCTATGCAGATTTGAACCTGGCCATCAACACTTCCTTTTTTGCTTGCTCATTTTTTTTCTTTTTTTTTTTAATTTTCTTTTTCTCTATTCATTCTTATTTATTTACTAGTTCTCGACACGTGCTTTGCACGTGAGATCAGTGAAACTAGAATATGGATGCACATAATATATTAATACATACATACTTGATGTATGTAATATTAAAATAAGAATCATTAAATAATATTATTGTATATTGCAACAAATTTATAAAAGGATTATTCTACTTATAAAATTACCGAACTTAAATAAAATGTTATAAGTATAAAGATTAAAAAATAATGTTGCATACCAATTCATTTTGGACAACCTTACCGTAACTCAAAAATGTAAAAAAACATCATAAAATCATAATCTAACATAAGAAAGATCTAAACAAATATATAAGTCATATCTTATATTGTTAATTAACAGTTGAACTATATTCTAAGAAAGCTTCTCTTCTAATTTCAGAATGAAGCTATTTATTCTTCTCCTCGGTTAGCTTCTTAACAACTTGTTTTCATATCATAAATCTAAGAAGAAAGAAAGAGAATAGTAGATGATAGAAAAGAAAAGAATGTGATGACCTACAAAGCAATTAACACGTATTTATAGTGATATTTGATTGTCTTTTCACCTATCAAAATTTTTTAATGATGCATATTGAATCATGATAGATAAATTTATTTTAGTTTCAAAATTCAAAGAATCACATAATTTGAAGAGTTTCACACATTATTGTATCATGATAGATAATTTATGTTAATTCAAAATTCAAAGAATTGCAAAATTCGAAGAGTTAAATAATACATTATGTTTCTACTCTCTTTAATTCAACCTAATAATTATAATTTTAATGTCATAACTAAAACATTAAAGTGTGTTGTTGGACTTCATATTATATCATTATGTAATTAAATATTAGTATTTAAAAAATAAATTAATTTATTGTAATTGGTGGAGGGGCAAAATGGTAATTCAACTTTAAGGTTAGAGCTTCCCACTATAATAACATATGGTTTCTATTCTTTATTAATTCAATTGACCCCTTTTTTTTCCTTTTCTTGTTTTTTACATTTGTTCTTATTTATTTGTTACTATTTTTTATTAATTCAAATTGACCCCTTTTCATAATTAATTTTGAGTTTTTTTTTTCTCTTGCACTAATTATTAATCTCTTGATATGAGTATAACGTGTTTATTTTTTTTTTATCAATTAGTGAGTACAAAATTATTAGTATCAAATAAATATTATGAATAATATATTTAAATAGTAATTTTAAAAAAACTTAAATTTCAGAAATGATTTTTTTTAATTTAAAGGTTCTTGCGATCTTCATAGACACTTTTGCTATGTAAGATGACTGAACTGAAAGTACAATTTTTATTCTTTCTCAACTATATGCTTCCATTAACACATAAAGTCAATAAAAGATGAATATATTATGTTAATATTATTAGATGGTTTATAAAAGCTCAAATTTTAATGTGAAAAATCTTTTTTTTCTTAAAAGTTTCAGCGAAGAAGACATGAAATTCCAAAAAAGAAATAAAATTGAATTATTTAGTTATATCTAATCACATAATATCTAAAAGAAAATATTACTACATACATATTTGATCGATTCATTTATAAAAATAAATGAAATTAATAACCTGAGTTGTAACCCAAAATTAAAACAATCGATTTTTTTAATCTTACTTGAACGTTATGGCACCCCCCACCTCCAAATCCTAGATCCGCCTCTGGTTTTGCACTATTACAAGTGATGAAAGTCACTAATTTAGCGGGCTCCACGTGGTAATGGCCATTGTTTTACGACAAGAGAATCAAAATGACGTAAAAAAGGAAAAGGAGAGAAAAAAATGACGGAAGAAAAGACAAAAATAAAAGAGAGAAAATAACGGAAGAAAGAGTATAAAGAAATAATGTATTTTGTTATGTGTAGTGATAAAAATAATGTCATTTACAGTAAGAGTACACATTATACCATAGCTCGTAAGTCGTAACTAATATATTTATATTATATTATTTATGTAACGAAGGAAAACTTTAGTATCAAGCCCATTAATATTTATTTTGTGTGTTGTATAAAGATAACCCATTTGCTTGCACTTAGTTTAGCATATCGAATGAATACACATTTCTATTACATCTACTAATTTTCTTTATAATTTGAAATAATTATACTTTGTATCACTAATTAATAATTGCATACAAGATTTCAAGTCAAATACATCTAGGTACATGTTTTATATACCTAGATACATGTATTGTGCTACTGGATATGTTATAATAGAGAGAGAGAGACGAGAAAAAATAGGAGAGAGGCGAGCGAGATTTATCTATATACCACAGATACATGTGAATCATACTTAATGAATACACACTAGATACATATACTTGTATGTATCTGATGTGATTTGCATGTATCTAGTATATCAAATACGTGGGGAAGTGGCGAGCGAGATTTGTCAAATCTCAAATACATGCAAATTCACTTAGAGTATCTAGAATAAATTACACTTAATTTTGACCTTTGGACGTATTTGGACACACCAAATTCTGACAAGGTTCATAATACTGCAAATTAACGTGTATTTAAGTAATCAACTTCTAGACTAATACAATTTCTATAAATTACTCTAATTTAATTAATTGGTCAATTCGTCCCATTGTAGAGATGTACTTAGGGGAGAGCTGTCATTTTCACAATACAGAGTAAATAAAGTATGTCCTTTCAATTAGTGTAGGATTTCAACTCTCAACGCATATCAAGTTAACGTAAGTATTTTACTTGTAGATATGATATTTAAACATTAGTCTGTTTCAAAAATTATATAAGGTTTATCTGATTATTCAGAGCCGAGTTTGAAACTTAAAAGTCAAATGTCTAAAGTTAATAGTAAACAGCAAAACTTTATAAAATTTGATTGTTCTTTGAATAACATTCCCAAAAACGGTTATTTGTGCACTTCATCCAAAATTAACTAAGAGAAGTTTCGACCGATATGATTTTTATAGAAGTCATTACATCCTTCAAACAATTATCAATTAATTTATGTCTAAGTTGTCCTTTGGTTGCTGAAAATTCCCACATCGTTTAATCTAAAACAGGAAGTTGAAGTTTTAATGTAAATTAAAATGCCAAAAACATGTTAAAAGTATCTTAGTTCAATAAATTTTTTTTAACGTGATTGTAATGATACATATATATTATTAACGTCTATAATAGGAAATTATAAGTTCTCATTCATACCTTGGTGAGTTTAGTACTGGTAAACTTGTACAACATAGTCATTTATAATAATATCACTGAAGAACATGTAAAGCATCTGCGTAAAGATGTTTGTCATAAGTCCATTGAGTGAAAACTAAATTGAGAAAACTTTTATTTTCAATGTCAATTGGATTTTGAAAACTTTCATCATCATAATACCTTACTCTTGATATACTTGAATTTCATATGCATATTTCACTTTTTTAGACCTGTGTATCTAAAGTTGTCCCAAAAGTAGATCGGAAAGGGTTCAAAAATACCCCCGAACTATTAAAAAAATAGCTCACATCTACCTTTAAACTAAATTCTGACTCAAAATACCCTTCTGTTAAAGTATTGGGTTACTTTTACCCTTACTTTTAACAGAGGTGTGTTAAGTGCACCTGGACACCACGTGGACACCATGTGGACGCCACATAAGTACCAAACAACCTCACCTCCACATAGACTCATAAAACTTTAATAATTAGTTTTTCCCTCATTTCTCTAATAGATAACAATTTTCACCAATTTTTATTTCTCTAAAACATAATATGATTCCCCTTTCTTTCTCTTATACGGTTTTCCCTCTCTCTTATACGATTTTCCTAGGGTTTCACTACACTAGTATGTGTTGGGCTTTGTGGAGGCTTGTGAGCCGGCCCGACCCATTACTGAAACCCTAGGTTAACCATTTGGTTTTCCTATAAATATGATCCTTGTATTTGTAATTCTGATGTAGCACAAGTGAAATAAAATCCTCCTGTTACAGTCGTGGAGTAGGGAAACCGAACCACGTTAAATTCTTGTGTGTCCCGTTGTGTTCCGTTTCTCTTTTCTCTAGATTATTTGTGTGTGTTGTGTGTTTAATTTCCCAACAATTGGTATCAGAGCGAGGTTTCAACAACATTGTAACAAAAACTGTGAGAAATTGTCACCTAGGGTTCTTGTGTGAAGAACTGTGTGCAGGAGGAGTAGCCGCCGTTACCGGGTGTGGTACCTCAAGCAGGGCAGCCGCTAGGAGAACCGCGCAGGGTGCGAACAGCCGTCGTCGTTGTGCTGTCCGTCGCGCCGTTCCGTTGGCCGCCGCGTCGGAAGGAGTGTGCCGCCTCCACAAAGCCCAACACTATGCCTTAGTAAAATGAGGTGTTTGTTTGAAGTAGTTGAATAGGAAGATCACTATGATTAATTAGGACACTTGGTCTATGCTGTTAAACTATTCACTTTCAAATGATACTTTGTTTACAAATAAGCAAAGTCACACCTATTATTGCAAGTATAATGGAAACAAACGATAGGCTTTCAAGTATAATGGAAAGAAACGATAAGCTCTCTGCTCTATTTGCCCGTTGGCTTCACGTCAACCGACCACGACCACATGTTACACTATTATATATTAAGATAAGAATGCCCAGCAGGGTTACAAATATGGAAAGATACATATATAAATTTAACAAAGCAGTACTGGAATAGCTCTTAACAACATTACTAGACAGTATTTGGATCAATGAGTTATTTTTTGGACCAACACATCTAGGGGTTTTGAACTGGCTCACCGCGCCTCCTAATCCAACAAAATGATCCAATATCTTATGAAAGGTTCCCCTCTTCACAATCCTCAGTTCAAGTGCTCCAATTGCATTCACTTTCCTGGAGCTCACGTAGCCTGCATCCAGGAACGATTTGTCTAGACAGTTGCATCACTCTTGCAATATTTCATCAGTTGCTTCCCCACTCAGTTCCCAGAAGATAACGTAGTATCCTGGATCAGCTGAGACGTTGACATGGCTGGTGAAGTCCATCACTTCTAGTTTTTCGTCAACTAAGTGCTTGCCTGCAGCTTCCACGGCTAGTTGCAAATCTTTCTCAGTGTTCTTGTCTATGTTAATGCTCAGCAAAAGGTTCCTTCTGCAGACAAACTGGAGTTCTGGAGTGCCATTGTGAAATCCTTTTATCTTGACAACATCACCAAGTCTATAACGATATAAACCTGCATATATAAACACATAACTCTCGTCAATTATACTTCAAGACATATTGCTAAACTCGTATTTGACGTAATAGATACACCGATAGGTAGTTATTTTGAATAAATCTGTTAAGTGTAGTAGATATGGAACAACTAGACGGAATGCAAAAGATTCCAGCATTCTATATACGATTACTTAACGACAAAAGTGTAATGAATATCAAGCACATGCAAGTATGGCAGAATACATGAGCACAACAAAACATGGAGAAAAAACATGTTAATTCCAGAATAAGGCATAAAAACAAATGATAAATATTTTCTATCTAAGCAGAATTTAGTATTTAATGCCAGGCAGGCATATGTAAGTAATCATATTTCCTGCAATATTGACATAAAGAACGATACTAAGGACGATGCTAAACTCCACAAGTCTAAGCTGAGAGGAAACGACTCATTCAGATGAATTACATGGAAGTCACTAAGATTAGTGCAGAACTCGTTAACCGTGAAAAATAACTGAATAATAAGACTATGTTCCTATAAATGATCAACGAGCATAGAATTTTCAACAAAAGACGTGCAAGAAAACTGTACCTGCGAAATTGGTGAAGACAATTTCATACTCTTCACCAAGTTTAACTTCAGTCAGGCCGACTGAAGAATTTGCTTGCTCCACGCCAATGAGATTTTCCTCGAGTGGGAGGAATTCAAAATAGCCAATATTTGGTAACACTGCATAAGTAACCATCTCAGGGGGGAATTTTGGGTTAACATTTACTCCGACCCATCCTTCAGAAGAACCATAATCTGCACTCACTAGAGGTAATTCTCCTGCATAGTGCCTCAGTTTCTTCAAGTAAGGCTCCATGGAACCTGTCATGATACCATAAATGTACTTTGTATTCGGGAAGAGTTCAAGAATCAAGCCGTACCAATTGCTTAAACTTGAACATTTGCTATAAATTGTATCAGCCAGTTCTGGATCACGCTTCAGCAATTTCGACATGGCCAATCTTATAGACGGGACAGTGACTCGGCTCGATAAGACTCCCTCCCTTATGTCAACAACAAGTGCTTCCCATACTTGTTCGAAAGTTCGAAAAGCTTGGACAATGCTATGTGCAAATGCAGATGAAACAACTTGAACTTCATCGCGGAAAATGAGACCAGACAACAGTATAAAGATTGTTGATAATCAGGACCAAATATTACTTCATCAGGACTACAAATTGGGGTAGACATTGCCTTCATTGTCTTCTTGTATTGTGCATTTCTAAACACATGGGTAGTAGCTGTTCCAGCTGCCAAACCACCTTTGGTTTTAAATTGCTTACTGCTGTAAATAATGTGCAAAACCTTCCCATTCCCTATTGGAAATTCTCTGAAAGAAAAAAACATAGGCTATATGATGTATTTATGACAAAAATAAAAAACTTCATGAACCAACAAGCAAATTACCTGTTCCTAAAGGCAAAAGAAGTCTTGAATGTCTGCATTGTGGAATTCATCAATTCATCATTGAAACTTTGGCTTCCCTTGAGTAGTACCAGAACTGCAAATCAACCATTAAATTTCCTCTTTAAACATACAACAATATACCGCTCACAAGTGGGGTCTGAAAAAAAAAAACTTTTTTGCTTACCTCAAGGAGATGGCTTGAATTGGCTTTCCAGTAAGAATAGGTGAAAGATCACCATCAGCAATTCTTTGAATGTAAGGATCCAAATCACTGTGACTGACAATGGGGACACAAGCCTTGAAAGTCTTAACATCAGTTCTGCCATTCAGACCCCATTGCTTAAGATACTCACTTCCCCCATTTTCTTCCAGAATTTTTCCAAGTGTCTCTTCTTGAATCCTCCCAACATAGTTTGTCATCACCTCAAAATCCTCAATCACTTCTTCAGCATCAAATATCTTCTCAATATTTTCCATCATCTTCACAATAAAGACTTCAACTTTAAGGAATAGCAGTCAACTAAAAGCAGTCAAGAATCCTCAATTTGAGATATGAGGTTGGGGGGTTAAGAAGAATTTAAGCAACTCCATAGTTATTACTAACTTCAATGCAACTTACCTCATAAAAGGCATTGACAGAAATAAAGGAAACATGTTTGTTACAGATAATCATACTCATTATCTTCGTTTTATTCTTAAGATACAAAGATGAATCTAGATATTGAAAGTACCGAGATAATTGTTATTTTTAATGCAGGCGTTTCAATTTTTTTCTTCAACTACTATAGACACGTCAATTATTTACACAAAATTTGGGACATAATTCTATGAAAAAATTGGGTTGTTACTACTAAATTTGATTGTGTTTGAATTTTGGAAACTAAAATCTTCTGATTTTTTTTACTCCTTTGTTTTGAAGAATATAAGAACTTCACAAACAAATCAGACTGTGCATTTGTTTGAAAAATACAGAAACTTCACCAATTTGTCAATACTTTGTTTGGATGAATATTCTGACTTGAAGAGTACTAAATCTTCGTAGGAGTATTAAGGCTAAATGATTTGAGAAAGATAAAACTTCATGTTAGCTAGAAACAATGTTATATTGAGATTTCTGGAGATTAAAACCTTTTTGGTTTACTATTCTAACTGAATGTAAAACTAATATATAATTTCATCAAAATTCAAGATTCATTCGGTTAATGATTAGAAAAATATAAAAACTTTATTGTTAAATTAGAAACAAGTTGTATAAAGATTGAATCTTTATTGCTAGTATTCTGAATATTAAGTGGTCTGTTTACTTGTGACAGAAAGGGAAAAAAAACACTAGTAACATAAAATTAGTGATTTTTGTGCCTGCAATGGGTGTTTCTATGGATTAAATAAAGAAGGTTTCGTGTTGTCAATGTGTATTTTGATGATATACAAGTTGCAAGCATGGAAACAAAATATGTGAAAAATAATTTCAAATACTTGAAAAATATTTTTGAAAACATATTTAAAATGTGGGGGTTCTTTACTTGTGATAAAGACAAAATTAGACTTACGATCTAATTTAAATTTGAAAGTACAATTTAATGACATTCTTGTATTATGTTATACCCACGAAATTTTTGAAGTATATTTGATACTGTGGTCGTTGAGTCTCTCTTTACTAGTATATGATATGAATAGTATATAACCACAAAAATATATTACTCTTTCAAAGAATTGTATTCTTTAATGAAAAAGAGTCACTTAAAATATTTGTTTTTTCATGAAAAGATATGTCTATTGTATAGAATAAACATTGGTGAAAATAATTTGTTATGTTTGTATTGTAAAACAAATATTTCGGTCATATTGTCTTTATTGTACCTAAAAGACTATGTTCACAAGTAATTCTATAACAGTAAAAAAATAGTGTTTAGCGACGGACACAATCCGTCACTATATGATGAAAATCCGTCACTAATCATGATTAGCGACGGATTAGCAACGGAATATTAATTGTTGCTATTATGCTCATTAGTAAGATCTTAGTGATGAAAGATGTGTTCCGTCACAAGTTTAGCGACGTCCTAGTGACGAATAACTTTCGTCGCCATATGTTAGCGACGGACTTAGTCGTCATTATATTTATATAATTTTGTTGCTAATTTCATAATTCTATGACGAAAAATGATGTTTCATCTCAATTTTAGCGACGTCATAGTGAGGAAACATTTTCGTCGCCACATGTTAGCGACGGACTAATTCGTCATTATATTTATATAGTTTTGTCGCTAATTTCATAATCCATTTCGTTATTTTGGATAAATTTGCAACAAAATTTCCGTCGCAACATATTTTGTAAAAACATATTAGGCCTTTTAATAACTCATCGTTGATCCGTCGCCAACATTCTTTTTACAGCAACAACCAAATAGTCGCTAAATTTGTTGCTAAAAGTTGTTCTTATGCACTGCTGAAATATATTAATTTAAAATTACTAAATACTCCAAAATTAACAAACATTCATATAATATAATACCCATAGACGATTCATAATATATAAATAGAAAACTCCAAAATTCTGGTTAAAAATATCCAAAGAAAATTATCAAGTACTCTTAAATGAACCTCTGTTCATTAAAATATTACTACGCGCAATTTTACGTTTCCAAAAAGTATGACATTATCAAAAACTGAAGTTGTGGAGGTATGAACTTTAAATTAAGGTATCAACCTCATCCACAATACTAGCAGGAGGCATGTGCTCCGCAGACGATGGATTGCCAATGGAGTAATCGATGCTTGTACCTGCTCAATAATAATAGGAACAAGATGACTAGTTAGTGCAAACATCATTTTCTTTACAAACTCTTCCATATTTATTTTCGATGTTGATTGAGAAAATGGATGTGGTAATGATGATGACCCACAAAGTTTCTTCCCATAGTAATTTTTTGCTTCAGATCCAAGACCGTATATTCTTCTTTTCTTTTCTCCTCTCGCAGCTTGGTAATATGCTTCATATTGATCAATATCAGTTTCAGACAATGTTTTTCCTTTAATATTTCTTCATATTTTCCTATAATAAGTAGAGAAAATGAGAAAACATTAATGATATGGGACAAACCAAATTTTGAAGGAAAATGAAAAAAAAATACACAAACTCATGCTCAGTACAGAGTAGAGAGTAGCAGAGACACTAAGAATAGAGATGTCCCTTTCAGTTAAGTTTGGTACTATTCCATATGATTCTTTAAAACATATCAGTTGTTGTTTACAAAGATAAAGTAGTATATGTAAGTGAAGGATTAGGCATCCCTTTGAAACAGAAAAAACTGATAGACATAAAATACTTCACAAGTTGACTTCTCTACTTCTACAAGGAAAATGGAATTCATAGATGTGTACATCATTTGTCAAGAATTTGGCATACCCTCTAATAGAACTTATCAATACCATCAAATCAAATCATGTACTTGACGAAAAATGCACCTCTATCTAGTGTACCAGTTGTTGTGTCTTTGATAATAATCAGTGGGCAGCCAAGTAATTGCTAACAGCATCCACCCAAGAGAAGATCATGTCAAGATGAGCTATCTCTTATTACAATAGGTGTCAAGTAGAAGTGCAATAGTTTTAAGCATGAGTTTGTATTTTTAGCAACATATAATTATACCCACACCAGCAAAAGTAGTTCCCGAGAGTGTTAGCATTATGAAACAATGGGGTTTGGACTTTTGCTAAACCCACATGGTCAATAATTATATGCTAATTGGGACTTGTACCACATAGACAATGACAACTAACTATTCAGGAAAATCCCCCCCCCCCAAACCCCACCATAACACGCGCTCAGTTCATCAGTGATTGACTTTTGGAAGCTAGATCAAGTCAAGTACCTTTCAATATGATACATCAAGCTTGTATGATGTATTATACTTGAGAGTACTTGATCGAGGTTACATTACACTGAAACATCAACAACAAATTCTCACTAAAATAAGACTAGAATCACAGTAAAACAACTATTGATTGGTCTATGTATTTATATGACTGCCACATGGCAATTCACAACCAAATATGTCTCTTTGTTCCAATCGTCGTGCTGCACTAGAGTCACAGTAAAACAACACTAGAATCACATCAAAACAACACTAAAATTGCAGCGGAAAAGCCTCAAAACAGTGGCAGTAGTTTCTCTCTTAAATGACACTAGAATCGCATCGAAAAGTCTCAAAACATCATTAGAACTATACCAAACAGCAGCAACAAATACACTTTAAAACAGGAAAAAATTGCACCATAAACTCCATAGGAAAAAACCGAAACACCTCCAAGTTTTAGACTTACATGGATATCTCGAGAACGCTCACCAACAAATGATTTTCCATCATGTACATGTGTATAAACATGCAGATGTAACTCACTTGGCTTGGGATCTCGGCCTTTTTCAATAGCCTATACAAAAGAAATCGCGTTATATATATCATATAAGAGAAGATGTTATTTATAGAGTTTGTAGAATATATATACTCAAAAGTTTCTTGCGATGTTCTCTGATAGAAATAGAGCCATCAGTGTGAGTTCTAATAGTAGTTTTACGGCCGCCATGGCGATTTTGCGAATTAATTTCTGGTTTCCTAATAGACTCTGCACTTCCCCAAAGATCCATCCATCTTTCTCACACATCTTCTGGTACATAACCTGGCCTAACTCCTCCTTTTTTTTTTATTTTAGAAATGAAAATCCTATAGTTCAATGTTGCCTTAACCATCCAGTGTGTTTTGAAACATCCCAGCAGAATCTTTTTGAAATAAGTTTTGAAAGAAGTACATTAATGTCCTATCTATATATGTGAATACACTTGCAAAAATCACTTACGATGAAAACTTATACCCTAAATTCTCCAAAATAACCATTTCTTACATCATTTGAGACACCTTTCCAATTGATTCCATTGGGATCAACCTCACTTTTGAAAGATTTGGATATGAAACTAGTGCATATTTGAGCAGGTTCTAGTCTGTATAAATTAGAAGAGGTTATTAGGAGGGCTATCATAAATCAAAATTCAAAGACAGCAAGTGGCATCAACACAACAAGCAGTAATAAAATTAAAAGAATGGACTAACCTGCATAAGTTAGAAAGACAAGAGTTCTTGGATGGCTACTGTTGGATTCACCTTCAGCAATTGTATTTGTATGACCTGTTGGAACATTCTACGGGTAGAAAGACCTTGACCTATTAGGTTATTGTCATTTGGTGTAGCTGGAGGTGTCTCGGAGATGGTTGGGCTAATACTTTGAGTTGACGCTTCAATATTGGTCGGGGTACCACCTTGTTGAGGAGAAGTTGTTGTGGGCTTGGAAATAGTTAGCATGTTTACACGAATAGCAGGATTATTCTTACCTGAGGATTTTCCACGACCTCTGCCTCCAGCCATACCTATAAACGAAAAAAAAATTGTTGTTAGATAATGAGATTACATGGAACAATAATGGTGAAATATAAAAATTGTCTTTTTAATTAAGATCTTATTGATCAAGTAAAAAAAAATTCGTACTTGGATATACAAGAGTAACTATCTAAAATAA
Organism: Solanum corneliomulleri; assembly: GCA_027704805.1. NCBI lineage: Eukaryota > Viridiplantae > Streptophyta > Magnoliopsida > Solanales > Solanaceae > Solanum > Solanum corneliomulleri. The sequence goes on along the minus strand of JAKWIY010003057.1, from coordinate 34,501,064 downwards.
AAGTAACAACAGCGAGGGGATCATGAAATTCTATCAGAAGCTTTACACAAAGAATGTGCTTCTGATAAGGCTCCAGAACATTGTTGTGGGTAGAAAGACCCTAACATGTTCAGTTACTCTCATTTCGTGTAGCTGGAGGTGTCTGAGAGATGGTTGAGCTATAATACTTTGGTTGACGTTACAATACTGGTCGGGTTACCACCTTTTCGAGGAGAAACTCTAGTGGGGTTGGGAATATTTGATATGCTTACACGAACAACAGGATTACTCCTACCTGAGGATTTATCACTGACCTCTGCCTCCAGCCATATCTATAAACAAATATAACATTGTTGTTAGATAATCTGGAACAAAGATGAAATATGAAAATTGTCTCTGTAAGAGCTTGTTGATATGAAAGCTATCATGTGCTTCTGATAAGTCTACAGAACCTGATGGTTACACAATTATTTAATTAGGAATTGAAATAAGAAACAGAACACACATAGTTCAAAGACAAGAGCTATTTCTTTCAAAATCCTAAACTGAAAATTAGTAACAAGCACAAACTGTGGACCAAAAGGTACTCTCATTCATATTCATCAAATAAGAACAAAACATGCATTTCGGCAAAACAAAAACAATTTCTAAAGTTCTTCACTAGGAAGACTTAGTCCCACAAAATTGATGACAAATAAAAGGTATTGAAGCATTACGTTTGATTTACAGTACAAACAAACACTTTTCAGCGTGTGAGAAACTAGAGCAAGAAAAGAATTTGGAGCCAATACTACATTTCATCAGCAACAAACAGAAGCTGTTAGTGAAAAAACTTACAAAATAGTAAAATTGCAATATTACAACTGAAAATAAAATGAAGAAATTAATCTCTTCAGGCTGAGGCGCGGATATCTCGCTCTCTTTAAGGAGATTCAAGCCCACTGCAGCAAATGTTTTCACCGGTCCAGCATATAGTACTCTTGACTTGTCCCCTCCAGGATACAACAGCCTTCACAAAGTATAACTCAACAACTCTGGACAAGAGTTGAGTCCAAAGCTCCACAAAAAAGAACACCTCCCTTCAACTAATAAGAACTCTCTTTTAGACTAACTCTTCCACTCTTTGTTTTCTCTTATGAATTGTGTGTATCAACAAATGAAGACCACCACTATTTATACTACAAGAAGTCTTCCTAGCAATGAATAGGAAGATAATGGAGGTAGTAAATAGTGAAGATAATGGTCTTAGGAGTTACATAGGTTACAATGGGAGTTACATAGGTTACATAAGTTACAATGGGAGTTACATATGTTACATATGTTACAAAGGGAGTTACATATGTTACATAGGTTACAAAAGGAGTAATGGAGGTATTAAGAATGAAATAAAGTGATGGACAATCAATGCTAATGGATGATGTAGAAGTCATCCATTCAAATGTTCATTCTTATAACTCCAAAATAAAGCAATTTAATATTTTTAAATATTAATATTAAAATGCTAATAACCTAACAGAAGCACATTACATGAAAAAATTTCCACTGAACATTAGTAATTGTATTATCAAATGAAAGAAGACAGAATTTCATACATCTAAAATCCTTAACTGATGAAACAATGCTAAATTAATGTTCACTAAATCAGAAGCTAAAATGCTCTTGAAGCCATTTCGCCGAATCTAGAAAGAAGTTACTCTATTGTTATAGCTTAGTAGCTATTAAGTATAATAAATAAATAAATAATAGATGAGGAACGAAAGGATAACTAGTAGCTACCAAATAAAATTTTAGCAGATAGAAACATGAATTGATTAGTAGAATGATCAGGGGATTTGAAAACAAGCTACTGACGTACATCAACAAAAAAAACACAAACAACCTTCACCTTAATTAGTTAATTTCAAGATTATATCCTTATTTTGAAAAGGAAGCATCATTAACAGTAGCAAAACTGAATGTAAAGCATAGGCTTACATATATTGAAACGAAGAACATAGATTCTACAACATAGCGAAGATTAGTCACCGAAAAAGGATTCAAACAAAAAGGAACAAATAAGCGTCAATACTAAATTCTAAACGATAAAAGTCAACTTTCACATTAATATGAATCAAGGAAATCCATTAAGAACACATGTGTAGCAAATTCAAGTCATCAGTTCTCATCTACAAACAACAGTGTTACAACAACAGACTAGCGAGGCATATCATGAATAGTAAAAGACAAGAAGAAGATTAAGGAGGAAACGTTACCTTTCTCCAGGCAGTGACTAGACAGTGAAAAGCTTGGAGACTTTTTGTCACTGTTATTTCGAGATATAGAGAATTCGTCAAGCAAAGTAGAAGCAAGCAAGGTTAGAGTCTAAAAAAAATTTAAAATATTCAAAATAAGAAATTAGAGCAAAGTAGAAGCAAGCAACACTAATGAAAGAAAGTAAAATATTAAACACAATAGTTAACTCAATCCTTTCAACACTAAAAGAAAAGACACACGGAAAACACATACATTTCATCGAGATCGTGATAAAAGTTTATAGCTATCACATAACACCTTTAGAAAAAAACGTAGCAAACAACTAGTGTTGAAGCTTCTACTAACAATTTCATACATAAGAAGAGATTAAGAACAATAGAAAATCTTTTCTTTTGTTAATGATTGTAGAAGCTAATTTAAGCCATTGAAACGCCTCATTCTCATCTCATATCTCATTATGAATTTTAAAGTAGATAGAGCACACACTTTTTTCTTAAAACATCATTGAGATATGAATCCATCATTAAAATCTAATTGCTAAATCATGTCAATGCCTATTTATCTTTTTTAGATTCTCTTTTTCTATCAACTTTTAGCAAGTTATAGCTATAAGATTTGCTAAGCTAGCTGCAATGCAAAAAAATAAAATAAAAATAAATAAATACAAGAATCTTATAATGTGTATATCAATAGCAAGTAACATTTTACTTTTGAAACACTACTTACAAGATTTAGGTAGTGAAGAAGAAGAAGAACTTCCATCAGAAGTGAGTTTATCAGATATTTTTCTTTGTGTTAGAGTGAGTTCAGTAGACAATGTGGTTGATCAATATGCCTAACATCATGTATCCAAGAAAATTTAAAGAAGACTAATGGACTTCCCTGATAACCCCATCCCGTCTTTCCAGCTATTTTTCACCAAATAGAATTCAACACCCTCCTCTTCACCGCACTAGAAGCTCACCAAACATATGAAAAAAGAGAAATTACCAAAGGTAGAAGCTCACCTTTCACCTGAGGATGAAGGAGACGGGAGAAATTTCACCGTGAACCTAAGACGGGAATAATTTCACCTCAGACGGTAGCAATTGAAATGAGAGGGAGACTGGAGCAATTGAAAAGAGAAGGAGACGGGAGAAATCGAATTCTTACCTCTCATTGAGTTGTTGCGCTGCTCTTAGGACGTTTCACTGAGATAATACCCTATTTTTTAGGGATTGTAATTTTTGTTCCTTTTTGTTTTTTCAATGGACTGATGACTTGGTAAAAATTATTATAATGAACTTAGCGATGGATAAATAAATATAATTATTTACATTAATTTTTAGAGACGGATATTTCCGTCACTACGTAATTTGAATTCCATAAAAATATATTTAGATTCTAGCAACGCTTGTCCGTCCTTACATCCGTTACAACATATTATTAAATTTGTAACACCTACTTTGTTGCAAAATCTATAGCAAAATTTAAGGCGCCAAAGTTTCCCGCTATTATTTCACGACAAAAAACATATTCTGTCGCCAATCCGTTGCTATATTATAACTCAAAAGAATATTTGTATATTTTGCAACAAAATGACTACTTCGTTGCTAATCCATTGTTATATAGCGACGAAATTGATTCCGTCGCTAAACACTGTTCTTTTTGTAGTGTAACAAATTGAATGTTATGGAAAGGTCCTTATGCAAAAGACATCTGGCAAGGCGTTGACCCTAAAACAAGGTTTGTATTTGACAAAGTTATAACAATTAAAGAACAAAATATTTTTGGGAAAATGTTACCTCACGGAAGGTCTTTTCAAACCAAGTATTTTTGTTTGTTCTTACTTGCTTGAATCAAATTGTTTGTGACATGGAAAATGTCAATTACAAAACCTTGCAAAAACTGATCAACTTAGAAGTTTTGTCTAACTCCTAATGTAATAAATCAAAATGTCAAGTATGTGTTGTTGAATGAAATTTTAATCCTAGAATTTATTTACACTTACATTTTTTATATAATGTCAAGACCATCTCGTGGTGAAAAAAGTGTTTCATAAATTTTATTGATAATTGCACTAGATATTGTTATGTCTATTTGCTGAATAATAAGGATGAAGCAAGGGAAACATATAAACAATATAAAACTGAAGTTTCAAAATTAATTAGATAAGAAGATTGTCATGATGACATTATGGTAAGTTTTTAAAAACTTTTCTTCATATCATTAAAAGATAAAAATAATTAATTATGATAAAAGATTCTTAAGTAAAAATTTCTTTTTAATAAATTAATATATATATTTTAGAAAATAAGATCATTACTTTCGTTAAATGAGTTTGATAAATTAAATAAGTTTATCATTTTTTTAAAAAAGAAAATTTTCAAAAATGACATGGAATGTCAATTAGGAGAGAGTGAAGCTTTAGAAGTGTCAAGTATATTTGGAGAAAAATGGAGATAGTTATGACAAATCCCTAAATTTGGGTGACCATTTATGGAATTGACTGCCTTAGAAAGAGGTAATTGAGAATCTTTCTTTCCAAGAATAAAGCAAAGGCCAATCTTCGGATTCCTTTTCGTAATCTTCAACTTTCCTTTGGGTGATATGGATCTATGATTTTACTAGCTAGTTGATGATGATTGTATATATCCTTTCTTCAAATGTGATTGAGGCCAGTTGTGTTTATAGCCGTTACAGATCCATTGGTTGATAATCTTGTAGCATTTTGGTTACATTAAAGATCGCATATTTGAAATGTAATTCTACATCAATGAGATGAGCTTATGCTAAAAGCAAAAGAAAAATCCAATAAACTAAATGTTGAACAAGTATTAAATCATGCTAGGCTAAGTAATGGATTGGAGACACCAAATCAAACCTCAAAATAGAGCATTAAATTAATCTTTGAGCAGAATCGAATGGATATAGAGTGTGTTTGGTATGAAGGAAAACATTTTCTGGAAAATGTTTTCCAATTTTCTCATGTTTGGTTGGAACAAAAGTTTCGGAAAATGTTTTCCAAATCAACTCATTTTCCTCAAAATTAAGGAAAATGATTTCCCTTCAAAAATTAAGGAAAACATTTTCCATAACTCTCCTCCAATTTCAAGTTACATTTTTCTTTTTGGAAAAACATCGATTTAAATAAATATTTTCAATTTCTAAATTTTATTTTTTCACCTGATCCTTGACCCTCCCCCCACGGCCAGCCCCCCCCCCCCCCCCAAACCCCAACCCCTTCCAAAAAAAATAATTTTACTTTTAAAATAATTTTAACTTCAAATTTTTATCTTTAAACTCCTACCCCTCCCCCCCCTCCCGGCCAGCCCCCCCTACCAGCCCCCACCCACCCCAATCCCCAAAAAATTAATTTTGTTTTTTAAAAATACTATCAACTTCAAATTTTTATTTTTTCACTCCTATCCCCTCCCCTTCCCCTTCCCCTTCCCCTCCCCACCCCACCACCACCCAAAAAAAATAATAATTTTGATTTTTAAAAATATTTTCAATGTCATAAATTATTTTTTACTCTAATAAAAATAAAAGATATCTCTCAAAAACATTTTTAATTCATAAATCAAACACTAAAAATCATTTCCAGAAAATATTTTCTACTCACCAACCAAACATGAGAAAATAAGTTCAAAATCTACTTATTTTCCAGGAAAACATTTTCTAGGAAAACATTTTCCATGGAAAACATTTTCCTCCATACCAAACACACCCATAGTGAGCACTCAAAATGATTAGGAAAGCTAAAATGAATCTAATGTAATAGAGATCAATACTCAAATTCTATCATCTCCTTAGACAAAAAATATCAATATGGAGAGACAATTATATTATACTTCAAAATAAGAAATCCATCGACGTGAGTAATGACAATTTTTTTACTAAAAGTACTTTTCTCCTCAAAATGATCATATCATGTATGTGCTTTTGATTAAGGTATTAATATCTTTAATAGTATGAGTTTTGATTGGAGTAAAGGTTTCATTATAAAGCTAAGGTCTTTATTTTCTAAGTTCGCATTTACATGACAAATTTATTTTATTTTATTTTTTATTTTTCAAAAAGGCATATTAGAAACCTTAAGCTAGATTTGACCTAGCAACCACAAGGTGTACACTGGGGGTTAAGACCAGTGTTTTGAAAAAGTCTGTTGGGACATGTCTAAGAGCTCGCTCTAGGGCGAGACTCTAGTAAAACACTCCGAAACTTAACTGCGAGACTCAGTTCTATAAGACTTACGTTCAAAGTGTTCGATTGTATGTCTTAAGCATGTTCAATGCCCAATGCTCGGGGCTCGCCTAATAGATCCTACACAATGTGTTAAAATATTTAGTTAACATTTTTTATCCTCGTAATTTTTGAATAATTGAATGATACTTAATAATTTTTCAATCTATAGAGTTAAGAAGATTTTGAGTAACTCAAATAACAAGTTATCGTATCTTTACTATTTGCCCAACTAGTTATGAAGAACTTGTCTAGTGCATCGGTTCAATATTTGTTTATAAATTTATTTTTTAAGTAATATTGATATAATTATTTTAAATTATTTTATGAAGTGTACAATAAATAATTGTTAAATATTATTAATATTGTAAATTTTAATCGTATTGTTTAAATAATTTTAAACTTTTGTTATAAAATAAGTTATATATATTTGTGTAGTAGTTCTCAAGAATCTAATATGACTAGGCTTACTGAGATGTTCGTAATTTAAGTATTTTTTATTGACCGTTGATTTTTTTACTCAAAATAGTTATAAAATTTACACAAATATCAATGCATTGAATGTAATAAAGCTATAATTATAGGATATAAATTTAAAACTAAAAGATTTAACATAAGTCCCATAATTTTTTCATACTAATTAAATTAAAATAGAATAATTCTTTTTTTCTTTTTTTAGAAAATACACTTAAAGTAGGCATGTCAACAAAGATCTATCTACTTTAGCACAAAAATACTGCAAATGAAATACAATTTGAAGAGAGTTAGCAGGCGGCATAAGCACACATATTGAAATACCATTTGTCATCCCATGTATATGGTTCATTTGGATTGTCATTTTGGCCTTGGCCTAAGTGATTTTTGTTGAAATGTACATTACATGTACTGATATTAGTTAGTTAGAGTTAGTCAGCTTATTTGTTGAATTAGTTAGCTTAACAGTTTTTGTTTGTTAGCAAGTTAATTAGTGTGATTATCAAATCATGTATTGTATATAAATAGAGCATCATAAAGAATGAGAAAGTAAGTCAGTTAATTCCAATTCACTGTTCCATTCATTCTCTTCCGTTCCTCACACCTTCTTCTCTGCTGCAACTCATATGAAATACAACTAGGAAATCAACTTTTAACATGGTATCAGAGCTTGTATTAATGGAGTCCTAGCTAGTGAATAGAGCTGATACACGCAGTTTTTTTTTCTCCACGCAAATTGGGAATTTGAAGAACAGTTGAATACCGACCTCAACGTTTATTGATCAAAGTTCTGAAATCAAAGATCTACAGCTATGGCGAATGGAACTAGCAGACCTGAATCATCTAGCCAAGAGAGGAATCTACCAGATCTAGTGGAGATCGAGAAATTCACCGACATTCATCCTTGAAATCCTCTGTATGTGCATCATTCTGATACTCCAGGTAGTATTCTAATTCCTCAGCAGCTTACTGGCATGGAAACCTACACATGATGGAGTAATTCCATGAAAGTAGCATTGTTAGCTAAGAATAAAATTGGTTTTATTGATGGAACATGTCATAAAGATCATTACAAAGGTGATTTAGCACATTAGTGGGATCAATGTAATGCTTTTGTGTTATCTTAGATAACTAACTCAGTTTCAAAAGAGTTAGTCAATGGGCTCATGTTCTCTTGTGATGCGTATAGTGTTTGGAAAGACCTAACGAAAAGATTTGATAAGCAAAATTTAACTAGGATTTACCAGGTTCATCGAGAGATTAGCACAATGAGTCAAGGTGTATTCATTGTATCTGAGTACTATTCAAAGTTGAGAAATCTCTGGGATGAATATGTATCTCTAGTTCCCTTACCATCTTGTGAGTGTGACAAATATAGAGTATATGCAGAGCACATGGAAAGGCCGAAACTCATGCAATTCTTAATGTGGATGAATGATAGTTTTGCGCAGTCACGAAGCCAAATACTATTGACAATACCTAGTCCTAGTCTTAACCAAGCCTATACCATGATTATGCAAGATGAAAGTCAAAAGGTTCAATTGAGTTTGATATCTAATTGCGTATTGCCTCTGCAAAAGTTAGATGTTCATGACCCAACTGCATTGACTTCTTTGCACAACAATAAAACTGGTCAGAATACAGGACTATATTGTGATTTTTATCATCTGAGGAACCACACAAGAGCCAACTGCTACAGGTTAATTGGGTACCCTCCTAATTTCAAGTTCACAAGAAAAAAAGTTGTGGATGATAGGGATGGAAGAGGTCAGTCATATGAGAATGAGAGGTCTCAATCTTTTGGAAATAGAAGACCACATGCAAACAATGTAAATCATGCTTCCAATCAAGATGACAATGAACCAACTCCTAATCCAGCTTAAACTGTACTATCTTTTACTTATGATCAGTACCACATTTGTTGAAAGAGTCTACACCAAAGGAGCAATTTCTAACATGGCAAGTACCATTAGTACTCCTTCCACTTTCAATATATCACATGTTTTCTGTTGTAGGTGATGATACATTTTCTTGGATTGTTGACATAGGGCTACACATCATATGGTTTCTAGTTTGAATAGACTACTTAATCCTATTTCTGCTCATCCTTCTTTTAACAGTGTTTCATTGCCTAATGGTCACACTACCATAGTAACTCACACTGGTTCAGCTGAATTCTTACACAACCATGAAATCTCTAATGTTCTCTACGTGCCTCAGTTTTCATATAATCTCTTGTCTGTATCTCAGATAACTAAAGAGTTGAATTGTTGTGTCTCCTTTTACCCTCACTTCTGGTTATTTCAGAACCTTTATTCTAGCAAGGTGAGGGGGATTGGTAAGGAAAAGGAAGGCCTCTACATTTTTCCACACATCACACATCCACCTCTTGCTAATGCTTCTCATATAAGTTCCACCAACTCTACAATCAATCCAACTTCATCCTCTTCCTCTTCAAATTTCAAATCCATATTAAGTCACACTCTTTAACTCACCACATGGTATCTAAGGCTTGGTCATGCTCCTGTTGCAGTGCTTAAGAAGGTTGATTCACTAAAATCAGTTTTTCAGCACCAAGTATTTGAATCATGTCCTGTATGTCTTCTTGCAAAACAAACTAGATTTTCTTTTCCTTCAAGCATTAAGAAAACTTTTTTTCACTTTGAACTTCTTCATATGGATGTTTGGGGACCTTATAAGCAATGAAATTATAATAGTTATAGGTTCTTGCTCACTATTGTTGATGACTATTCTAGAATGACATGGATTTTTCTACTGAGATTCAAAAGTGAAGTTGTTACTTTTATATCAGCCTTCACTACTTTAGTCAAAACTCAATCAGCTAATATCAAAACCATTAGGTCGGATAATGGCCTTGAGTTTTTAAATAACCAATGTCATAAGTTGTTATCTTCTCTTGGGATTGTTTATTAAATCCCTTGTGTACATACCCCTTAGCAAAATGACATTGCTGAGAGGAAGCACAAACATCTTTTTGAAATGGCTAGAGCCCTTAGATTTCAAGCTCATGTACCACTAAAATACTGGGGAGAATATGTCCTCACTGCTACTTTTCTGATTAATAGATTGCCCTCCACTGTCCTCAATGGAAAGTCACCTTATGAAATCTTTCATAAACACCCTCCTAATCTGCATCATGTGAGAGTGTTTGGGTGTTTACGTTATGCTACTACACTAGATGTCATTGAATTTTTTTTTACCTAAAGTCATTCCTTCCATTTTCATGGGCTACTCAGACACACAAAAGGGTTACAAACTATATAACATTGCCAATGACACTTTTTTTTTGGTCAGTAGAGATGTTCTTTTTAAGGAATACATTTTTCCTTTTCAGCATCCCAAACACACTTTTCTAACCTCTCTTCCACCTCCTCATTCTTCTGCATTTCCTACTCCTCTTTCTGCTTTTCCACATCCTGTAGATGACTCTTTTCCTCATCCTGCAGATGACTCTTCTTATCATGCAGCTGACTCTTTTCCTATTGTTTCTTCTCCTGCTCCTTCAGCCTCTTCTGAGCTCCCTTCTCCATCTTCTCTCACTAATTCATCACCCATTTCAGCTCCACAAAGAAGGTCTACTAGAGCCATCAAACCTCCCATTTGGCACACTGATTATGTCACTTCTTCCAAGTCTGTTCATCCTATTTTTAACTTCATCCTTTATTCCAATCTCCATTCTCCTTATAGGTCTTATCTCACCACTCTATGCTCTTTTACTGAACCCTATTCTTTTGAGCAAGCTTACAAGGATAGTAGTACGACCACATAAAATAGCAGAAGTCATACAATAAACATTAAATGAAAATTAGCACCTCGATCTGCGAAATAGAGTACGACCTATAAAATGGAGGTAAGAATGCAATGTGATGCCAAGTAAGTGAAAATTTCACAGTCGAGGCCTAGGGGGACTGAAATCATCGATGTTTAACTTGATGATTTGAAACCAAAATCTTATCCTTCAATAGAATTGTTTATATTGTTTGTTGAAGGTGCAGAGTTCAGCTCCGTAAAGTAGTATAGTAACCACTTCGAGAGCCATCATGTTTTGAACCTTTCTTGTTTCCACTGTATTATTTTTTTCTTATAATCTATTTGAATCTCAATTTTCTCAGTTATCTTTTGAAGCTATATTTGGAGCTACTGAATTTATTTCAACATTTTTGGAGGTAAATGAATTTAAAATAGAGATTCTAATAGATCTTCACTTATTTTGGTTTCCTTTCTCATTTTTCATTTATGTTGGTCAATTATTTTGCATTAAACAAATTCCAAAGAAAACAAGAAGTTATAAGAAACTTTTGAAAATGCATCCAAAATCCTTCAAGTGTTCTCTAATCAACACGGAGTCTACGTTAGTTATTACTTATTAGGCATGCTTTGTAATTTTCAATAAGGCTATTTGTTATTTTATGTGTAACAGTTATTCACTATAGACTTTTTTGAAGAACTTTCGCAAATCATGGCTATTCCTTTGATTATGCATCCCATCTTTCAAGAGACAATTCATTCTCTCCTTCCTACTTTTTGTATTTTTTTTTCAATTTGGTTTCTCATTTCGCTTTCTGCTACCACTAAAGTTCCTTTCATTTCTCTTATGTAATTCATATTTGTAACTTTCATTTTTTTTTTCTTATAAAATAAAAAGATTAGGCTCTGTATTTCCTCATAAAACAAAAGCATGTTTGACATTCTGTCAGTTTCTATGTAAAAAATGGATAATCACAAGAAATTGATAATCAGAATTGTGTTTCAACTAATATAACATGTATTGTTACTTGTGATCATGTGGCCTAAGTTGGTTATTTTTAACTTTTTATTACCACCAAGGCTCTGTACGTGATCGAGCACATGCATCTTAGTGAATTTGTAGAAATTTGTGAGGGATTCTTGTTTTTCTCCTCTTTTTATTCTGTTGTGGTTGAACTATTACTAGAAAATTAACTTAGCTATCACTGGATCACCTGCATCTTGGTGAATTTGTAGAAATTTGTGAAGGATTCGTATTTATTCTCTTCTCTTTTTATTCTATTACTTAACTACCACAGAATACCATTGTGCCATGGTCATCATCAGAGGTACTACAACACCTCATTGACAACATTTTTTAATATTTAGTCTGCTGACATTAGCTTTTGTAGTTCTGCAATTTCTACTCTCGGGCATAAGTCGTACAATTTATGGATAGCTCAGACAATCTAAATGTGTTTTTTTATGTAGGATTAGAGTCATCTACATTTTTTCCCTAAATGTTTGATTTGGTGCGACTTCTTTTTCTTGATATCCTATAGTGACTTTTAATTGATTTCACAAGAAAAACATATGACAAAATAATGTAAACAAATTTGAAAGTTACATGCAACACAAATGTTGACAAATAAAGGCATTGTGCTCCACGAACCTGGAATCATAAATGTAGAACAACGTGCCAATAGAAGTATGCTATGTCATACGAGATATGTACAAATAATACTAGAAAGCAACTACTTATATCGCAACAACTTGCTAAAACAACTGAATCATAAAGACGTGACTCTTGCAACATTCGGCTAATACAATTGTTTTTTTTTCTGAAGTTGAATCATGACGGAAATCAAAGTGTGCTTCCAACTTCTGATCCTTTGTTAGCTAGATGAAAGTCAAAAAAGTTAAATTTTCACATAATGTCGCTTGTGTATATAAAGATATACCTTCATAAATTGATTTACTACCATTTACGCTACTTTTTCTTCTATCATTTCGCAGGACATGCTTTTGCGGCTACACTAATAACTGCTTGCACCTCTTATCATTGAAGTGAGTGAGTAAGGAAATTTGAAAAACTTCAACTAATTTAATAAGTTTTATGTGTTTAAATATTGCTTGTCTGAATACTAGGATTAGCATCAAGTGGATATGTTGTAGCAAAAAAGTTTTCCCATCTCCACTGATTACTTCAAGTAGAAGTATGTCTATCTTTGCTAAGCCAATATGACATTTAACTTAATTTACCATCTATAGGTAAAAAAAATATTAGAAATGAATTTACAGAATGATAACCTATTACTATAGGAAGACTCTGCACTGTGCAACAAGGTAGTGAAACTTACATTATATTTCTATTCATCCAATTAAATAGACTACATACTTGATGAATTTACAGAATGATAACCTATTACTAAAGGAAGACTGCAATGTGCAACAAGATAGTGAAGCTTACATTTCATTTTTATTCATCCAACTAAATAGATTACTTACTTGCTTATAAAGTTGATACATATTCTTAACTTGAGGGTGATAGAAATGATGGATGATTGCACTCCATAGTCGAAGATTGATCCTGGAAAATATGATTTAATTGGCAAGTGTGATTTACCTCTTAAATTGAAAAGTTAAAAGTTCATTGACCTGGACACAAGCACCACAATAAAAAGTGAATTTTCATATTGTAGGTGTTCTGTGGTATAAGAAACTTCTCTGCTGATGTTCGCAGGTTAGCTTCATGTTCCCTATACAATAGGTGATTGCATGTTCAACGGTGATACTTAGTAAAAGTAAGTTTTCTTTCTTTTGGACATAATCACCACCCTAATAGATATTTTTACCAGATAATTTTAAATGACAGTTTCTTAAATGATACTTATTGAAATGAAGAAACAGTGTTGATTGATAAAAAAAAAAAAAAACTCTAATTTGAAGTTTTAGCACTTTGTGGTGTACATTTGACAAGGAAAATCACATATTTTTTATGATGAATCCTAATCTTATAATGACAGTAACTTAAATTATCTAAAACTTCAGAAGAATATAAGAATTTTGATATAGTTGGTAATATCTTTTGAGTTATCTATTGATTTGTCTTTTTGTTGGTAACGAGAAAGACTAGAATGATATTCAACTGTTAAATTCCAAATTTGGAAGATGATTTCATCACTTGACGACGACAAGGAGCAGTAATAAGAATCGCTATGATTATATGCTTAAAGTTCTACTTTCTTTATTAAGATGCATAGTGGACCTTTTGTTTCAGTTACTTTATCGATGAGTTTGTGTGTTTGCATACTTTATATTATAGGTATCTCTTTACTTGAGGACTACAACCTTTTGACTTGACATGTTGTTGTATCTTGGTATTATTAGCTCTCACACATACAATATGATAGAAGACAAGAAGGTTTTCATCCTTGTATTAAGATGATAGGCTAAAATTGATGGCAAATAAGTGGTTGATTTTGGAGTTGGAGATAATCATACTGAAAGAATGATGTTAATAATGGTTTTAAAGAAAAAAAAAAGTACTCACTGGTAGTAATAAGAATGACCTATTTCAGGTTGGTAAGAGGATAAGTTTCAATAGATCTGATTTCTTTTGTGCATATTAAGGGTGATGGAACTTCTCATTCAGAAATTAGAAGTTTGATTTGGTTACTTTAGTTCCACTGTAGTGTTGATTTCTTTGTTTTGCTTTAATGTTTTGGTTTAGTTTCTTTCACTTTTGAGCTATTAAAGGTGGTGATCATTTTACTTAAGTTATAAGTGTATATAAAATTCCATTAAAGGTTCTATGATAAAAGTAGCTTTTGTATCAGAACATCCAATGATAAAGTTGCTTTAACTTGCTTGAACTCCGATCATGAACCAATGTTGCTAAAAGAAAAAATTTAGGTCATTTTCACTCTGCTAATGGAGTAGTTGTTACTAACTTGATAAGGCGCCACAGAATAACCAAATTAGACCAGATTGTAGTAGCTTTCAGTCGAGCATTTTCGTTCATGCCTAAATGTCTTATTTGCATGTGCAATTTCTTGGCTGCCTGTATGCAGATGACATGTTCAGAGCAAAAGAACAAACGTCCATGTTTGTAAAACGCTGAAATGAAATTCAATCGGCGCAAAAAATATAAAGAAATATTAGGAACTTACGAATATTCTTTGGTACAAGGTGAATAAGCACACACCTCTTTGTCAATGCGTGTGCTTACCTGTTGATACATTGAATTTCAGGGCAACTTCAAACACCGCCATCTCCACACCTCTGCTCTCTCTTCCTCTTCTATTGTCGTCAGCTGCATTCTATTTCAGGTGAACATACTTTACAGTGGTATTTTTGCTGGTTTGATATGAGAATGTTCTGACCTCTCCTTAACTGTTTATGAATACTTTGCAGAGGCTCCATGCTTCCACGAGAACTAAGTTCATGTGAGTATTCTCTTCTCTTTTTTGCCTAATAGGGAACCTATGCTCTTTTATGTGTTTTTTTATAAGCTTGCATGCACCTCAACTGTTTCACCGACTTGATATCTTGGCGTACCTCTCTCCCCTTATGTTGAATTTGATGAAGAAATGTTGTCTTTCTTAGTTTATGGTTTTCTCCTTAATGGTCAATTCTCACCTCATGAGCTAGCTTTTGTGCATTGAGTTAGGCACAAGATCATTTTTCCGTAGGCAACAATTATTTGAAAAGATTGTTACGCAGTTTTATTGAGGATTTCATAGATTAATATCAACCACCAGACATTTTATTGATTGATTTATGCTACTAAAGACTGCTATATGTATTCCAAATTTGGTCCACCACACTTTCTTACTTGTTAAAGTTCAATTGTTTTAAACTTGAAATTATACCATAGGCACACTTGTATTATTCTGGTGACAATAGAGGTAATACACTATTTTTTGTCGGTACATTGGGTGCAGATGTGCTGAAAAATTGAGTTCTTAAAAAACACAACAGAGAAGCCTCATCTAATTAGGAGAAATGTTTATAATAATGGTGAGATGAGGCATCAACTTTCATCAAATTGTGCAATTCCTTCTGTCACATTTCAAGCTGTTTTTTGTTTGGTTTTGCAGCGAGTAGATGATTTGAACTTAACCAAATGAATAAAGAACAGATTCATATAAATGCAAGTTTTTGGTGTATAAGATACTGATAAAGATAAAAAAGCTATTTCCAGCAGCCAATGTAGTGTTTCATGCACCACATACCTCTGCTAGAATCAGTACACCTACCAAGTATATAAAAAATCAACTATATATGCTAGGATGCAGAGGAATTTTCAAAATACTGTAAAGAACAAATACAGATCTAAAGAATGTTGGTTACGACATATATGAAAATTTTACACGGTGAAAAGTCGTATAAATTTATTTATTTAAAAAAAAAATGCAAACAATGATACAACAGCTCCTCATGTATTGTAGAAAAATTAGGGACGGGAGCTTTTGAGATCCTATATTTGGACATATCTTTGCATCAATATATCTGTAAATATGTATATCCTGCTGTATTTTTAACAAATATATTTCTCTCTATTCTCCTCAATTAAGGGATGTTGAATTAGTTCTTTACTACTATCCTTTGTGATCAAATAACTATGCAAATCATTCAAATAGATAAATTAAACGGGCCGCGCCTATCTAGTTTAGTAAAGAAATGAATCAACGTCAGTGCCAAATGACACCCCTGTCCCCCTTGATCCTATATTCCCCTGTATATACTCTCTCTCTCTCATATTACTAGTCCACTTCTCATTTTAAATGCTCTACGAGAAAACTTATATAAGAAAGATATTTTTATTTTTTTTGGACATAGCTCACATGTTTGACCTTTTAACAAATTCTCGCGTTCCAACATGCCTTAGGGGTGTACAAAATTGAACCGAAAATCGAATCAAATCGAAAATCGAGTCAAATCGAAAAAAATCCGACTAGTGATTTGGTTTGACTTGGTTTGGTGTTGGATAAAAAGCCCCGACTATATTTAGGTTGGTTTGGTTTCAACTAAAAAAAACCAATCCGCGACCAAACCAATCCGACTTTATATATATAATGTTAAAATTTTATTTTATACGTAAACCACTTACTTTTATATAATTTTTAATTTCCATAGTTTTTATCTTTCAATATATTTATTTCATATTTGGAAGTTAGAATTCTTAATGATCTAATAAATATTATAGTCCATACATGTTGGTAATTATAATAAAGTTTAAATAAAAATCAAATTAATACTAATGCAAAAAGAAAATCAATTTAACACTAAGAATGACAATAATACTGAATATTTTTTTTTAAGTTTTACATTGATTTAGAAAATTAAAATACATGATCTAATTTTACTTTCTTTAAATATTTAGTCATGTAACTAATGCTTACTAAATTTATTTTAGCATGATTTAGTACTTTAAATTATGATCAATTTCATTATGACTTATTAATTTGCAATATTTATGTAAAGCGTTTTTTTTTTGTTGGATATTATTGTGTCATTAATCATATCATATTTTTTGTTATTTTCTTGAGAAATAACTTAGATAGTAGCATTTTGGTAGGACTAAAGAAATATTTAAAATACAAGTAAATTATATGTTTGTGTGAATACTTTATCGAAAAAACTGAAGTTGGAAAACCCAAGTTATATTGGTTTGGTTTGGTTTATAAGTTCAAAAATCCGAGACATGATTTGGTTTGATATTTGAAAAAATCAAACCAACCCGATCATGTACACCCCTAAGTAGAAGTACTATACTTAGATAACTCCATTAGTTTATGCATAATACTTGCTATTAGTGTGGATTATGTGCTGAGTCATGCATAGCATATTATCCAAAATCACTTAATTGTTATCCTCACTGTATCACTCACTTCATTCATCACTCCATCAAAGCACAAAATAATCTCTCTTTTTCTTCCTTTGTTTTCTCCATTTTTTCTTCTCTCTATTGCTATAGGGTCTCTTTGTAACGAACGAGTGCGGTGCTAATGAGGTGCAAGTAGATATTATAAACATAGAGGAGGAAATGGATAAAAAAAAAAAAGTTCAAATTAGACAACTTTGAAAACTTTTTATAAAAAAATGTGTACTTTAAATTATTTATTGAATAGTTAAGTTAATAAAATAAAATATATTATTTTTAAAAAAAGTTATATACAACACACATAAATAATTCTACATTAACACTGACATTGCACATTATCAATTTATCTCCTTGTACTGTTTGAAAGAAATAAAACCAATTAAATTGACGGCATGCAAAAAAAAAAAACTATCAAATTGAACAACTTAATTCAATACAAACAAACAATATATCTTAACTTAAATGTTAAGTATAACATAAATCAACACATACTTTTATAACACTCTTGAACACACATAAATAATTCTGCATTAACATTAGCACTGCAAGCTATCAATTCATCTCCTCGTATTGTTTCAATGATATTATATACGTCTAAAGTTTCATTCCTGAAAAACAGCAAACAGGAAAGAAAAAATAGAAAGCAACTATGTATTTTGATTAATGCGAAGGTTACAATCTTTATAAAATCTTTAATAAAAGATGTAATTCTCTGATTTTACTCTTCGCGAATGTTCTTGATTTGACGGAATACTTGTGGCTCAATACTTGGAGCGGAGACTTCTTTGTAAACGGAAAACTTGCAGATCACCACTGAAGAGCAACTATATATTTTTGTATGTATGTATTTTATTTTTTTTTGTGTCCTTTGGTCAGAAGAAGACCTCTTTATATAAGTTTAAGTTAGGGCTTTAGGGGTAGTCCGAGCAATTTTAACTCCTAGGCCTGAAGAACATGAGTTGGGCTTATCTTGTCAACTTAATGGATTGACCCAAGTGATTTGGACTTGATTTAAGTCATACAATTTTGACTTAGATATTAATCCGACTTTATCAACCAGTAATTTGACTAGGTCAATGTATGGTGATTTAAGATTTAATCCAAATTTAATATGAATTTATCAATAAAATTTCACTGTCTACAGATATAAAACCAAAAAAACGAACGTCATGGTAGAAGCAAACCACCAAATTGAACTACTTATTCTCAATACAAACAAATTGTAATTTTCTTTAACGTAAGTGTTAACTATAAAACAAAATTAACACATTCATTAATAACTCTTGAACCTTCGTTGATGCCACATGTTTATGCATGCAGAAGCTTGAACCTCTATCTAGCAAAACACCAAAAATTAAAAAGCTAATTTTCACATTGTAAAGTTTATTCAAGTGCAAAAAAATGTGATCGGTAATTTTTCAAAGACTTCTTTGCAGTTTCTTGTCTTGGGGTTACATGATACGATACTGCATGCTTGTTTTCTTTTCAGCAATTGATTAATGACCTTTTATTCTTGTTTGAGGATTCTCTTCTCTCTATTTTTATGAGATCTCTTTGTATCGAGGGCGGTGCTAAAGAGGTGCAAGTAAAAATTATTACCTTTGAGGAAGAAATGGATTATTTATAACACACATAAATAATTTTATATTAACAGGCATTGCACATTAACACGGATATTGCACATTGACGCTGATATTGCACATTATCAACATATCACTCACTTCATCACTCCATCAAAGCACAAAATAATCTTTTATTTATCTTCATTTACTTTGCTTTCTCCATTTTTTATTCTTATCTTCTCTCTATTGTTATGAATCTCTTTGTAACGAGGGCGGTACTAAAGAGGTGCAAGTAGAAATTATTAACATTGAGGAAGAAATTGATCATTTGCAGCAGACATAAATAATTCTATATTAACACAATGCACATTTATACTGATATTGCACATTATCAATTTATCTCTTTGTACTGTTTGAGAAAAAAAACTTTATGTCAAAATGGAACCATCAAATTGAACTAATTATTCTCAATACAAACAAACTATAATTAGCTTTAACTTAAATGTTAAGTAAAAATAAAATTAATACATGTTTCTACAACTCTTGAATGCACATAAATAATTCTACAACAACACACATAAATACACTAGCATATCACATACAATCAGTTTATCTCCTCGTACTATTTCATATATAAAAATCAAAAAAACTGGTATCTTTCTAAAAGAGAACCACCAAACAAAATTAATTATTCTCAATACAAACTAGTTATAATTATCTCTAACTTAAATGCTAAGTATAAAACAAAATTAAAACATATTTTTTATTATTCTTGAACCTTCATTGATGCCACATGTTTGTATATGTAGACAACTTCATTCTAACTAGCAAAACACCATAACTAAAAAGCAAACTTTTACATTATAAAGTTTATCCAAGTGGAAAAAATGTGATTGATTTTTTTTGGAGATTTTTTTATCTTTTCTTATCTTGGTGTTACGAAATACAATACTATATGCTGTTTTCTTTTAGGAAC
>JAKWIY010003057.1:34422358-34480860 GCA_027704805.1 Solanum corneliomulleri | reverse complement strand
TGTTGATATTAGTTTGCAATACAACACTCCAAACCTCTTCAACATATCTTTAGAATATCTTTTCTGGTGCAAACAAATTCCTTCTTCATTACAATCAACCTCCAAGCCAAGAAAATGGCTAAGTTTCCCAAGTTCCTTCATCACGAAGCGAACAGACAAATTTCTTCTTTGTTAGAAGAATTTCTTCTTCACAGACTCCTGTTAGGATTAGATCATCCGCATATACTAGAACAATATCTAGATTCTTTCTAACAACTTTCACAAACAAGCTGAAATCTGTTCGGTGCTACAGAATAACAACTATGAGTAAGAAATTCAGAAATCTTATCATACCATGCCCTTGGTGCTTGATTTAACCCATATAGCAATTTTCGGAGATTACATACATACTCAGGATGAGATTGACTCTGAAATCCCATTAGTTGACACATATAGATCTCCTGATCCAACTCTTCGTGCAAAAAGGCATTCTTTACATCCATCTGCCATAGGTTCCAATTTTTAGTGGCAGCAAGTGCAAGTATGATCCAGACTGTAGTAATCTTAGCCACTAGACTAAATGTTTCATCATAATCTAGTCCATATTGCTGAGAAAAGCCCGGGCTATAAGACGAGCTTTTTTCCTTTCAATTGACCATTTGTGTGACGCTTTATCTTGTAAATCCATTTGCATGAAATAGGTTTGACATCTCTTGGCTTTACCATGAGCTCCCAAGTTTGATTCAGTTATAGCGCATTAATCTCCTCCTTCATACCTTTAATCCACTTCCGATTTTGGAATGCTTCCTCAAATCCTCTGGTTCTTTTTCATCTTCTTCTTCTATTATGGCAGCATTGGCATACTTTCTATTAAGCTTTATGATCCTTCATGACCTTCTAAGAGACGGGGGTGTGTTTTTTCCACTTAGCTCGTATTCTTCACGTTATTGTTGATACACACCTGTTTTCCATGGATTTTAAGCCACACCTTCTTCAGCAATATCTTCGTTAGCTTAACCTTCAGCTTCATCTAGACTCAGTTGGACATGAGATGAGTCCAATACATCTTCGAGAACATTTGAATCTTGCAGGATCTTCTTCTATGAAGACCACCATGAAGACGCTTCATCAAACATCACATTCCGAGAAGTGTAACACTTTCCCGTGCTTGGGTCATAACAAAATCACCCTTTTCATTGACTGTCATACACTATAAACATACAGCTAACAGACTTTTTGTCCATCTCGCTAATTAAATGGTTAGGTATAAATACATAGCTCATCCCAAAACACAAAAATAGCTAATTGATGGTTTCATATTCCATAACTTCTCAAAAGGTAAAAGAAAACTTAACCTTTGTTGAGGAATACTATTGACCATAAAAGCTGTAGTTTATATCTTACGCCCATAATTGTCCCAATTTTTTTTTGCGTGAAACAAGCTCCGACAGATTTCTGCTAGGTGTCTATTCTTTCGTTCTACTACTCCATTTTGTTGCGGCGTATTTGAACATGTTAGTTGACTACATATTTGATACTTATGAATTAACTCTAATGGTTCCTTGGCCTTATATTTTGACTCGTCATACGACATCGGATGTGCTTTACCATACTGGAAACCCTCACAGAGTTTTGGAAGACCCTTCAGCATTGACTTTTCCATCATGACACTTAGTTTAGAGTAGCTAACGTGGCTCAACCGCATATGCCATAAGTCTGCAGTTTCATTCTTCCTTGTCTTGTCTATATATGTGGTTTCTGTCGACATTACATAGACGGAATTCAATCATTGTCCCTTCATTACATGCTCTTTTTTATTCTCAAGATCATTATATATTCTTACATCTTGCGGACCAAACAGAATAAAATGACCCGTTGATGTTAGTTGTGCTAATAAAAGAAGATTTTTCTCACACCTTACTGATATGAGCTATCGATAAACATTTTGAAGCAACATCATATCAGCACTACTATTTGGTGACACTACAGTCTTTCCGTTATGAGCTATCGATAACTTTGTATCATCGGTTGTCACCACCTTACGACTTCCCTTGTACTTGGTTAGATTTTGCAACTTTCGCTTGTCGCCAGTCATATGGTTTGAGCACCCTGAATCAACAATCCAATCATTCTCATAATCAATTTGTTTAGAGGTTGTTACTATAAGAGCTATTCCTTTTGTTCTGCAGTAAAGAATGCTTCAACCTCTTGTTCTGCAGCAAAGAATGTTTCAGCAAGCCAATCATCTTCACTCTTTTCCTTTCGGCTAGAAGTGGCTGCAGTGTTTCTCTCAACGACCTTTTTATTGAACTAGCAAACCTTGGATTTAGGATCCTTCTTTTCATAGTGATGACACTTCCCTTCAAACCTCTTGTTTTTGCCCCAATAGTTCCTTGAAGCTCCCCCTGGATGACAATTTCCCTCTCTTTGATGATTTTTTTCCTTAGCATCACATTTTTTCATTCCAGCTACATTGTACTGCTTGGAGTTCCCTCTGCTTTTGTTGATATAAAATGCTTCATCCTCACCTTTTTGTGAAACTTCGCCCATTTGCTTAGCCATGGTTTCTTGGCTACCAAGAATATTCTCAAACTCAACAAGTGATGGTTGAATTTCCCAACCCTGTACTGCAATAAAAAGTTTTTTTACTTAGATCTCAAACCCTGAATAATTATTCTTTTCATCCTGGTTTCCCTAATTGGAGTTGTTGGTTCCAATTCTAAAATTTCACTGCATATCGACTTCACTTTGTGAAAAAATTGTGCAATGCTCATATCATTTTGAGTTATCAATAATAACTCACTTTCTAGGAATTGTAGTCGTGTGTCGTGAAAAGAGTGCATCCAGCGTGTCCCAAGCTTCCTTTGGTGTTCCATCATCTCGTATATATTCCAACACATCTTCTTTGATGGTGGTCTTGAGGGCAAATAATGCTTTTCCTTCTTTGATATTCCATTTTATCTATGCGCCATTTGGTTCTTCTTCCCCTGGTTTGACTTAACATCCATTCACGACCTCCCAGAGATCTTGACCTTCCATGTAGAAAGTCATATATGTCATCCATGTTTTGTAATTATGATGGTTTGACTTTCTTAACTCCACCTATGGCTTGTAAATCAATCATCGCAATAGAAGTGTGGCTCTCTTTCTCTCTTTTCTCTGATATCAAATGATGAAGAACACTTGATAGAGATACCAACAGTTGAAAAAGGAAATAACACGATGAATAAAAGATAACCAAATTATGTTGTAGAGATTGTTACTGAATTATATTATTCAATAGGCATTGTAGTCCTATATAGGTTTATACGTTATGGAATAATATTCCCACTAACCCAATAATGTAATTCCATTAAATTAACTCACCTAAACATTAGGAATACAATTATGCAATACTACACAATAGGAAAACTATCACGAGTTAAAAGAAAACAACTACCAACTCAAAGCTAAAATATAGCCATTGAAAGAGTTGGTTTTGGTTCTTGTGGAATCAAACTAAATGGAAGATGAATTAATATGAATATTTGGTAGGGAGATAATTAGTACAAAACACAAGTCAAAGATTGTATCTTGGTAGGTGAAAGTTAGGCAAACAATAAAATGGTTTGCTATCTTAACCTTGACAATTTTGACACATAGTGATGTCATGGATGACATCAATAGGATGAATTTATTCCTATAAATAGGTAGCTCTTAATTCATTTTCAAATCATCCTTTCACTTGCCTTCTCACCTTCTAAGGCATTGTGTTCTCTCTCTTGTAGTATTTCACTTATATTCTTTGTATTGAGAAATAAATATTGGTGCAGTTGCTCTTTGGTGGACGTAGGATCATTTTGATCCGAACCACGTTAAATATTGTTGTTCTTTCTTGTTCTTTAGTTTCATGTTTTTGCTAACAATTGGTATCAGAGCAAGGTTCTGTCTGAGTATGCTCTGTGGTTGCAGCACAGTCTGAACTTCCACATCAGAAAAGGATTACTTTGGTTTTCTGTAGTTCCAAATATATTAGAGTAGAAAAGGAAGAACAAGTAAAAAAAAATAAGTTCCATGAAGTTTGAAATTGATAGATTTAGTGGGCGCAACAACTTCAATATCTGGAAAATCCAAATGATAGCGTTACTGCGGAGGGAAGGTTCAATCCATGCTATTGACGGAAAGTACCCCGATAAGATATCAGATTCCGACAAGGAAAAGATTGAAGGAGATGCATTGAGTGCAATCCAATTGTCCCTTGCACCTAACGTACTTTGTGAAGTGAGTACAAGTACCGAAGAGACGGTCAAAGAGTTATGGGAAAAGCTGGAAGGGCTTTACCAGGACCAGTCAGTGACAACAAGGATGTTGTTACAACGGCGTCTTCATACATTTAAGATGGATTCAGGTACTTTGTTGCAAGACCATCTAGATGCGTTCAATAAACTTGTGATGGACTTACAAACTACTGGTTAAAAGGACGAGGAGACACTTGCATGTTCTTTACTATTTTCATTGACTTCAAAATATCATGATATTGAGAATTCAATGATGTATAGCAAACAACCTATTAAACTTGAGCAAGTGCGGCAAGCACTAAACTCTTGTGATGTGCGGATGCATTTTGAAGGAGACAAAAGTGACGAAGCTAGTGGACTCTTTGTAAAAGGTCGTACTAGCCAAAAGGGAAGGAGTAAATCGAAGTACAGATCAAAGTCTCATGTGAACAAAAAGAATGCGGAGTGTTGGGGCTGTCACAAGAAGGGGCACTTTGAACGAGATTGCCCTATGTCGAAGTCCAAAGAAAAGGCGAGTGCATCCATTGTTGAGAAAGTACATGATAATGATGATGATTATATATTAACAACATCATGCAATAATGGAGTCTATGACAACAAATGGATCTTAGACTCTGGTTATGACATTCCGAAAAATTGGTTCAGCAGCTATGAAACAAGCAGAGGAACTGTATTAATGGGCAATAATGCAACTTGTAAAATAGTTGGCATTGGTTCAGTTCATGTTCGCTGCCATGATGGAATCATGAGAACTATTACAGAAGTCCGTCATGTTTCTGATCTAAAGAAGAATTTGATCTCCCTGGGTACTTTAGATAAACAAGGCTATAAGTACATGAGTGAAGGAGGAACTATGAAAGTGACTAAAGGGTTTTTAGTCATGTTGAAGGCCAAGCTGGAGGATGGCCTCTACACACTTGCGGGAAGCACCATTATTGGCTCTGTAAATGCATCTATAGTGCAGTTATCTAATGATGACAAGGCAAAATTATGGCACATGAGACTAGGCCATATGAGCGCACGAAGATTGGAGATGTTGAGCAACCGCAACCTTTTGAATGGTGAGAAGATCAGCACACTTGAATATTGTGAGCACTGCATCTTAGGGAAGCAGAAAAAGGTCAGCTTCAGCACTGGCAAGCACAAGACGGGAGGGGTGATAGACTACATCCATTCAGATTTATGGGGTCCCTCTAAGCTTCCATCAAAGGGAGGAAAGAGGTATCTTCTCACATTCATTGATGATTTTTCACGAAAGGTTTGGGTGCATTTCCTGAAGACAAAAGGTGATGCTTTTGAAGCATTTAAAGAGTGGAAGATTTTGGTTGAAAATCAAATGGAGAGGAAAATCAAGTATCTTCGCACGGACAATGGCTTGGAGTTTTGCAGTGAAGAGTTCAATGATTTCTGCAAGGTTCATGGGATCGCAAGGCATAAGACGGTCAGGCACACACCACAGCAGAATGGAGTTGCCGAGAGAATGAATAGAACTCTTCTTGAGAAGGCTCGTTGTATGCTTTTACAAGCTAAGATGTCCAAAGTATTTTGGGCTGAAGCAGTTCATACTGCTTCTCATATTGTCAATCGGTCTCCAGCATCAGCGATTGACATTAAGACTCCGAATGAGGTCTGGTCAGGTGAACCCTCTAACTATTCATACTTGTGAATATTTGGGTGTCCAACTTATTATTATGTTAATCAAGGTCAGCTTGAACCAAGGGCTAAAAAAGGCCATATTCGTAGGGTATGTTGATGGAGTAAAAGGGTACAAACTATGGTGTTTGTCTTTACTCAAATTTGTAGTTAGTAGAGATGTAACCTTTGATGAATCCTCTATACTTGATCCTCATAAAGTTTCTGTGGAGTTATCTAGAAACGAGAACAACGAGCAAGTGGAGCTACCGGTGGAGCTTACCAAGAAACAGGATCAGGAGACTCAAAGTGATGAGTCAAAAGATGCAGAAGAACTTGCTTCCAATGAACCATACACAATTGCGAAGGGAAGGGACAAAAGGCGGATACGGAAACCGGAACGTCTAATAGAGCAAGAAAATCTGATTGCACAAGCGTTCGTAGCTGCAGAAGAAGAGATTAAGGATCTCGAGCCCTCTTCGTTTATTGAAGCAACTTCTTGCAAAGATGCTGCACAATGGCAGTTGGCCATGATGGAAGAGATAGAGTTTCTTCACAGAAATAAGACATGGGTCTTAGTTAAAAGGCCAAAGGGGATGAGGACAGTTGGATGCAAATGGGTCTACAGAAAGAAAGAAGGTATTCCAGAAGTGGAAGCTTCTAGGTTCAAGGCGAGATTGGTTGCAAAGGGTTTCAGTCAGAAGGAGGGAATTGACTACAATGAGATCTTTTCTCCAGTCGTGAAACATAGCTCAATTTGCGTGCTGCTAGCATTGGTTGCACAATTTGATTTCGAGCTTCAACATCTTAATGTCAAAACTGTTTTTTTACATGGTGATCTAGAAGAGACAATCTATATGGATCAGCCTGAAGGTTTCCTAGCTGAAGGAAAAGAAGACCATGTATGCCAACTGAAGAAGTCTTTGTATGGTTTGAAGCAATCCCCTAGACAGTGGTATAAGAGGTTTGATGCATTCATGACTACACATGAATTTTCGAGGAGTGCATTTGATAGTTGTGTGTATCACAAGAAGATGTTTGGTAACTCTATGATTTATCTTTTGTTGTATGTTGATGATATGCTTATTGCTGCTAACAACATCAGAGAGATAAATATTTTGAAGAAACTATTGAGCAAGGAATTTGACATGAAGGATCTAGGAGTTGCAAAGAAAATCCTTGGAATGGAAATTTCAAGAGAAAATGGTGTTGTACATCTTTCTCAGAAGAGGTACATCCGAAAAGTTCTTGAAAGATTCAATATGGATATGAGCAAGCCTGTAAGTACACCTTTAACTTCTCATTTCAAGCTTTCAGAGTTACAAATGCCCCAATATATGGATGAGGTGGAGCATATGTCAAAGGTTCCTTATGCGAGTGCAGTTGGTAGCATTATGTATGCTATGGTATGCACACGTCCAGATATTTCCCAATCTGTAAGTGTAGTAAG
Source organism: Solanum corneliomulleri (assembly GCA_027704805.1). NCBI lineage: Eukaryota > Viridiplantae > Streptophyta > Magnoliopsida > Solanales > Solanaceae > Solanum > Solanum corneliomulleri. The sequence continues at coordinate 34,473,522 of JAKWIY010003057.1, read as the reverse complement.
CAAGTACATGGCAAATCCAGGAAAAAGGCATTGGGAAGCTGTCAAGTGGATATTGAGATATCTCAAAAGAGCTCCTGATGTTGGCCTAACCTTTCGGAAAAGTGAAGGTATTTCAATTCTCGGTTATGTTGATTCTGACTATGCAGGGGATCTTGATCGAAGGAGGTCCATAACTGGATACATCTTTACTGTCGTTGGCAGTGCCGTTAGTTGGAAATCGACTTTACAGTCGATTGTCGCTTTGTCTACAACAGAGGCAGAATATATGGCAGCAACGGAGGCAGTAAAAAAAGCTATCTGGTTGAAAGGTTTGGTAGCAGAATTGAGTTTAGTTCAGCTTAAATCAATTCTAAAATGTGATAGTCAAAGTGCTATTCATTTGATTAAAAATCAAAGATTTCATGAGCGCACCAAACACATTGATGTCAGATTTCATTTTATTCAAGATGTCTTAGAAAAGGGAGCTATCAAGGTTGAGAAGGTTATCACAGACGATAACGCTGCAGACATGTTGACCAAAATAGTCCCGCTTGCCAAGTTTGCACACTGCAAGGACTTGGCGGGAGTATGCATCAATTGATGCAACTCTAAGAGAACAACTGCTAGGTGGAGCTGGTATGTTCAACAAAGGTTTGACTCTTCTTGTTTCTTACAATGGGATTGCCTAGTAAGCTTAGAAGTTTTGGCCGGAGTTGTTTATACGCATGCTTGGAACACAAACCAAGGTGGAGATTGAAAGAGTTGGTTTTGGTTCTTGTGGAATCAAACTAAATGGAAGATGAATTAATATGAATATTTGGTAGGGAGATAATTAGTACAAAATACAAGTCAAAGATTGTATCTTGGTAGGTGAAAGTTAGGCAAACCATAAAATGGTTTGCTATCTTAACCTTGACAATTTTGACACATAGTGATGTCATCGATGACATCAATAGGATGAATTTATTCCTATAAATAGGTAGCTCTTAATTCATTTTCAAATCATTCTTTCACTTGCCTTCTCACCTTCTAAGGCATTGTGTTCTCTCTCTTGTAGTATTTCACTTATATTCTTTATATTGAGAAATAAATATTGGTGCAGTTGTTCTTTGGTGGACGTAGGATCATTTTGATCCGAACCACGTTAAATATTGTTGTTCTTCCTTGTTCTTTAGTTTCACGTTTTCGCTAACAGCCATATTGCAGACTTAGTCAAACTAAATAATAGGGGTTGATATTTTACAACTTTTAACAATTAATGCCTTAGACAAGAATGAAATCTAGGAATTGTTAATTAAACCTGAAAAATGTGTTCCTATTACTTGCAAATGGGTATTTCACTTAAAGAAAAAAAAAACTAAATTGTATCATTGACAGGTTTGAATCTCGTCTAGTTGCTCGCTGGTTCTGTCAAAACTATGGATTAGATTATGATGAGGAGGTGTTTAATTCGGTGGAGAAGATGGTGACGATAAGGTCACTTATTTCTCTACTTGCTTTCAAAGGTTGGAATTTGTGGCAGCTCGATGTAAAGCATGCATTTATTTATGGCGAGTTGGATCGAGAAGTATTTATGGAGCAACCTTTTTTGTTTTTTCTCTAAGCAATTTCCAAGTCATGTTTTTCATTTGAACAAAGCTCTATATGGCCTAAAGCAAGCACCACGAGCTTGGTAAAGTTGTGCAATACCTAATATTTTGTGGTTTTAGAGTTTCTGTGTTAGCACCCTTTTAGTCTTCCAATGGTCTGCACATGGAATATTTAAGGAAATTCGAAAGTAGAATTCTTCAGCTTATAAGTTATTTATTTTTCATTTCTGTCCAGCAGTGTTTGTAGTAGATTATTATAGCTTTTTAGTTATTCCTTTTTCTTATTTCTAAGTAGCAGTTGTTGCAGTAAGGAGGTTATTCCTCCACTTTCTCATTCAGTTGTAGTAGGCAGTAGACAATTATTTTTCTTGTTTCAGTGTATTTAATGTATTTGAATTCAGTGACATGTTAAGCAGAAAATTATCATGTTTTTGAGTACTTCAAACTCAAGAGATCTCAAGTTCTCTCTTAATGAACCAGCGCCCTATGTACGAAAAAAGAAAACTTTATATTTTATCTTGCAGCGTCCCATAACTAGATCCATAACAGGGGACCATAACAACTTGGTATTAGAGACGGGGGTTATGGGAGACCAAAATTAAACATCAACTAGAAGAATTAGTGAATTTGTTTCAAGAAGAACGTGCAGCCAATTTAGCCAGACATGAAAAAATAAATGCTCGCTTGGATGCACTCACACAAGATTTAGTAAATTCTAAGGATGGTTCTAATTCAACATAACATATCAATCAGAATCGTGGTTGGAAGGGGAAAAATGAAGTCGTTGGAGGGTCAAAATCAGAAGCAAAAGGAAGTTTCTTCATTCCTTGACACACAAAACTCGATTTCCCACGATTTAATGGTACCCTTTAAGATGGTTGTGAACACTTCTTTCGACACTAACAAACTCTGGAAGAAAAAAAGTTAGACTTGCTTCTTTTAATTTGGAGGGCAATGTACAACTTTGGTTTTTGCAATTAGAGACAGATCTGCCTCAATTGTCTTGGGATGACTTCAAATATCATTGTAATCTTCGTTTTGGGCCCCCAATCAGAAGTCAAAAATTGAGAGAATTGGCTAAGTTACGCCAGATCAGGACAGTGGCAGATTACCAAGAATCATTTGAACAGTTAATTTCGCGGTCTTGTACATTTACACAGTCATAAAAAATTGAACTCTATAGTACCTATCTTACTTATTATATACCAATCGAGGTTGAGTTGCATAATCCTCCAGATTTGGCTAAAACAATGAGTTTATCTTGACTTTATGAACGCAAGGAACAACCCATTTGTTTGCAAGTGTTATATGCTTTCAAATAAAAGACAACAAATATCTCACCTCAACATGTCAGATTTGTGAAGAAATTGACCAGATCTGAAATGGATGAAAGGCAACTTAAAGGACTCTGTTTCAACTGTGATGAACCATTCACTAGAGTTTATCAGTGCAAGAAGTTATTTTGGATTCACTCTATATAGGATAAGGAAGAATTCGTTGGAAAAGGGGGAAGTACTAATACTTTCCACACTTAGCGCTTGAGAGAAAGCGCGATATGAAGAGGGGAGAAATGTTAGCACCCTTTTTGTCTACCAATGGTCTGCACATGGAATATTTAAGGAAATTAAAAAATAGAGTTCTTTAGCTTATAAGTTTTTTATTTTTTATTTTTGTTCAGCGCTGTTTATAATATATTATTACAGCTTTTTAGTTATTTATTTTTCCTATTTCTAAGTAGTAGCTGTTGCAATAAGGAGGTTATTCCTCCACTTTCTCTTTCAGTTGTAGTAGGCAGTAGACAGTTATTTTCCTTGTTTCAGTGTACTTAATGTATTTGAATTTAGTGAAATGTTAAGCAGAAAATTATTCAAAGTTTTTGAGTATTTCAAACTCAAGAGATCGCAGGTCCTCTCTTAACGAACCGGCACCATAGAGTCTCTTAGAGCGTTTTGGCGTGAGGGAGTAGAAAAAAAATATTCCAGTGGAACCAAATTTCAAGTTGACGAAGGATGAAGGCCAGTCTTTGGAGGATGCTATGAAGTTTAGACAACTAGTTGGAAGTTAGATTTATCTGGCTATCACAAGGTCAGAAATATGTTATTCAGTTGGTGTTGTTTCTCAGTTTATCCATAGTCCAACAACTTCTCATTTAAATGCAACAAAAAGGATTTTGCGATATGTGAAGGGATTTCTTAGTCATGGACTTTGGTACAAGAGGTGTGCAACTTTTTGATTGAGTAGATTTACTGATGCAAATTGGGCAGGTGATTCAAATGATCATCGCTCGACTTCACGTTTCTGATTTAGTACTGGGTCAACAGTGGTGTCTTGGTGCAGCAAGAAGAAAAATATTGTTGCTTTGTCTACTACCAAAGCTAAATATACTGCAGCAACCATGGCTGCAAAAGAGTGTATTTGGTTGAAAAGATTAATCAAGGACATGTCCCGTAAAGTAGAGTATGTTGTGCAAATCAAGTGTGACAATGGAAGTGCCATCAATCTTGCGTCAAATTCAGTTTTTCATGCTCGAACGAAGAATATTGAGAACCGCCATCATTTTGTTCGTGAGAAAGTTCTAAGTGAAGAGATTGAACTAATAATTTTTCACACCAGAAAACTCAAGTTGGTGATATTTTCACTAATGCTTTTGAGAAGTCTAAGTTTCAATAGTTTTGAGATGCTCTGGGAGTTGTTGATGGTGAGCTTGCACTAAAAGGGACTGGGGAGTGTAACAAATTACTGCAACTTATTGTGTTCTTTCTTTAATGCATTTACCAAGTCAAAATAGTCTTAGAAAGTGGCCTGAAAGTTAGGAACTTTAGAAGTTTGTTTAGTGGAATAAAAACACTATAAGTTAGTAGTTATATTAGAAGTAGAAGTCAGTTAATATAGAGTTGTATCTCAATTTTATCCTGTAATTCATTAGTATTTCTGCTATTCAAGAAGAGCTTTCAATTGGTTCAAAATCACCCTTAGGCACTGACACCCTTGCGCCTTGTAAGGCTCAAAGGTGGTTGAGCCTTACAACGCTATAAAGTTTATGAGCCTTGTAAGGCTCATGGGAATTTGAGCCTTGTTTCAAAAAATCTAATGTAACACCGTTAAAAATTATTGCTCTTTTGGTATCATAACTAATCGAACTACCATTTTGGAATTTTGGTAAAAGTTTGTTGCCCTTTTGGTTTCGATTCCCACCAGCAAACTCCATTTTCTCCGACCCAAACCCACCTGAAATCACAACCAAAACCACCCTTCTTCCGACGAAAGCAACAACCCACAAACCCCACCAGGAGCAATCTCCAAAAGTCAAGCATAATAGATTTTAATACCGTTAATATGAGAAAAAATAAACAACAGTTATAATACATTTTAAATTCAATATATTATAGAAAAAAGACATACAGTGACACCTGAAGTTTTTTCAAATTTTCAAAAAAACATCTTAACTATGCAGATGTCCTATTATCTCCCTAAACAATTCCGAACATATATTATTACATCATTTCCCGATCAATTTCAAATTTTAAATGACAAGTGTTATCACACACCGATCATTGTGTGACACTTGTTAATTTAATTTGAAATATATATCTTTTTCATTTTTTTAATTCCTCTCTCTTACTATTTGACTTATTTTAGTTTTGTTACTTTAATTTCAATTTCATTTGAAATTCTACTTCATCTTCCACCCCTACTTTCATCTTCCATGCCATATCTATTGCAAATTAACACTCACCGTGTATGCATACAGGACTAAAGGTTTGGGAAAAAATCTTTACAAAAATTTCGGAGTCATTCAACTTCTTCACCGGCCTTATGTAAAGTGATAAACTCGGATTTTATAGTAAAGCGAGCCATACATTTCTGTATGAAATATTTCCAAGAGTATGCTCCTCCACCAAGAGTAAATACATATTCATTCGTGAATTTTACTTTATTTGACCTGGTGATTCAATTTGCATCACTATATTCTTCCAATATTGTTGAATATTAGTTATAATGCAAAACAATAGTATTAAGTATATTTTAAATTCTTCAAAACTCTTTTCATTGTCATCCAATGAGTTTGATTGAGATTACTTGTGAACCGACTCAGTTTTCTAATAATGCTACAAATATATGCTCCTGTATACTTCATGATATATATCATACTTTTCAATACTGCTAGCATAATCCAATTGTGAGTCACTTTTGCCTTCATTCTGTTGAAGTAGATTGCTCACATTTATTGGAGTCTTGACAATATTGAAATTCAAGTACTTGAACTTGCCAATTACTTTTTTAATCACATCACTAACTTCAATATCTTTCGTATCGAAATTACTATCTAGCACATGCTTAGTAGCATTTATGTCAGAAATGTCTCTTTTGTTGATCAACATATCATTAACATAAAAACAAATAATGACCTTGTGATTCGAAGTGTCTTTAATGTAAAAACATTAATCACATTCATTAATTTGAATTCTTTCACCAACATAGTTTGGTCAATATTTGCATGTCATTATTTGGGCACATGCACAAAGATGCTTAACAAGTTTACAGACTTTCTTTTTTTTTTTTACCACGAACTACAAATTCCTCAGGTTGTTCCATGTAAATTTCTTTCTCTAATTTTTTATTTTTTCAAAAAAAAATGTTTTCACATCCATTTTGACGAATTTGAAAGCCATATACTATAAATAGTGCCACTAACATTTGAATTGATGTAATCCTAGTTAGTGGCAATTTTGTACCAAAATAATCAAGACTTTTTTATTGTCCAAACATATGACAACAAGTCTTTCTTTATATTTGTCAATAGTTAACATTTCATCAACTTTCTTTTCCTTTTGTAGATCCACTTTGAACCCAAATGTTTATTTCTTGGAGAAAGATCAACCAACTCTCAAGTTTGTTGCTCAAGATTGAATTTATCCTACTATTGACAACCTCTTTCCAAAAAGAATAACTCCACACAAGACAAATCTTGTTTGACTATATGAACTCATTTTCAAGAAGAAATGTTACAAAATCAAATTCGGAGGAAATAATTTGTCCATTGGCATCACTATGCCTCTGAATCTCTTTATTAAGTGCATTCTCCTTTGATTTTTTTTCCAAGGACGTTTAGACCCTTTACTTGACAATCTGACGTTTCGGACTTATGAACCATAAATTAATATGCTTTACTCATTGTAGCATATCCAATAAACATACAATCCACAGTCATAGGTCCTATTTTGACTCGTTTGAAAATAGTTCCCTCATTTCCATTTCTCATATGGAATAGACAGTATTGGAAATTGTTAGATCACACTCTTTCAAGGTGTTATTGATTGTATATACTTTAAGGGCAACAAGCAATTGTTATCAGGAGATAATAAAGCCTAAACAAACACAACTTTTTGTTACTCCCTTTCTTAACAAATAATTTTTTTTATTTGTTACTCTTTTTTGTTTCTCTCTTTCTAAACATACAAACTTTTTGTTATTCTCTTTTGCTATAATGATACAAACAAATGTGTAATATACACAACAACAAATGAAAACAAACAAAATACACATCAAACCAGTAAAGGAAATCTAACGACTAATCACTACAAAATTCAATGTAAAATTAACTTTGTTTTCAAAGATTTTTCAAATCACTAACCTATGAGCCTTCACTTCTTTGTTCCGACACCAATAATAAACAAATTTCAGCCAGTGATGCTACCAACTAGTTTAGCCTCATGAAGTTTCTTAGGGTCAGTGAAGAGAGAAAGATGTGGTAGGTGAAAGTGAGTGAAATTTGGGTTACGGGTTAAAAAAATGATTGGGTTAGGATAAAACCCGGCCTTCGTTAAATGAGTTGGAGCACTACAAGAGAAATGACTATTAAAGAAGGGAAATCTCGTCCCTAAAAGTCTACTTATGGTCCCTAATAGTCAATAGCGACTAGAAAATTTTGGTCGCCACTCATCGTTATAAGCTTAGTCGCTAAAAGTTAATTGATACGGGTAATCTTAACTGGTCCCTATAAGGATTCAATGACTAGATATGTTCTCGTCTCTAAATTTTTCATCAGGGACCATTCTTCTGGTCCTTAAATTGTTGTACGGTTTCATCTTTGGATATCTACTTACTTTTAGCGTTCATGTTCTGGTCCTAAAAGTCTTTTGATGAAAAGCTAACTGGTCATAAAATATTTTCTATTTTTGTCCTAAAAATATATATTGTCATTTTTAGTTCCAATTATATTTACTGCTTATAATATAAAATCCAATTACAAGAAGAACAATTATTAAATAAATTCATGCATTTATATAAATAATTAATTACAAAATATAGTTTAATATCCAATATGTAGCAATGAACCATGGTATAACCCCAATATATATTACATTTGATAATACAAAAATATCAGCAAAATGATAACCAATTTAGGTCATAAAATCTTGCATCTCGACTTTTCAATTCGACTTCTATTTTGGTCTGGGACTTGTAAGTTCATCAAGTCTTCAAACCTATATAAGACACAACACATACTGTTAAAAAACTGGAAAAAGCAGTAGCATGCCTAGAAGTTAAACGCTATAATACAAACACATATAGTTACCTCCAAATACCTAGAAAAGAAATAAATCAACATTTGTTATGTCACCTTTTATCTTTAACAATTAAGAAGAAAAACTTTTCACTTCTCAACTCACCATCTTGATATGCTTCTGATTCGATAGAAAATCACTTCTTTTCATCTGGTCCACATCACTAACAATCTTGAAATTAAACTAGGTGTGGGATAGATACATCTACCAAGTGGAGGGATAAGCATGAAGCTAACATTACCACAAGATCTGTAACCATAAACAAATATATTTCAATAGAAATTAGAAAACAAATACTTATCATGAAATAATAATCATAAAAGAACTCACAATTTCCATCAGCTAAACTATTGCCAGCGTCCTTTCCATCTGTCTTTGATGGCAAAGTGTGATCTTGTATTAAAAAACCAGCATAAAAACATATCACATTTGCAGTTACAATTCAAGCTGGTACGATGTCGATAAACACCGTGAGGGTTCATTCAGAAATTACTATTGTCTCTCTTCGCCTTCTCAGCATGATCATATGTACATTGATATTAGACTCATCATCAAAAGAGCAACTAAAACCTGTTTATGGAAAGAAGGGGTATGCATTAACTAGTTAACAAAGCATTGAAAATTTTAAGTTCTACCAATGAGTAGAAAAATTCTACTAAATTTGCAGGTACAAGTTGCTTTTATATAGAGAGATAAGCTACACTTGTATGGATGAACATGAAATTTGAAACATCAATTATGTATCTAATTTCGTTTTCAGCTTTATTAAAGAAATAAAATAAAAATAAATTCAAGCCAAGCAACACTCATTTTTTTAATGCACGTAATTGTAGTGATGCTTTTGAAAAATACATACTCACTCTTCTTCCATAACTTTTATAGATAATTATTTCAGTACAATCATCATCAGATTCCCATTTCTCCCAAGGCCATAGAATATACGTTAAAATTATTCTTAAAAGAGAAGAGAGCCTTAACTAAAAGTGAATGCAAAACAATAAAATGCACGCAAAGCACCTATCTGCATTTAAATAATTGCTTAATGATATTCATAAAGCTTGCTACCCTAAATTAAGTTATTATGAAGTAATTGTGAGATTGGATTTTTACTTCTAATGAGATAGCAAAGGGTAATAAAGAAATTCTGATAATGTTTTTACTATGGATGAGTTTTGATGAGTTTGGATCTTTCTGCTAATTTTGACAATAGTTTAGTTAAAATTTCACATGAAAAGAAGATTCAAACTCTTAGGAAATATGCAACGAAGTTAAATCATATATGTAATATAAAGATAAGGGCGTGTTTCTAGTGTTCATCTTATAACTGATGCCACGATGCCCATTCTGAAAGTTATCAATTGTGGTACAAAAGTTGAGTGGTGGTATATCAATTGAAAACACTGATGGAGTTCTAAAGTCTATAATCCACCGTTTCATTTTATAGACATTATAGAGGGATTGAGAGAATCTTTCCCCTTTCTATTAGTAGTAAGGTTATCAAAAGGCTTTCTGATTGTAGGGGCGCTAACGCGACCTCTCTTCTTAAACAACTTATATTCTCCACACTTAATCAGCATTTGATAGATTATCCAACCCCGAGCAATCTCAGTTATTGGTGGGGGTTCGATTCGTTAGCGGATATTTGTTTAGTCATTCAAATAGTGACTGGCGTTTTTTTAGCTATGCATTACACACCTCATGTGGATCTAGCTTTCAACAGCGTAGAACACATTATGAGGTGCTCAAGAAATGCTGGCTTTTTCGATTGCCCCCGATGCATGTAATGGAATCAAGTACTATACTTTTTTGAGGCGCGCATACACAAAAGGAATTTTTTTTCCTTTGTTGTCCAATACAAAATTGAATATAAGAAAATACTTTCCAGAAAAAACGGGGCCGCTTGGCCAACTAGAAAAAAGACATCTTCCTTGCTCATCAACTTCACGCCGCCGTTCGTTTTCCACCGAGGTCGAGGTTTTTTTGAAGACAAATCCATCATTGAAGGGCTAGAGTAAATCACATATTTCGTTCACTAAATGAAATATTTCACTTTGATGAAATCGTGGGGAACAACCTAGAATATTCTGAAGTCCATAACTGATGTTAGTCAGCTACAACTTCTAAAAATAACACGCCAAAAAAAAAAAACAATAGAATGTTAGAAATGATTAACTTCAGTAAGTTGGGAATAGTCAAAAGAGATGAGGTACTGCTTTACTCTCCTTGTACAAGAAGAAGATTATCAACCGAAGGTTGGTAAGGAGTAAATTCAATGATGGGGACAAACTGAGGAGGACAATTTACCACCATATCCTCTCTTGACAAAAAGAAAATGATCAGAAGAAACACCAGGAGGAACTTTTTATACTGCTAAAATAGTTGAGAAAATCAGAGAAATAATATTTGCTCAAAAGAAAGTATAACAATAAGTATGCACTATAGGCTATGTGGTCAAAAATGCAAATGATTGAGAGTAATAATTTTCTCAATGTTAGTACATTGTATATAACTAATGAATATCTAGGAATTTTCAAGGGAAATGTGTTCTTGGAGAAAAAAAAAATTCAAGCCACACAATAAAAACGATGATAAAGCTCTAATGAAAGCTAAAAGGAAACCACTGAGCAAGAGAAGAACAAAAGGGAGGACAAGTACTCTATGTTGCAACTCTTCAAAAAATTACTTTTTTGTTATTATTTTTGTATTTTATTTGATTTACAAAACATCATACTTATGTGGGTATAATTATTTTAAAACCTCATTCTGAATAATTTTGTTGAAGTTTTCTGAACTAAGCATTTACAAAAATCAGAGTATGCAAAAGTCTTCAGTACTGCTAACAAGAGTACAAAAAAGTATACCCTACTAACCAGAGTAGGGAAAGAACTAACAAGAGTAACAAAAAGTCTGCACTACCAACCAGAGAAGGCAAAGAACTGCATTAGAAACCGTAACTCATGTACGTTGATGATAATTTTTTTTACCTCTAACGAGCATCATAATTGACTTGTTCACAAAACCTTTCATTTGAAACCTTGAAATAGATAGTCTACTTCTCTCAGGGCACAACCAATAATGTATTATTTCAACCAAAAAAAATACACAGAGAACTAATTTTCTGTCATACATACAGAATTTGAAATATTGTTTAATAATCAGAACAAAACAAGCAAAGGTCAAAATTTAGAATAACAAATGTTGCGAAAGAGTATAACAAGCAAAGTTGAATCTCAATTTTAAATTGTACCCTTCCAAAACTAACTACATATATCTGTACAACTTCAAGATAATAACCACTATTTTGATATATCTGCTGGATAATTGAGAGTGTGAGTGAATGTGCATAAAATTAGAAACATTTAACAACTCTAGATGCATTCATTGCTATTGAAAATATGAAATTTCATCAAAAGAAAGGCAGGATTCTAGATTAAATAACAAGTAAAATAACAAAAACAACAAAATTAATAATGAATATATTATTTCGGAGAATTGTGGCTATGAGCAATAGAAAATTTTACAGGGCATAATGAATATTAAGAATGTTCATGTATGAATGAGCTTGGATTGAAAGATGAATAATGTATAATACGTACATTATATTATATGGGATGGTTTGTTAGTTTCTCTAACAAAACCCCTTGAGAATCCAAAGAAAGCACTTACAAAGGCAAAATTAGTACAACTCAGATGTCTAAATAGGGTGTTCAAATTGAGATAAGAGGAATCTGTAAATAACTTTTAAACTTCTGATTGACTTTCATAGAATTGTTAGGGACTGGTTGTTTAATTAACATAGAGACCAGATTTAGTATAGTCTTAAAAAAGTTATTAAAACTGTCAATTCGGGACTAAAGTAAGACACGTCCTTATAAGCATACTTTTAAGGGCTAGATTTATGACTCGTCCATAGAGGTTGGTCTCTAAAAAGTCTTTTTCTTTTAGTGGAGGTGGCAGACACGCTCTTGGATTGAGAAGACTGATGGTGAAAAAATGATTTATTCATTGTGCTTCTGGATAGTTTTGTGGGGTAATAATAGGACCCGCAAACTTAAGGAATCTACTTAAGAAAAAGATGTAAGTTTTATGGTGCAATTATGTATTTCTTCTAAAACACATATTCAAAAATATTGATATATGAATCATTTATGAATGTCAACTTATATCAATAAATCATATATTATATAATAGATTAATAATATTAAAGGTCAATTAATTATTCAAAAATAATTAATTTGGTGCTTTGAAATCATATATACGAATAGAAAGTGAATGATATTTAAAAAATTAAACAATAATTTCTCTTTCTTACCAACCTTTTTTTGTCAACATTACAAATTTATTTGAATACTTTTATGAAACAATGCTTTAAAGTTTCAAGTAATTTACTTAAAAATTTACGGAAAATGGTCTAAAATATCCTTGAAGTATTGAAAATGATACAAAATTACCCTTCATCCACCTATTGACTCCAAAATGCCCTTTTCATCCACCTATTGGCTCCAAAATACTCTTGTCATCCGCCTTTGGGTTCAAAATTAACCACTTTTTTAATTGTTTTAAAATTAAACTCTTTAAATATTTTTTAAAATATTTGGCGTTCTACTATTGATTATAATTTTAATTTATTAATATAATTTATAAATCAACCCACTACCCACTCATTACTAACTAAACCTCACTCAATTGATGATCCAATTATAATATCAAAATAGTCATAAACACTAATAAAACACGATGAAATTTTAGATTCCTGAAAATGACATCCAAAATTATTCGAGTTCGAATCGAAACCCCAATTAAATTTAGGTTGAGCCGCTTATTTAGGAGGACACTTTCTTTCAAAATTGAATTAGAATTTATGAATAAAGATAAACAAGTAATACATCCCGAATTAATTCATGCACTTTTTTTAAATATAATTTTATAAATATTTATGATTTGTTTTAAAACCTTTAATATATTAGTTTGAAAAAAATTTATCTATTAAGTAACATCACATAATTGAGACGTAAGAATAATTAAGATCAACATAGTCAGACTTTTAAGTTTATCGGTGATTTTTATTTAGCCACTTGAATGTATGATAATTTACTTCTATAATTTTTAAAAACACTCAATTGGTAGTAGCTTGCATTAATAATGTGACGGGTTTATTAAGAGAAATTTAATTAGTAATGGGTGGGTAATGGATTGATATATAAATTATACTAATAAATTAAATTATAACAAATAGTTGAGCACCACGTATTTTAAAAAATATTTAAATAGTTTAAATATAAAACCGTTAAATAAGTGGTCAATTTTGAACCAAAACGTGGATGACAAGGATATTTTGGACCCAATAGGTGGGTGGAAAGGGTATTTTGGAGCCAATAGGTGGATGGAGGGTAATTTTTTACCATTTTCAATACTTTGAGGATATTTTAGGCCCTTTTCCGAAAAATTTAAAAAATACTAGGTAATAATTGCGCATAGAAGTTTTTTAATTATTTTGTTTGGTAAAAATATATAAGGGAATTAGATTTTATTTTTTATGATCTTCATAAATTCTTATGTAATTTATATATTTGTTTTGTAGAACATAAGTTTGATGAATTAAATAGGTTTAATGACATGACACTTAACTAGAATAGAAGGAGACTTGAGGTATTTAGTTTTTTCTTTTTGGATAAAAAAATAATATCATATACTTTCAATTTTTCAAAAAAAATAATAATATTGGAAACATGAATTTCAAATACATAATTTATATTATTCTGATAGTTAATTGACCTTTAATATTATTAATTCATTATATAATTTATGATTAATTGATGTAAGTTAGCGAGTGATTTGTATATCAATATTTTTTTGAAAATATATATATTTATAAGTATTTAAAATTGATGATATTATAGTACGTTTTTAAAACCAATTTATAATATAAAAAAAAATAAAAAGTTTATTATGATAAAAAAAAAAATCTTAAGTATGAAAATTTATTCTAAATAAACTACTTTGTTTTATTTTTTGAAAAATAATATGATTATTATTTAGTTATATTGGTTTAGTGAATTAATTTAGTATATTATTAAAAAAAACTTTAATGACATGTCATGTCAACTAGGAGAGAGTGAGTCTTTTGAAGTGTCAAGTATATCTGAAGGAAAATAGTGATAGTTCAGTGATATTTTGATCATTAATGAAACATAAATAATATTTCAAGACAAATCATTTAAGTTGGATGACCATTTAGGAAATTGACTCCTTTTCAAGGATCAATCTCTTGGGTTGCTATCTCTTCGCAAAAGGAAGATTCAAGTCTTGACTAATCTCAATAAAAGTTCAAAGAAAGCCAATGACTCAAATATACATTGAATTTGAATCTTCACAAATTCTCTACTCTACTTTTAACGAGCATTTTACTACTTAGTTTTACTATGTAAGTAAAAAAGAGAGAGAAAAATATTGTTGGTAAGGTTGTATATCAAAACAAAAGAAAGAAAGAAAAGATTGAGTGTAAATATAAGAAGTATACTCTAAACTTATACTCATTTAAAGATTCAAAAGGCTAGAAGTGAACATCCTTGCAACTCAAGGGGACTGCATATAAGATCCATATTGAATCTCAATCAGTATAAAAACATCTTGTGCCTATCTTATTATTTTCAGTATTTATCTCTGGATCTAACAGTCAATTAGTGATTCTGGCAAGTGACTACTTAGAGAAGAACAATGAAAAAAGGGCAATTCACCCCTTCTTGCATCTTCAATTGGTATCAAAGCCTCGTCTCACTAATCTCCGTCTAATAACATATGAAATAAAGATCATGTCAAAACAAGTCATGGACGCACTATTTCAAGATGTCTCCTCCTTATGTCAATGTAAAACATTTCTCCCACGAAAAAGTAAGAATGAAAACATTCATTAAATCATATTTTACGCTTACAATACTATATGTTTGACATAAAAAATACTTAGCATTGACAAAACCTTTTTTCTTAGCCAACAAATGATGTGCTAAATAAATTTTACACAACCAAACTAGAAAACTTAAAACGCCTAAGATGCTATAGTTTCTGAAGAAAATTGAATTGTGCCTGTTTTATAAGTCTCAAAATGAAATATTGGTGACATCTTTAATCAGTGAAGATCAAAGACCACTTAAAAATCTGTCAATTGTGGGCTGCAATAACATTTTTAATATTTTGTTAGACTTTTTCAAAATATGAAGAAAAAAAAGAATCCAAAGCCATAGCCAATAATAGAGGTGTGCAGTATTTGAATTAAATTAAAATATTTGTTCCTAACACATATAATGAGTGGAAGAGTTCTATAACATTAATCTAATTCTTATGGAAGTCATCACTAAAAAAATTAATATATGATAATAACTATTTAAAAAAAGCTCCTTTAATATGAAAAATCAAGATAGATAATTTTTATTTTAAATAATTACAAGTTAAATACATATTAATCACAAATGCACATTTGTTATAGCATAAATGACTTTTTACATAAATAAGAATTCTTTCCATTAAATAATTTATTTATTAATTAAAATTTTAAAAATACTAAAAATAATTTATTTATTTATTTTTTTGTGATTGATTTCTACTGTGACAGATCATATCATATATTTTTAGGGGCAATACTATTTAATTGCTATAAGAAATGCACCATAGATAATGTTGTGACGTTCAATAATGACAAAAAAAGAATATTAATTAAAAATTTACAAACAGATACATACATATAAAGTGTGGAAGAGTTCTATAACATTAATTTGATTATTATTGTAGTCATCACTAAAAATATATATATGGTAATATATTCAAAAGATAACTCCTCCTTCAATGTAAAAATTAAGATAGATAATTTTTTCTTTAAATAATTATAAGTTAAATATATATTAGTCACAAATGCACATTTATTATAGCATAACTATAAAATAACTTCGAGAACTTTTCTTCATTCTTTTCATTAAATAATTTATTTATTAATTAAAAGTTTTAAAAAAAATATGGTTTACTTATCTATTTTATTGATTGATGTCTAATATGAAAGACCATATAATATATTTTTAGGGGTAACAATATTTAATAGCTATGAGAAATGTACCATAGGTAATATTATTTCTTTCAATAATGGCAAAAAAATTGTAATATTAATTAGAAATTGACAAATTGATACACACAAAAAATATAAACATGATACGTTTCATCTCGTTCATTAGCCTAATAACAATTTCAGCAGATATCTAATAATTTTTTTAAAAAAAGAATAGAATAATATTAATGGAAATCAAAACAATACATTAATGAATCTTCAAACTATTATGAAACCATTCAAACTTTTATACTAATATGAATTAAGACATGTGAAATCGTTATAGTTACATTAAGATTCTGATTTATGGATTATCAATTGTTCATCATTATTGATTTTTTAGCCTTTTAGACTTCACATAAAATATATCATTGAAAATCACTTAGGTCAAAATAACAAATCAAATGAACCATACACATGGGATGAAAAATTGTATCGTGCTCAAAACCAAACAATCACACCTTATTGAAATAATTCAGAGATTAGACCGTCAGAAATAAAAGTATAAAAACTATTTCTAAGTCAAGGACTCGATATATCGAATGATGTAAATAAACTTAAATATTTACTACCCGATTATTAATCGTTAAGAAAAAATCTGAAACACTTAAGAATCGATAACCCGATATAAATTTTTTTTAAATGTTGTTATTAAAACTGCAAAATCAATAACCCATTATCAATAAATCAATAACCTTTTTTCGATTAAAATTATTGATCTCGGTTCGATTTTTGAATAACCCTAACAAAGGAAGGTTTTATTCATTTAATATAAAATGGATTGTATTTTTATTTTCTTGTTATGATGTTATAGTGATTTATTCGTGTGTTCACTTCTTTAAATATCAATATCATCTACAAATAATTTATAGGGAAAATGGTCTGATATACCACTCAACTTTGTCATTTGGAGCTGATATACCCCTCATGCCTTTACCGTTATACAAATGGCTCACATATACCCCTGTCGTTACAAAATGAGCTCACATATACCTTTTATTTAACTGAAGTTAAAAAATTAGTTTCAAATTTATATTTTTTACTTTTAATTTTTTTAAAAAAATTATTTAGGGGTATATACGATTCTTCTATCAAAGTTCAAGGCATATTTAAATAATTTTCATACGTAAATTATTTTTTGACTCCTTTTACTATAATCAATTGAGTTTCTTATTCTTATTCTTATTTTGTTTTCTTTCATTTCTTAGTTTAAAGAAGAAAAAATTTAACTATTTTTTTGTCTATATTGTAATTTGATTTTTTATTCGAATTTTTTTTTGTCATCTACAATAAGTTTACAAGAATATTAAAGAAACATAAATAAATTTGATTATCAAAATAATAATTCAAAATTAGTCATTAAAACAAAAAAAGTCAAAAAAATATGTTTGACGAGGATTAAATTTACTCATATGGAATTATATTTTTTTTTAAATAATAAAAAAATTAGATTAAAATGAATTTCTTTTTTTATTTTCGTTAGAGGAAAAGGGTATATGTGAGTAATTTTTTATAAGTAGGGGTATATATGGGTAACTTTTATAATAAAGAATATATCACCTCTAATTGACAAAGTTAAGAGGAATATCAGACCCTTTTCCCTAATTTATATGCACCACTAAGTATATTTTCTTTATTTGATAAGTGAGAGTGAGAGTTAGCAGACAGCACAACGTCAACATGTGTGCTTATGTTGTTTGCTAACTCTCTTCAAATGGTATTTTAATTTACTTAAAAAAGAAAAAACTAATTATTCTGCTATAAAATCAAGCTCATAAGAATATAATCATAAAGAGAAGTAGATAGAAGAAGAGGAATTTGCTTCTTATTCAAGTGTATACAATAGTGAATGATATCTCTATTTATAGTGTTGAGATATCATAGTCAAAGGCCACCTTGGAATTATACATAGTTATCATCAAGGTTCATATCACCTTGGAATCTTATCACATTGGAAACACTAATACATGAATCCAATTAATTGTTGGATAACTCTAATGGATCATCCACACAACACAAACACTCCCCCTTGGATGTCCATAGATAATGTTCCTCGTTAAAACCTTACTAGGAAAAACTCTGTGGGAAAAAATTCTGGTGAAGGAAAAAGAGTACACGTATCTTTTGATACGCACTATTTGTTGCCTCATTAAAAACCTTGCCAGGAAAACCCAGTGGGAAAAACCTCGGTCAAGGGAAAAAGAGTGCAACGTGTATTATACTCCCCCTGATTAAAACATCACTTAATTTCATATGATGTCTTCTCCAATCTTCATACATTGTGATTGGTATATTCTTTTTCAAAGAAAAACCACACATTTCTTGAATATGGTGTGTCATTTATCTCAACCAGACGCACTTTTGACTTGCTTCATGGAGGACTTTTATTTCTGCATAGCAACATTTGCTTCATTGATCGCCAGGATATTATTGTGCCTCCACATGCAAATACATAGCGTGCTTGAGATAGATCTTTATGCGGATCAGATAAATATTTTTCATCTGGGTAACTAATCAATTTTGTCTTGGATTCCTCGGGATAGAATAAATCCATAACTATGGTCCTTCGAGGATATTCAATCATGTGCTAAACACCATTTCAATGTCCTTTTATCGGGGAGAAACTGAATCTTGCCGGTAAATTTACTACAAAATAAATATCTGATCAAATATTGTTAGTAAGATGCACTAGTGCCCTGATCGCACCAAGATAGAGTTTCATCACCAAGAAACTCTTCATCCTTCTTTTGAGATCACACTGAATCATCATTTATGTCAAGTGATCTCATAATCATTGGGGTACTCAATGAATGCGATTTATCCATATAAAATTGCATCAAAACTTTTTAGTGTATGTGCACTGTCAGACAAATATTTCATTTGTCTAATTATCAATCTGTAGGTCAAGACAAAATTTTGTCTTACCAAGACCTTTTCATAAAAATACAAGGACAGTTAGGGTCATTCTTTTGTATCCTTTTTCTTCCTTGACTATTTCAATCCATAAAAGGATTCTTGAAGCTTTATTAAAAAAGTTTCTTTCAAACTCTTATATGATTCAGACACCTCGATTGTTTCAAGGATTTTAATATAACCTTCATTGTCTAGCTAGACATTACAATTATACATTACATGCATTCAAGTTTTTATATGTTGTCAGATCAAAACAAACCTCATTGCATCCACCAAAGGAGAAAACATTTCCAATAATGTCAGGATTTTTGTGATAAACCTTTATGCACCAAGGCACAAACCGTATGTGATATCTTACGGTTATACTATCGCATAATAATTTATTTGTACCACACTAACATTATACCTTGATTTATGGACTACCAGTCTAAAATATCACTTTTCTAAGTGAAAGAAAATATACTTGAATTGTGCATTTTACTTGGCCAACCATTTATCTGTCCACACTATATGACAGATTTGATTAGATCCTCGTCACAATTTATATCATTGAGCGCACCTCATATCAAAGATACCGTCGACGGTCATTTGATATCGATTCCGACAAGACATAACTTATCGAGATCTCTTTATTTTTCATTATTTCAGGTACCTGAACCTTTTTCAAGATTTTATGAAGTGTTATGTCAATGTGCTCTGTTGGGAAGTAGGAGAACAAATAAAATAGTTTTGATGATTGATAAAGTGAAGGCATGGTATCGTATATGTACAATTATGAGAGATTGCGGCGAAGAAGAAAAAGAATTGAGGCAAAGAAGGAAAAGAAAGAAACAAATATGGAAATAAATAAAGAAGGAAAGAAATAAAAAAGTATCAATTCAAGTCAAAGAAGGAAAGAAGCAATCCAAGCCAAAGAAGGAAAGAAATAAAGAAATTACAATTCAAGTGAAATAAGGAAAGAAGTAAATATAGACAAGTTCAAGAAGGAAAAGGATTTGTAATTCCTTTCCTTGTAGAAATTGAAGGCAAATCAAATCTATAAAAGGATCAAGAAGTTGAAGGAAAAAAGTGTCCTTGCAATCACAAAAATTGAGAGAATTTTTCTAGCAAAGCCAGAACGATAGGTATTGCATATTCACGAAATATATCATCTTGAGAGCAGTATTTTCTGGAGAAAAAACGCAGGCATTCATCACAGAAACACAAGGACCAGGTTCACCTTCGTCACAGCAAAATAAGGACCAGGTTCGCGGAATCTGTTCTACTCAGAACTATTGGATATTGAAGTTTGATCAATTAAAGTCTAGGGTTATTAGTCTTTGTTGATTTGTTCTAGGTTTATTATTGAGTTGTAATAATTCCTAGATTTGTAACAAGAAGTGGGTTTGACTTCTTGGGAGTTGAGTCTTGAGAGATTTGTAACAAGAAGTGGGTTTGACTTCTTGGGGGTTGAGTCTTGAGAGAATTGTACAAAGGGTGGGTTTGGCTCTTTGTAGGGTTGAGTTCAGTGAGGGTTTGTAACAAAAGGTGAGTTTGGCCTTTTGGAGAGGTCGATTGTAGTCAATCGAGAGAGGTAGGTAGTAGAGATAAGCTTTCTGATTATTGAGTTGTAATCACAAAATCTTATAGTTGAATTAATAAAACGAGGTTTTTCCTTCCTTGAGTGAGGAAGGTTTTTAATTTAATAAGTGTTTGTGTCTTTACTTAAAAGCAACTTACAAGAACCTGGTTCTTGTTCTGGGGTAAGGTTTCTTCAATTGGTATCAGAGCAGGTCTTTTCGTTAAAAGATTCACACCTTGAAAAGACTCAATGGCAGCACCACCTACCCCACAAGAGGGAGCTTCACAAACACGACCACCACTGTTCAATGGCAAATATTATGGATGGTGGAAAAATCGTATGATGGACCATCTTATTGGCGAAAACCCTGATCTATGGGGAGTAATTCTAGATGGCCCAACCATACCTATGAAAAAAGCAACTGATGGAATCACCAAAATCCCAAAGGAAAGAAAAGAATGGAATGCTGCAGATAAACTTGCAATTCAGAACAATGCTAAAGCAAAAAAGATCTTGATATGCGGAATAGGTCCAGATGAATACAATCGAATATCATCATGTCAAGATGCTAAAGCAATATGGGAAACTTTGCAAACTGCGCATGAAGGAACAACTCAGGTAAAGAAGTCTAAAATAGATAACTTGAACAGACAATACGAACTGTTTCGAATGACAGAAGGTGAAACAATCCAAGAGATGCATACCAGGTTCACTGCTATCATTAATGAAATCTACTCACTAGGTGAAATAATTCCCAATGGGAAAGCAGTCAGAAAACTTTTGAGTGTTCTTCCAGAATCTTGGGAAAGTAAAGTAGAAGCCATTACTGAAGCCCGTGATCTAGATAAGTTAGCTATGGATGAACTCATTGGAAATCTCATGACCTATGAACTCAAGAAAAAACAAGAAAAGGAAATTGGAGGCAAAAGAAAAGAGAAGAACCTGGTTCGTACAGGCACAACACCAGAAAATTTTGAGGACGAAAACATTGCGTTAATGACCAAAAGGTTCTCAAGAATGTTAAAAAAGGGACAGGTGTACCACAAGAGGAATAGTTCAGAAAAAGAAAAGGAAATCAAGAATGATAAGTACATTCCCACAAATAGAAGAATGACCAATCAAGAAGCAGATCTTTCAACGAGAAGAGACTTTGCCGCTATGGGGGACTTATCTGAAGAAGAATTTGAGGATGGAGGGTTCGAAAATCAGTCACTACTTGCAATAGAACAATCAAATAAATATGATTTTCTTGCACTCATTGCTGAAACAGATTCTGAAGATGATGAAGAAGATGACAAACAAAGCAAGGTAAGCTTTATCACATCAAAGTAAATATTGAATCATATTCTAAAAAGGAACTAGAGTCCTTATTGAGTACTCTTATAGATGCATATCAGTCTGTCAATTCTGAAGGAGAACAAGTGATGGAAAATTATGCATCTTTAAGAGAAGTCAATAACAATCTTGAGAAACACAATCACTTTTGTGGGAAGTAGGAGAACAAATAAAATAGTTTTGATGATTGATAAAGTGAAGGCATGGTATCGTATATGTACAATTATGAGAGATTGCGGCGAAGAAGAAAAAGAATTGAGGCAAAGAAGGAAAAGAAAGAAACAAATGGAAAAATAAAGAAGGAAAGAAATAAAAAAGTATCAATTCAAGTCAAAGAAGGAAAGAAAAAAAGAGCAATCCAAGCCAAAGAAGGAAAGAAATAAAGAAATTACAATTCAAGTGAAATAAGGAAAGAAGTAAATATAGACAAGTTCAAGAAGGAAAAGGATTTGTAATTCCTTTCCTTGTAGAAATTGAAGGCAAATCAAATCTATAAAAGGATCAAGAAGTTGAAGGAAAAAAGTGTCCTTGCAATCACAAAAATTGAGAGAATTTTTCTAGCAAAGCCAGAACGATAGGTATTGCATATTCACGAAATATATCATCTTGAGAGCAGTATTTTCTGGAGAAAAAACGCAGGCATTCGTCACAGAAACACAAGGACCAGGTTCACCTTCGTCACAGCAAAATAAGGACCAGGTTCGCGGAACCTGTTCTACTCAGAACTATTGGATATTGAAGTTTGATCAATTAAAGTCTAGGGTTATTAGTCTTGTTGATTTGTTCTAGGTTTATTATTGAGTTGTAATAATTCCTAGATTTGTAACAAGAAGTGGGTTTGACTTCTTGGGAGTTGAGTCTTGAGAGATTTGTAACAAGAAGTGGGTTTGACTTTGGGGGTTGAGTCTTGAGAGAATTGTACAAAGGGTGGGTTTGGCTCTTTGTAGGGTTGAGTTTCAGTGAGGGTTGTAACAAAAGGTGAGTTTGCCTTTTGGAGAGGTCGATTGTAGTCAATCGAGAGAGGTAGTAGAGATAAGGCTTTCTGATTATTGAGTTGTAATCACAAAATCTTATAGTTGAATTAATAAAACGAGGTTTTTCCTTCCTTGAGTGAGGAAGGTTTTTAATTTAATAAGTGTTTGTGTCTTTACTTAAAAGCAACTTACAAGAACCTGGTTCTTGTTCTGGGGTAAGGTTTCTTCAATTGGTATCAGAGCAGGTCTTTTCGTTAAAAGATTCACACCTTGAAAAGACTCAATGGCAGCACCACCTACCCCACAAGAGGGAGCTTCACAAACACGACCACCACTGTTCAATGGCAAATATTATGGATGGTGGAAAAATCGTATGATGGACCATCTTATTGGCGAAAACCCTGATCTATGGGGAGTAATTCTAGATGGCCCAACCATACCTATGAAAAAAGCAACTGATGGAATCACCAAAATCCCAAAGGAAAGAAAAGAATGGAATGCTGCAGATAAACTTGCAATTCAGAACAATGCTAAAGCAAAAAAGATCTTGATATGCGGAATAGGTCCAGATGAATACAATCGAATATCATCATGTCAAGATGCTAAAGCAATATGGGAAACTTTGCAAACTGCGCATGAAGGAACAACTCAGGTAAAGAAGTCTAAAATAGATAACTTGAACAGACAATACGAACTGTTTCGAATGACAGAAGGTGAAACAATCCAAGAGATGCATACCAGGTTCACTGCTATCATTAATGAAATCTACTCACTAGGTGAAATAATTCCCAATGGGAAAGCAGTCAGAAAACTTTTGAGTGTTCTTCCAGAATCTTGGAAAGTAAAGTAGAAGCCATTACTGAAGCCCGTGATCTAGATAAGTTAGCTATGGATGAACTCATTGGAAATCTCATGACCTATGAACTCAAGAAAAAACAAGAAAAGGAAATTGGAGGCAAAAGAAAAGAGAAGAACCTGGTTCGTACAGGCACAACACCAGAAAATTTTGAGGACGAAAACATTGCGTTAATGACCAAAAGGTTCTCAAGAATGTTAAAAAAGGGACAGGTGTACCACAAGAGGAATAGTTCAGAAAAAGAAAAGGAAATCAAGAATGATAAGTACATCCCACAAATAGAAGAATGACCAATCAAGAAGCAGATCTTTCAACGAGAAGAGCCTTTGCCGCTATGGGGGACTTATCTGAAGAAGAATTTGAGGATGGAGGGTTCGAAAATCAGTCACTACTTGCAATAGAACAATCAAATAAATATGATTTTCTTGCACTCATTGCTGAAACAGATTCTGAAGATGATGAAGAAGATGACAAACAAAGCAAGGTAAGCTTTCATCACATCAAAGTAAATATTGAATCATATTCTAAAAAGGAACTAGAGTCCTTATTGAGTACTCTTATAGATGCATATCAGTCTGTCAATTCTGAAGGAGAACAAGTGATGGAAAATTATGCATCTTTAAGAGAAGTCAATAACAATCTTGAGAAACACAATCACTTTCTTCAAAATAAATTAAAAGAACAGATTAAAATCTTAGAGTTAAGTCACAAGGGCAAAAACTCTGCTAGTGAACTTCAATTAGCTCTAGAAGAAAAAATAAAATTGTTAACCATAGAATGTCAAGCTTTAACAGAAAGGAATAGGTTGCTACAAAAAAATCTTGATAATACCAAACTGGATCTGGAAAGAAAATCTTAGATGGACCAGGTCCTCTGAAATTTTAACTCAGATTCAAGAAAGGCAAACCACTAGTCGAAGTGGGATAGGTTTAAAAAACAGAATAATCTTGTGTCACATACTATTCACATGTCTAAAAGTTTATGCACTCATTGTGGAAACTCAGGTCATTTAAAGAATCAATGTAAAACTTTATTTGAGGCTTTCCAGAAAAATGTTAAGTTCACCAAAAAGGAAAAGACTGATACGGCTAAGAACTGGTTCGAAATAAAAATGCTCCAAATAAAAGGTTTTCTTTGCCTTTATGGGCTAGAGAAATCTTATTCATCCTTTTACTCACATAAAGGGGCCCAAGCTAATCTGGGTTCCCAAGACTAATCTTTGACTAGTGTTTCAGGTGAAGGTGAGAGGGAAAAAGCCAACTTGGTACATAAATAGTGCATGCTCCAAACATGTGCTAAAAATGGTAGAAAACTTCCTCTCGCTATTTGATTTTCAAGGAGACAGTTTATTCCTTGAAAAGGATGAAAAAAAAAAAAAGTTGAAGAAAGTGACATGATATCAAACATCTTTGATGATGCAAATTGGGGAACACTGCATATGAACCTGGTTCACAGCTAACAATCATTGATGCACCTGCAACATGAATTACTACTAATCTATGGTTCTGGATATTGGGGAAATATTAGAGCAATCGGGACAATAAGAGTATGGCACACCTTCAGGGGGAACTTCGTTGTGTGAACCTGGTCCTTGTTGTTCATTGGAAGGTATTAAAAATTGACAAGGGTTGGTTCTCTATGACAGCTTGAGATTCGGTTAATCTTGAAGAATATGATGATGCGACATTCTCATGAAGGCCTTGAATATGAAGAAGTTGAGAAAAATCAGTCAAAGCATGGTCTTATCAAAACAAGTTGATGCATTATCATGATTTCCTTTAATAATTGGCTAGTAAACGAATAATCTTATGCTTGAGTGATTATACAATGAATATCTGTTAACTCAACCTCGTACTGTAACAGGTACACACTCAAAGCACATCTCAAACAATGTTTAGAAAGTCTGCGGATGTTATCTCTTCTCTTTGCTAACACCATTAAGTAAAT
The DNA here is from genome assembly GCA_027704805.1 of Solanum corneliomulleri. Taxonomy (NCBI): domain Eukaryota; kingdom Viridiplantae; phylum Streptophyta; class Magnoliopsida; order Solanales; family Solanaceae; genus Solanum; species Solanum corneliomulleri. The sequence continues at coordinate 34,447,707 of JAKWIY010003057.1, read as the reverse complement.
CATGAAGAAACACAAAAAAGGGGGAACCTGGTTTCTCTGTAATACTCAGGTATGTACCATCCTTTTTCAATGCATTAATTTCCTGAGTTTGGGTCAAACATAAGCACTAATGAACCTGGTCGATCATAAAAAATTCAACTTTCTTAAAGATCACCAAAAACCCTCTTTGACAATAAGCATCGTTCAATCTCAAACTGCTCTAATGATGAAAATCTCAGTATTGAAGTCACTCATGCTTTAATTTAGGGGGAACCTTGATTTATCACTCACATCTGAACCAGGTTCACAAACTCCAAATTGATATTTCATCCATTCCAAGTGTATAACCTGTCTATCTCTCAGGGGGAACAATTCTCACATAAGTAAATTGTTGCTTGCTTTCATTATTGATAAACACATCTCTTTGTGCACCAAAATGTGATGAATCTCTTACTGGTAGTTGGTACTCCTTCAAAGTTGTCATCAAGAAAAAGACTATCAAAAAAAAAAAAAGATCATGGAGGAATGAAAATGTTACGGAGTTAAAAAAAAAAAAAAAAAAAAAAGGTGATGATGTATCTCATGTTTCTCTTGATGATGAATTTCACATTCTAAGAAAACTGATCAAGATAAAGAAGCTGGTGCACAATGGGCATACTAAAAAAATTATCAATGGCAGTAAACATCCCTTTCTTCTTCACTTGAATATTCTTTGTCCCAATCTTATCCTCAAATTTTAGGCTCTTTTGACTCTTTGATGTGCTTATGTCTGTCTCATACTCATGATATTATATGTTTTTGATTAAGGGCATAAACTGGTACATATTTGTTTATTCTATTTCTCATTGAAGATCTTGATTGTGTGTGAGATTAAAATGACTAATATCCTCAGATTAAATAACCATTTTGTTAGCAAAAGTGTACTTGAAAGTGTTGCCAAGTGGCTATGAGTTAAAAATGATATTGCACTCATTGAATGTTATTCGAGTTCTTTGGTTATTGGTTTTTCAATGATGCCAAAAGGGGGAAATTATATAATGTGGATAGACATATTATGCATAGTTTGTCATCATCAAAAAGGGGGGAAATTGTTGGGGAATGAGAAAACATGAAGTTGTAGTTTTGATGGATGACAAAGAGTTGTAGTTTTGATGGATGACAAAGAATTGAAGTTTTGATCACTTACAAAGAGCCTTGATGTGTAACAATCATTGATTATCATCATCAAAAAGGGGGAAAATGTTGGGAAGTAGGAGAACAAATAAAATAGTTTTGATGATTGATAAAGTGAAGGCATGGTATCGTATATGTACAATTATGAGAGATTGCGGCGAAGAAGAAAAAGAATTGAGGCAAAGAAGGAAAAGAAAGAAACAAATATGGAAATAAATAAAGAAGGAAAGAAATAAAAAAGTATCAATTCAAGTCAAAGAAGGAAAGAAGCAATCCAAGCCAAAGAAGGAAAGAAATAAAGAAATTACAATTCAAGTGAAATAAGGAAAGAAGTAAATATAGACAAGTTCAAGAAGGAAAAGGATTTGTAATTCCTTTCCTTGTAGAAATTGAAGGCAAATCAAATCTATAAAAGGATCAAGAAGTTGAAGGAAAAAAGTGTCCTTGCAATCACAAAAATTGAGAGAATTTTTCTAGCAAAGCCAGCAGAACGATAGGTATTGCATATTCACGAAATATATCATCTTGAGAGCAGTATTTTCTGGAGAAAAAACGCAGGCATTCGTCACAGAAACACAAGGACCAGGTTCACCTTCGTCACAGCAAAATAAGGACCAGGTTCGCGGAACCTGTTCTACTCAGAACTATTGGATATTGAAGTTTGATCAATTAAAGTCTAGGGTTATTAGTCTTTGTTGATTTGTTCTAGGTTTATTATTGAGTTGTAATAATTCCTAGATTTGTAACAAGAAGTGGGTTTGACTTCTTGGGAGTTGAGTCTTGAGAGATTTGTAACAAGAAGTGGGTTTGACTTCTTGGGGGTTGAGTCTTGAGAGAATTGTACAAAGGGTGGGTGTTTGGCTCTTTGTAGGGTTGAGTTTAGTGAGGGTTGTAACAAAAGGTGAGTTTGGCCTTTTGGAGAGGTCGATTGTAGTCAATCGAGAGAGGTAGTAGAGATAAGGCTTTCTGATTATTGAGTTGTAATCACAAAATCTTATAGTTGAATTAATAAAACGAGGTTTTTCCTTCCTTGAGTGAGGAAGGTTTTTAATTTAATAAGTGTTTGTGTCTTTACTTAAAAGCAACTTACAAGAACCTGGTTCTTGTTCTGGGGTAAGGTTTCTTCATGCTCTTTTATAGCACTTGCCTCATTATCATGACCATATTGATCATTTGCTCCTTCCTTCTTCAAGGAATTTTATATTTGAAATCGATTGGTCTATTACGCTTTCGGCGTATCATAGACTCTGTCCTTCAAGGACTTCACATTGGAGCATTTGCAGCTGAATTATATCATAGGGTCAGTGCATTCATCTGGCAACTGATTTGCAATATTATGCAACTGAATTATCCCTTGAACTTTCAGTTCACATATTTATTTAACGAGGATCTAGATAATTCATAATTAACCTCACACATAATTTTCAGCTATCAATCATCTCTCCTCCTAATGTTAGAAAATCTAACATTCATTCCAACCTTATTGGGAAGTTCATCTTTGTGCGTGGTAGAACAATTAAAATCATAACCGCACATTCAACATTTTAGATGAAAATTATATGGTTCCTGACCCTGAACCAATTTTAATGGGGAAACCTTGTTGGTTTGATGTATACATGTGTTGCTACATGTTAAATAAAATTATCTCATACCAAATCTTATTTGGAGTTTTGTTCTCATAACCATGATTTAGCTATTATTGGAGGCATACAATTTCTGCTAAATCAACCAGCGTTATCAATATAATTTCATAGTTTGGAGCTGTGCTCTTTATTTTAACAATTCGAGCAAACAACCTTACAAAAACCAATTTGTAAGTTGACAACAAAATACATGTGACCATCGCATAGATGCATCAATCATATAGCTGCAAATGATCCACATGACAGGTGAACATGCTCATATTCACCCTTTTATATGTTGCAAAAATTTTAGGGGATTACAATCCAATCTTAGCTGGTACAATGATCATTTGATCAAGAGAACAAGCAACACAAGAAAATTCTTGAAGAATCTTTATTTCTTCATCATATAAATCACCTGAATTCTCAATCACGTTTGCATCACATTTAATCGAAATGGTCAATCAGTCATGCCAACTGATCTTTATTTTAGTACACTTAATAATTTACTTTTACATGTGATTTCATCAGCATGTACATGTTTGTATGGAATAAACAAGAGAAAAAGTGAGGTAATCTTTTACATAAACATTTATAACCCTCTTCGATTGTAGTGATTTATAGTCTCAATATTTATTTTCAATTCATCCAAAACTTAAAAAGTTTCTTTTGAGACTTACTACAACCCCAATATTATTCCTCTGATAATAGCACAACTCGTTAGAACTTGCAATTAATTTTGTGTACTATCACATATTGCATGACACCGTCCTTATGGTGAGCATCTCCTTCAAGGAGGAAATTATATTATTATTGTCATGGTCAAAATTATTACGAGCAAGACATCTTTCTTGCTTTACTTTTGTTGTACCATAGGTACACAACCAATGACAAATTTGTATTGCCACACAATAATGACCACAATCCTTATAGGCAAGAACTATTTCTTTCTTTTGCCCTTTCGGTAGTTCACAATAAACATACCATAGTGACGTATAAAACGTACAATACAATTAGTCATTTCTGCCAAATAAAATTTATTTCCTCTCTAATCTCCCGTAGAGATGAGAAGTGACATATATCATTTTTCTCAAACCTTCCATAGAGGTGAGTTGTGACATATATTCAACCTATAATGATTTTATCACATTTGGACTCATTCTCTTATAGAATGGTCGAGCATGCACAATACTCATCACAAGTCACATTCTCTTCAAGGAATGGACTAATCATTTATATGTACTTCATAAATTTGTATTATAAGCACATTGTCATGGCTTTAAAATTAATCATATTTCCATGATACACCTCAACATCACTTTGAAGGATCAAGTGTACCATCACTTTATCTTCTTGTCTTTTGATGGAGGATTTATAAACTTTTTAAATTATTGGGTCGACAACATTCACAAGTCCAATGTCCTTTCATACCATTTTGATAATGAAAACTGCCTTCATATTTCGAAAGACTATTTGGAGAACCCATAGTGTTCTTCCTTTTATAATTACCACAATGATGACTATTATAATTCCGTCCTTTCATGCCCTTTTTCATATCGTTAATCATTTGTCATCTTTCAGACTAATTATTTACTGATACCACATTCATACGATAGAATGGAGCAAGTCAAAATCATATTTCAAAGTTATCATATGTTGCTACCACATTCTTTTCAAGGAATGAAGCAAATTCAATGGGACAAACTTCAAGGCTTTTCATCAAAAATATATTATTTTTCTTAGTCATCATTTTATCATCGCTATGGTGCATTGGATCAAACTCAATGTCTTACCCATATAAGGCGTGTTACGCCATAATTCTATTGGACTTGAACCCAATCATGGTGCATAAAAACTCAAATTGATGTCTTATCCTTTTGGTGCGATAGAACTTGAATCTATCGTCTTATCCTCAAATATTTTTCATTATGGTGCATCCAGACTTTAACTTGATGTCTTACCCTTTTTGGTGCGATAAAACTTGAATCTATCGGCTTACCCTTAACCAACGGTATAATAGACCGAAGTACAACATGATTTACCCTTTGAGTCTTTCAAAACAATCAAAATAATATTCAAACTCATGTTATTAAATTTTATACCTTCTTCCATTTAAGAAGTTTTGTATATTATGTCATATTCAACCAATAGTTGTATATGCCTTTGGTTCCTGATAATTATTAGTGACTGGATACTATTTTATTCTAAATCATAAAATATTTTAGAAAATACATACCTGATTTTATGCAAATAATACCTTGATTCTCTTAACGAGATCAACCAAAACATGAGTTAAAGAAAAACTAAAACTCACTCTCAATTGGCTAGAGACTCGTGCTGATAACGTGTTATAAAATCAAGCTCATAAGAATATAATCATAAAGAGAAGTAAATAGAAGAAGAGAAATTTTCTTCTTATTCAAGTGTATACAACGGTGAATGATATCTCTATTTATAGTGTTGAGATATCATAGTCAAAGGTCACCTTGGAATTATACATAGTTATCATCAAGGTTCATATCACCTTGGAATCTTATAACGTTGGAAACACTAATACATGAATCCAATTAATTGTTGGATAACTCTAATGGATCATCCACATAACACAATAGATTTATAACATATTCTATTTTGATTTAATTAGTACAAAAAAATTATGGGACTTAAGTTATATCTTTTAATTCTAAATTTATATCCTATAGTTATAACTTTATTACTTTTAATATCGTTAATATTTGTATATAATTTGTAACTGTTTTAGTAAAATCAATGATTAATAAAAGAAAATACTTTGTGCACATCTCAATAGGCCTAATTAAATCACATTAGATTCATGAGAACTGCTATACAAATATGTATAATTTATTTTAGAACAAAACTTTAAAAATTTAATTAATATATCATTAAAAAATTTCAATATTAATAATATTTACCAATTATTTATTTTACACTTAATAGAATAATTTATAATTATTTAATTAATATTTTTTGAAAAAACAAATATTAGTGGACAAGTTTTTCATAACTTTTTGGAGTATTAAATGAGAGTTGTTGAGTGAATTGTTTACCCCAAGTCAGTTGTAAGATAAGGTGATGTGAGAGTTTTGGGATAATTAAGTGGAAGAAAATCACCGACTAATTTGTTGGAAATTTGCTGGTTGTCACTCACTTAAGTTAAATCAGGCTGGCATGTCACGGGTTTTTCTTTGGAGGTGAATTTAATTGAATATCTTTTAACATAGTCACACAGGCAGATTCACATATATCGATGGGGTGTATCGAGCATGTATATTAACTAATTTTTAAATAAATTATGTATGTATATATATATTTATATTTATTTTGAATTTTTTTTAAAAAATAAAATATAATTAACAATGCAAAAATAGGAGTCTCTTGTGCCGTAGGGACGATACATAGGAACCCAAAAAAAAAAGAACATAGGAACCTACGAAACTAGAGTCTAGAGCCCTATTTTGTTATTTTTATTTTAAGTTTAGCTTAGTGATTATATTTGGTGATATATCACTATTTAAAACACAGTGATATAGCCACTCTTATATCAGGATGTTCAATTTGTCGAAAAATTATATCGTATATATAAGTAAAATGATAAATAAAGTGGCTAAATAACATATTTTATTAATGTGTTTGTGTGTTCGAATCTCACTGTCATTTTTTTCACTTTTTAAGAAGAACAAATTAAATATCCTTCGTGAAATTTTTGACTTCGCCACTTCTAAAACATGTAATTAAACATCATAAATCAACCAAAGAAGATATGGTAATCCATAGTTGACATGGTCACGGGGAGATGCCTCTCTTTATTTATAGTAAATTAGGTGTGTGGATCTGCTTCATAAATGTTGGACATATATATATATATATATATATATATATATATATTATATATATATATATATATATATTATATATCTATATATATATATATTATATATATATTATGTTGATGGTTGTAAAGTTCAAAATAGTGCCATTATTTAATTAGGTGAACATAGTCTAGCAAGAAATAATCCGTACAAGGAAGTACAAACTCTAATCTATTAATGGATGGGGTATAAATTAAATTTGTTTAACATTAACAGTTTATATAGTAATTGGTGGTTAATTTATTTATAGATAAGTTTAGGGTCCATATCCAAATTCATATTTTTCATGCAACCAATGTTTCTTTTGAGTAGAGACCTATCAAAAATTATTTGTCTATTCTTAATAAAACTAACACAAAACCTACATATTCTTTCATTCTTAAACCTTATTTTGTGGGATTGTTATCAAATATATTAGAGATAATTGTCTAAAACATATCTAAACTATATTCTTTTTTGAGTTTCATATCTAAACTATTGAGAGTGTAAGTCTCATACCTAAATTATACTTTTTCGTTTGAGAAACATACCTCTCTATTTTATATCACTCTCGTTATGGTGTGTGTAATACACTCTCTCTTATATTTTAAAAAATCATCACATCACATTCCACATAAACAAAACAATAAAATAAATAAAATTATTGTATTGGTTGAAATTAAAAATTTAAAAATTATTATCCAAAAATGAATTTATTTTATAAAATAAAATATTAAATATTTTTCTTACCCCACTCCATCATTTCCTCCCCCACCTCCACCCCCCAATTTAGATACTATTTTATTTTAGAAAAAAATAATTCAACCCACCTCAACTAACTCTCCGCTTCCAAATTTTTTTCTCATTTTGTTAGATATATACATATCGAAAATATTTTTTACTTGTCATCGCAAGACTTGTTTTATTTTTAATATATTTATGTTATATTCGTACACTAGTAAAAAAATTCTAAAAATATATGTACGTACATCTAACACAAAATGAGAAAAATGAAAAAAAAAATTAGGAGTAGGATTAAAATAGGATGCGGTAGAATTTTTAATTTTTTGATAATAAAATAATACAATTTTTTTGGGGGTGGAGAGTGGATGTTCGTGGAGGAGGTGGTGGAGTGGAATAAAAAAAAAATTCTTAAAAGAATTACTTTTTAATGGATAGTAATACTTTAATCTTTAATTCTAAGTTAATATTAATATTTTATTATTTATTTTTTGTCGAAGTGTAGTATTTTGTTCATGTAAAATGTCATGTGTCAATTTTTTTTAGAGAGTGCATTACATTCACCACTTAGGTGTGTTTTTCAAACTAAAAACATGATAGTTTAGGTATGAAACTAAAAAAAAGGAGATAATTTAGGAGTGTTTTTGACCCTTATCTCATTATATTATAATATTTTTTTTTTCAAAAATATTCATTTTAAATGATAATATAAATTTATGAATATTTTAAATAATTTTTAAAAGTTATAAATATAAATCATATTTTTTTGGAATAATTTAATATTTTTTTAGAGAATTTGGGGTCGTAAAATAAATACATTTAGTGATAATAATTCTTTTGAATAAGGTGTTTTAATTTGTTGAATGTACAGATTTAACATTAGAAAAACTGCGTGTGCAATGTCAAAGCGTGTCCTCCGCATAACATATTTTACTATAATAATATGTAAAGCCGCTGACTATTTCAAAATAATACATCTAGTTTTTGCCTTTCTCCACCATATAAAATCTTAGCCTTTTAGATATCATCACTCTAAAATTAAATTTGCTTCTTCCAAAATTAAACAACCAATCACTCAATCTGCTTCTCCGTTTGATTATTCATGGCCAACATCAACTACTTATGTTGCAATTTCACAACAATTCTTATAATTTTCCTAGTGATATCAACTTCTTCATGCGCAAGACCATTGCTCAATAAAGGGTCCTCTAGTATTGTTGAGTTTCACACTAAGGCCGTCATGAATGGAGATTTGAACTTACTATTACATAGGCTTCCTAAAGGAAAAGTACCAGCGTCCGCACCCGGTAAAAGAACCAATAATAACAACAACTAAGGAGATTCAATCACTCTACATGAGTTCATTTATTCATTCTTTTTCAATTTCTTTCCCCTCTTGTGTTTAGTTGTTTCCTCAAGTTTGGCTATATATCTCAATTGTAAATATTACTATACCCAAGTATACAAGGATATATAGGATAGAGCATTAATTAGAATCCAATATTTATTTTGTTTGCAAATTTTTAGATTGAAACATGTTGGAGTTCTTGATATAAGGACTGCAAATTAAGTACTATATATTTGTGGAGAAATGTATTCTTGTTTATAATCTAAGGTCTTGTTTGTTTGAATTTAATAAAGGTTTTAATTATTATTATCATTTAGATTTTGTTGTCATTAAGTCCATTTGTTTTTTAGACCTGAATTACAATAAGTCATGAATAATTAAGTTCTGCAAAAAAAAAAAATGTTATTAAAATATTTTTTCAAGAATTTCTGTAGAATCGTAATGATGCCAATTCTATCTATTCATTCCATGTCGCCATTGCCCATTATTATCAATATCATCATTGTCGCCCATCATTATAATCTATCATTACTATTCTAGATTAGAATCACCATTATTGTCAATAGCCACAATTATTAATTATCATTACTAGTCAGTATTTTACAATCATCATTATCACATATCACTACTATACCATAACAGTTATCAATCACTACTGACAATTATCACCATCAATTATCACTATATATTGTCAGTTATAGTCATAATTCACGTCGTCTTTTGTTCTCACTATTATCAAATCTACTATTAGCCGACGCGCCAACAACCACCATCGCCTAACTGCTACACAACATCATTAGACAATGTCATCCTAAATTCATGAGTACGAAACTAAAACGGTAGAAAATATTAACAAAAATTCCAAAAGGGTATATAAAATTTTATATAAACCAAAACGGTAAAATCGCTCCGCACGCAGCGATTTACTTTTACTGAAAAAGTTAAATCGCTGCTGGGGCAGCGATTTTGCCAAAAAGTATTTTTTTTAAAAAAAAAAACATAAATCGCTGCCTAGGCAGCGATTTACAAAAAAAAATTTTTTTTAGTAAATCGCTGCCTAGGCAGCGATTTACATAAAGAGGCAGCGATTTACAAAAAAAAATTTTTTTATGTAAATCGCTGCCTAGCAGCGTTTACATAAAAAAAAATCGCTACTGTAGCAGCGATTTATTTAAATTTTTTTTTTAATTAAATCGCTGCGATAAGCAATTTTTTAAACTAAAAAAAAATTAAAAATTTTAAACAACGATTTTATATATAAAAAAAGATTATAATATTTTTTAAATTTATGTATATAACTTATAAGAAAATATACATTATTTTAAAAAAATTAAAAATAAGTAAAGTAATAAATATATTTTCTTTCTAAAAAAAGATATTATATTGAATTTAAATTAAATAATATTTGAATTTAAATATTAATTTTTTTAATAAAAAATTAAAGGAGAAAAATTATTTAATTGAATTCAAGTACATCCCTAATCACACCTATTAATTATAATTTTTTTATATATATAAAATCGCTGTTTTAAAATTTTTAATTTTTTTTTAGTTTAAAAAAAATTGCTTATTGCAGCGATTTAATAAAAAAAATTTAAATAAATCGCTGCTACGTAGCGATTTTAAAATTTATTTTTAAAACTAACAATATTAAATTTAATAAAACACTACTTAATTTAATATTATATCAATAAAATAAATTTTAAAACCTATAGGCGTATGATTGGTGGTGGAAATGTCGAGTGACGATGGTTGTGGGGGATGAATTAGGAGTACGAACTAAAACGGTAGAAAATATTAACAAAAATTCCAAAAGGGTATATAAATTTATATAAACTAACGGTAAAATCGCTCCGCAGTAGCGATTTACTTTTACTGAAAAAGTTAAATCGCTGCTGGGGCAGCGATTTTGCCAAAAAGTATTTTTTTTAAAAAAAAACATAAATCGCTGCGGCAGCGATTTACAAAAAAAAAAAAATTTTTATATAAATCGCTGCTACAGTAGCAGCGATTTATAAAAAATATTTTTATATAAATCGCTGCTACAGTAGCAGCGATTATTAAAAATATTTTTTTATATAAATCGCTGCTACTGTAGCAGCGATTTAATATAAAATTTTTTTTTTTTTTGTAAATCGCTGCCGCAGCGATTTATGTTTTTTTTTAAAAAAAAAATACTTTTTGGCAAAATCGCTGCCCCAGCAGCGATTTAACTTTTTCAGTAAAAGTAAATCGCTACGTGCGGAGCGATTTTACCGTTTTGGTTTATATAAAATTTTATATACCCTTTTGGAATTTTTGTTAATATTTTCTACCGTTTTAGTTTCGTACTCCTAAATTCATACCCCCACAACCATCGTCACTCGACATTTCCACCACCAATCATACGCCATATAGGTTTTAAAATTTATTTTATTGATATAATATTAAATTAAGTAGTGTTTTATTAAATTTAATATTTGTTAGTTTTAAAAATAAAGATAATTTTTTATACATTAAAATATTAGCAGAAAAAACAATCTTAATTAATTATTTAGCATCTAAATCTTGACATAAGATGTTATAATATATTATGTTAAATTTGATCAAGTCAAATATATACTACGAAGTCACCAAGGTTGGACTCTTCGAAAGAACCCCAAAATAATACTATATGGTACTACTATTTTTTTTAAAAAAATGAGAAAATCTTTTATTGCGAAGTCAACACGTTAGAGGACCATTTCATCAACTCTTTCACATGGACTATATGACATCTCCAAGAAGTCATAAAATTCAAATAATTTCTTTAATTAGCAGTATTTAATTTCTATCTTCTTCAATCTTCATCTCTACTGTTGGGTTGAGGTATTAACGTTGAAACATATTCAATGAAATTCTATCTACTATAGCTGGAGAACGTAGATCATATTTTTGTCTCTGATAGAGACAAGGAGATTGCTTCGAGAAATTAATTCAACAAAGTCTTGGTTGGATTGGAATAACTTCAAACAACTACTGAACTCATATATAAATCATTGAATAGGTAACATAGAAGTTGAGAATCAAGAGGAATGCTATGACGTACGAACCTATTCCTATCAAGTTTTTATCTTTATTATTTTTTTGTGAGTAGTAAATTGTAATAGTTAGATTCTTGTAGCTCCAAAATAACATCTAAAATTCTATTTTTTTTAATTAATTGTATTAGGTGTTGTGTTGTGTTATGGAGGGACTTTATTGAGTTTGTAAAGTCAATGAAGAATTGGAGAGTTGATGGTAAATATAATGTAGAGGTTGTAGGAGGCACATACTAGGTGTACATGAAATGAGTTGTAATTTTAAATTGTTCGTTCAAAAAAAGATGAGGAAATTTTTATTAGAGATAGATGGTCGTTTTGTACTTTTTTGAGTAAGGAATTTTTCACTCAAGAATCTTGAATTAAAGAACAAAAATGACTGGACCTTTAGAAGTACAAAATACTATCAACAAATAAATTTTTTTATAAAAATAAAGGCAACATATTTTAGTGAAGAACAATATCAAAAGTGGAAGTCAAAAGTGCAAAATGTTAATAGAGACAACATTTGTAATACAAGAAATTATTAAAACATCTAAATTAGACTCCTTAGCTATAATTTACTTGATTATGTTTATAGAGATATGTTAAAAGGAGGAGAGAGATAATCGAGATTGAGAGAGCGAGCAGAGAGGCAAGTGAGTTATCTGGGAACTGGAGGAGAGAGATCCACTTAAGTTCTATATCTGATCGATAATTGTTGACACTCAATTTTGGACCTCCAAAATATAAATTAATCATCGAGCTTCCTAAATTTCAAACAGTTTGAAATAATTGACTTTATAAAATTCAAATTTTTTCAAAGTTATTTTTAACTAATTTTAATATTTTTAAGTAATATACATACATACATATATATATATATCTATATATATATATATATATATATATATACATACATATATACATATATATATATATACATACATATATACATATATATATATATACATATATATATATGATAAACATTTCGAAAGTCATCTCAAAATTATTATTTTCTAATTTCAGTAAGTAATTTATTAAATTAGTTTAGTTTAAATTATGATTATAATTTTGAATCATAAGTTTAGAATTGAGTTGATTATTTCATTTCATTGAGATTAAGAAGCTTGTTATAATTAATATTAATTTGTCTTATTTAGAGTTTAATCGAATTTGTTAAATTAACTCATTTGACTAAAAATGACTTTTGACTTAAACTTTTCAACATTGACTACATAAAGTTCATTTTTAATTATATACTTATTTATCATTATTATTTTTTAATTATTGTTATTATTATTATTATTATTATTATTATTATTATTATTATTATTATTATTATTATTATTATTATTATTATTATTATTATTATTATTATTATTATTATTTTAAAAGGGAAAACCACTAAAGGGATTATCCTACGGGAATAAATTCAAGTGCTAACAAAACCGCTAAAACAAACTAAGTAGTAAAATATATGCAAAATAAATATTTATGTATATATATTAAATATAGAAAGAAATGGTCATCCTTGAGAAATTAATAAAATTCAACCAAAAGAAACCACTAAAGGGATTATCCTACGGGAATAAATTCAAGTGTTAACAAAATTGCTAAAACAAACTAAGTAGTAAAATATATGCAAAAATAAATATTTATGTATATATATATTGAATATAGAAAGAAATGGTCATCCTTGAGAAATTAATAAAATTCAACCAAACTTGCTGCAAATTTCCTTGGGCTTCTGGCCCTATTTTTCTTCAAAAGATTCGTGTATACGTTTTGCGTATACCATTGTATGTAGGGCTGTATTCTTTTTTTTCTTGTATATTGGATTGTATACTCGACATATACACTGAAGGCATGTGGGTTTTTTTTTAGATTTCTCGGTTATCAGTTTTTGTCTTGCATCCAAAAAAAATTTGGTGTTCATCGGAAGCAACTTTCCAATCCGAGTAACAATTCTCTAAGAGCTTTGAAAATTATGTCCGTGCAAGTTCTTACTTATTGATGTGAAGCATGTCACATTCACGGCTGAGAGGTTGCAAACCTCTATTTCATACTCGATTTATTTGTCACTCTTCCAGAACCAAAGATAATCTTACATAAGAGATCTCCTTTTCAACCGATCGATTCGAACTACAAACAGTTTGATTCCTAAGGTATAAGGATATGTAGGCGGGCTTAGTGTTGAAAACTCGGGTGTATTTCAACATTCGCTCTTAAATCTTATTCCCGAGCATCCTGATTTCTTCATAATTCGATATAGGGATAACTTTTGAATTCTTTCAGAATCGTGCGTTAAATCAAGCTTATCTAACTATTTCGAGTTTGTTTGGTGTCTTTACATTTGCTATTTTTGGATGTTCTAGTTGATTGTCTTAACACTTTGATTTGGAACATTGCTTTCTATCAAGTTTCTTATTTGGTTGAGTTTTATTTCTGAAAGTCTATAACCTTAAGGTTCAAGTTTTTCAGCTCATTATGGTTTAGAGGTATGCCTTAGTGTATAAGATTTGTGTTGAAATTTGTGGTAGTATTCTGTTGCTCGAAACCTTTGCAAAAAAACAGTGGTATATATTGACTAATTTGCTCACTGTTTTGTCCTTGTTCAAAGGTTCAAATTTATTCAATTGGTGAATGGGCTCGTTATTATCTTTGTTTAGTTCTAAAGTGCATTTTGAGTTTAACGACATCAAATCAACCAGCTTGCTCCATCTTTGGTTAATGGTTATTTCTTTAGCATTTGTTTCCATCTAGATAGTCATGCACCGATACATTTCCTCCTGATGGTGAATCTTTTTTGATACGAGAGCAATAATTGGAAAGAAAAAAAGAGTTAAATTTTTTGGGAAAACTAAAGACTAGAAAAGTATTTGATTTGATAGTGACTCGATATTTGTGCTTAAAGGGTTCTAGGATAGAAAAAAAATCTCGAACAAGAGTGAGCTGAAATGTCTTCAAATAAAGCAACATAATCATATAAACAGTTATAAAATATCAACAGATATTGTGCGTCCTAAGCAAATATGTGACCCTATGTGTCTAATTTGAAGGATGTATACGTTGTTTGAAAAGTTAAAGAGCGTAGGTACTTTAATGGAAGCATAGTATAAGATTGTACCCCTGCGCGGGACTGAATATTTTGTATCCCATTTTCCCTATTATGTATCCCCATTCATTTTATTCGTATAACTTGTATAAACTGGTTTTGGGGCAACGAAATGCTTCAAATGACGTATACATTCTTCAATTCGGTAGATCTACCCTTGGCACAAAGGGTCACATATCTATTTAGGACGCGGAATATCTGTTGATATGTTATAACTGTTTATATGATTATGTTGCTTTATTTGAAGACATTCCAGCTGGCGTATTGATCCCATTAGAAGTCCACCTTGAGTCCAAAAATGGCCACGTCTTAAACGGACGATCATACTTATGAATCTAAATTTGAAGGATGTATATGTTGTTTGAAAATCAGTTTCCATGGAATAAATAGTTGATTATAGTTACACTTGAATTTATTCTCGTAGGATAATCCCTTTAGTGGTTTTCCCTTTTAAAATAATAATGATAATAATAACAATAACTAAAAAATGATAATGATAAATAAGTATATAATTAAAAAGGGATAATGCCCAAGTACCCCCTCAACCTATGCCCGAAATCCCAGAGACACACTTATACTATACTAAGGTCCTATTACCCCCCTGAACTTATTTTATTAATAATTTTTTACCCCTTTTCGGCCTACGTGGCACTATCTTGTGGGCCCAACGATGGTTGACTTTTTTTTAAACCAGTGCCACGTAGGCTAAAAAGGGGTAGAAAATTACTTATAAAATAAGTTCAGGAGGGTAATAGGACCTTAGTATAGTATAAGTGTGTCTCTGGGATTTCAGGCATAGGTTGAGGGGGTACTTGTGAATTATCCCAATTAAAAATGAACTTTATGTAGTCAAACTGTCAAAGTTGGAAAGTTTAAGTCAAAAGTCATTCTTAGTCAAATCGCGGGTCAGCCGTGTGTTAGCGGGCATTCTAAGGGCCTAATACTTTCTCGGAATATACATTTGAACTTCGAACTTTTTTTTTCAATTGATTTTATATGTTTAAATCTTTTGAAAATAATTTTATGTTTTTCTTGATTTTTGTTAAAAAGTAAGTGGCGGCTTTGTTAATTTGGAAAGTCGATTTCTCTTAAATCATAAGATTAATCGATTTTACGGAACTTAGTCATTTTTTACTTTTTATTATATTTTTTCGTAAGACAATAACTATATCACAAATACAATTAGTACAATCAATTTGTATTAAAAAAACTAGTTAGTAGAAAGAGGAGAGAAGCAAGAGAAATTGAAAAAGGGAGGAGAGAAGCGAGCAAGATCTGGGTGAGAGAGAGAAGAGAGAAAAGAAAACAAGATACAACTTATTTGTGTATCTGGTCAATGATTGTTTATCTGATCAACAATTGTATATTTGACTGATAATTTTATCACAAATATAATTGATACAATTTTATTCAATTCATTGATGCAAATCAACTATATCAAATCTATTAGCGTATAGAATTTATATCGACGAATACAATTGTTTCAACGAATACAAAACATTGTTATGGTCAATAATAAGTACATTGTAATTGTATTCATCTGTTACTTATTGTAGTATTTTTATGTGTAACCATGCCTGTTTGTGTTATCATTTGTAGCATTGATTGTTAGGATGAGGCGAGAGCAGAGACAGGAGAGAGATAAGGGAGAGTACAAAGAGAGGACAAAGAAATTTGTTTTAAAATTTCAAATATATCCACGAATTGTAATCCTTTTAAATAATAGTTATATAATATTTATTTATTTTAGGTAATTTTTACAAAATGGATAACTCAAAATCTAAAGAAAAAAACACAATACCAACAATCTTGAAAGGATCCTCAAGGGATAAATATGATGAAGGAAACGAAAATATTAGTAAGAAAAGGTTTTAAGAGGTCAAAAATAAATTTTACACATACTCTAAACAAAATCAGAGATTAGGACTCAAACTATCCTCATATTTAACCGTATTGTTCTCCCTATAAATCATAGTACTTACTCCGTCCATATCTTTTAGAATCAAATCATAAAAACTTTAACTAATATTATATAATGTATTTCTTAGTTATGTTAAAATGAAAATTATAATGTATAGTAAGTACTTTTTATAATTTTTATGATATTTAATTTTTTTATTTAAAATATTAAATTAATATAATTTAACTTAATTTTAAAAACTAATCAAATTGTATTTTAAAAAATACGATATAACAATTAAAATGGAAGGAGATAGAATATTAACTAGTGGTTGCTTTACTATATATTTTGATTAGGGGACCAACATGTGTTTGAGGTGTGAAATCAAAAAAAAAAAAAAATACTCTTGACTCTTCCCTTTATTATTTCGTTGGTCATAGTTGGAACTTGGATATAATAACATAATACCAATTATTTTGTGCTTCTGTTACTAAAAATCTATTCTTGGATAAAAGAATTGCTAATTAATAGCAGGGGAGATTATATATAAATATCAATATTCAAAAACAATTCTAATCCTATTTTAAAGGCTCAGAACGGAAAGCGAAAATTACTTAATTAGACATATATCACTATCATATATTTTTTTCGTCTAACAATAATTGTCTACTATTGATTCTATATATATTTTAAGAAATTATAAATAAAAGTATAATTTTACTGTATTACTCTTTGAAATTTGAATATATATAAAAACAATGTCTTAAAATATGTAGAAAGAAAGTGAATATAATTAATGATAAGGATAAATTATGAACTAACTGTAAAATTGTCCATTGATTTCATAAAGTAGGCAAATACTGATGGACATCTCAAATAGGATAGTGGATAACTATTGTTGGACAGAGGGAATATAGTATATTATTCTCCATACTTTTAAAAAATTACATATCTTACCATTAATTAAGAGCTTCCTATCGTATCTTGAGGAAGACACATTTAGAGTCGGGTTGGATTTGCTTAAAAAGTAGTTTTTTACGTTAAAAATAAAAAGACAAACTGAAATGACTTATAAGTCAAAAAATAAAAAATAGGGGAGACATATTTTTTGGTTTCTGACTTCTTTTAAGTCGTTTTTGACTTATTTTAAGTCATTTTTTACCTTGTCAAACATTTCGTAATTTATTTTAAGTCATATTTCACTTATTTAAGTAATTTTTTTATATTTGTCAAAGACTTTCAGAAGTCAAAAACTGACTTAAAAGTATATTTGACAAACTTTTAAGTCAATCCAAACGGACTCTTAGAATATGTATTTTTTCTACCAAATACACTAAAATAGAGAGAGTGAAGAGCGAAATGAAGAAGTAGGCGAGCAAGATTTATTATGTATTCAGATACATGTGAATCACACTTGAACATATTGGATACATGTATTTGTAAATATCTAATGTGATTAACATGTGTTTGGAGATACCAAACCGGATACACACGAGACTAGAGAGTGGCAAGCGAGATGGGAATGAGGTGAGGGAGAAAAATGATATTTGTTATGTATCTCAAATATATACGAATTCATTTGAATACAATGTATTTAGAGTAAATCATACCTAATTTTGATCTCATGTATTCCATGATACATGTGTTTAGCCGTATTCAAACGTATCTTTTGTTTTATCTCAGAAAAAAAGAAAAAATATATTTATAGTTTTAGACTTATTTTAGAGTGCCACTTAATTTTTTAAGAAAAAATCAAGAAAAACAATTCTTCCAATTGACTAAAACAGGAAATCAAATTGAAAGAGTTTTAAAAGGGGTTCGGAGTTCTTATTAACATCTTAGGAAGGTTTTGAAAGCACCTAAGACGTTCGCTTACTAGCGATTATCCAACAACTAATTTGTTTGGTTAAACATTTAAGTTAATTTAATTCATTTGAAGTTCCTAAAAAAGTGAAGAAAATCTACTTATTATCTAAGTGAACTTTCTAACTTGCAAAATTTATATTTTTAAATCTATTTAGACTAGGTTGATTTAACTTAAATTGTTAAAACGAGATAGCGTCTTGGGGGGATTTGAAATTTTGTAAACCCTAAAACTAACGACAAATTTCAACAATTAAATACGCAATAAAGTAAAAGAGAGAGAGAGAGAGAGAGAGAGAGAGAGAGAGAGAGAGAGAGAGAGAGAGAGAGAGAGAGAGAGAGAGAGAGAGAGAGAGAGAGAGAGAGAGAGTTGTGTCCAAATTTGATTTCTGTTCGACTGGACCAGTGTTTGGACCAATTTCATTTTTAGGTCTTCAGCCCAATTTGGTTGTATAAATACAACATGATAAGTGGCTTAGGCCTAAAAAATGATAAAATACAATATTTTGGATATAAAATTAAGTGTAAATTAGGTATATAGCATTTTATATAGTAATATTCTCAAGTTATAGCATTAGAGTTTGAATTTCAGTGTATAACATTTAATATTTCAATCTATAGCATTTTATTAATAAATATAATGTTAATTATAATTTATTAAAAAGAATTGTTATTAACAATTAACAAAAAAAATGGATAAATTAACAATGGATAATTAATATACCTAATTAACAAACGGATAAACTAATAATGGAAAATGTGATATTTTATTAATTTCATTAAATGTAGTTAGCACATTTTGAAACTGTACACTAGCACATTTTAAGGAATTTTAATAATTAATAATAGATTAACACCTTTTTAGGGATATCAAAAATTTTCAGATTAGCATCATTACCTTAAATATCTCTAGCTATTTTAAATGATATTATTATTATTTTTATTTAATTCCTTAAAAAATTCTACCAGATTTTAACGATTATTTTCAGATTTTCAGATTTTTTCAGATTGGCATTTTGAAATCTATTTGCATCATCGTTACAATTCATCCTTTTTCCAAATTTTCACGATTATTTTCAGATTGGCATCAACGTAAAAGTTGTTTTTTCTCAAAATTTCACGATTATTTTCAGATCTGCATATTTCAGTTCGTTTTTTAGTAATCTGATAAATTTTGGCGTTTGAAACAATTTGATTTGATGTGATGAAGAACATTATGTCAATATTAACTAAACATGATGGAAAGTGGAATTCATCATGTTGGTTTTTAATTATGATTTGTTTCTTTTAATAATGATTTGTTTATTTTAATTATTTTGATTTTTTACATGTAGAACAGTGTTAAATTTTTTTTGATAACTGTATAATTTGAAAACAGTTTGTATATTTTTTTTGAATGAAATAGTTATGTTACGTATAGCGTATTTGAAGTCTGGAATTTGTATTATTAGTGTATGAAAAGTATACGAAACATGTATCAATTGTTTATAAAAGTCTTTTTTTTTTTAAAAGAATATTCTAGTTTCTATTGAAATTAGAATATATGTTTTTGTATTAATTTTTCATTGAAATTATATTGTGTTTGTTTAATTGGAGTAGTTTGTAGGACAGTGAATGATATATTAAATGTGTATGAAGTGTGTATGAATTATATAAACTAATTATAAATGGTCATCTTCTTCCAAAAGTTTTTCGATTTAAACTTGTGGTAAAAATTTGAATTAGGGACTTTGTCAAACTCTCCGAAATTTTCTGCAATTAATCTATTTGGAACAGATGGATCAGAAACAAAATCAGAAATTGGTCCAGATTTTAGATCGGTTACAACGATTAACTATTTTAAGTCAAAACGTAACTATGTACCATTTACATTGATAATGAACATGTCATCCCTGCCAGTTTCAGATTCAAGAAGGAAAGTAAGACGCAACAATTGACATCGGATTTTTATGTTATGTAAATCATAAAAAAATCCAAATGAAATTTCTTGTAAAAATTGCTGAAACTTATCTTGACCGAGGAAGGTCAACAAATCAGCAAACAAAATCATGTTGATACAGAAAAATAAATGTGTTTGAACCTTCTTCTCCTATAAAATTTGTAAAAACTAAACTATTACTTTTTATATACTATAAAATTTCATAGAAAAAATCATATATACAATTCAATATCAAATTGACATTCAATTAATTCATACACAAATCATACAAATTATATACAAAATTCATACAATATTAATACATATTCGATGGACATTTAATTCAATTCATACAGAAATCATACAAACGATATGCCTCAGTTCATACACAATTCAAACAATATTAATACATATACGATTTAAAAAAAAAAACTAATATGTGACTTTAAAACTACATACTAATCTCATTTAGTATGAATATGTCAATTCATAATCAAAATTAAAAAATAAAATATATAGTTGAAATACTTATTATAATAGTCAAAATTATAGGATACACAACATTGATACATCATTCATACACATATATTTAACTAGACAAGAATATCATTTCATAAATATATGATACAAAGGTAATACATAATGCATACACTCCTGTATCGATAATGACCAATTACTTCATACACAAAATTATACAAAACTAATACATTTATTACGTATCAAATCATATACTGATATATTCAAATTATATCATATACAAAACATACAACTCTAAATCATTCAATATTCATATTTAATTATAATATAAAATATTAAAAACTCAACTCATACATAAATCATACATTCATGTAGTATGCCATTGACAAATAAAAGCAAAATTAAATACACTAACACCACACATTGTAATCCAAATTTGAAATAATCTTTTTATTGACTTTATCAACTTCTTTGGGTTTATTTGTAGCTTGTATCTCTAATGTTTTTTTTGAAAACTTTCTTGTTGATCGATCACTTTCAATGCCTCTTTGTTTTTGTTTTTTTCCATCTTCGAATTAACTGAACTACACTTCTCTTTTCCCTTTGATTTCTGCGCTTGAGTTTGTGACAATATATTGAATGAAGGAACATGAAAGTCATCAGACTCATCGACCAATCTTTTACTTTTACTTGGAGTTTCACTACTTTTCCTAGACATTCTATATGAACTAAATGGGGAACTGATCTGAGAGGGATGTTTGGATTTTGGGTGAACTGATCTGAGAGGGATAATGGGGAATATGAGTGAGGGGAGATTTGGGTAAGAACAAAAAATCTTTGCGTGTTGGAAAGAGGTGATAGTGAGGTAGGATTTGGGGAAGATCAAAATATCTTCGCGTGTTGGGGAGATATGGAGTGTATTGGGGAAAGATGTATATGTATGTATTGGTTGAGATGGAGGTGGATAGTTATTGGGCAATTGTATAATAGAAAATTAATTAAAATCAAATCACTATTATTTAGATTTTGTTTTTTAAAAGGTAACTATATAATGTAAAATTTAATTAATAATAATTTATTATTTATATTAAAAGCTTTAAAAGGTGATAAAGAGAAAAAGAATAAAAAAAAATTATGTTTTAATTTGATTTAAACTAATTTGAGCATTTTATGGAAACTGAATAATTTAAGTCCTTTTTGAATTCCTTAACATGTGCTAATTTGTAATTATCCATTATTAATTAAAATTAATTCAAATCCCACAATTAGTGCTGGTTACCAATTTATACATAAACGTTTTTTTTTCTTTTTATTTTATTTAAAAAATAAAAATAAAAAGTTAGTGGTAAAAATAAAAATAAATATTTAAACATATTAATTAGTATTTAAATAATTACTTATAGTTTATTTATAATTAAATATATTTTTAATTGATATGCTATAACTCGATAATAATCTGCTATAAGTAATTTATTTTTAAAAAGTATGTTTATAACTTGATATATATAACCTTAAATGTGTATAGGCTGTTATTTTTATTAAAATGAAACTCTTCAGCCCATTATTGCCGACTTCTTGTGTCGATTTTTAGTTGGCTAACTCGATGAAAGAATTAAGTTGGGCCTCCATGGCCCAAATGGAAATGAGACGATGGGGTCCAAGAGACCCGGACAGATTGCACATGCAAAACGAAAAAGGTGAATAGTAAGAAGCGGCATATATTGATTATTGAATACACAAAGCAAATGGAAATACAACTACCACATTAAACCCCAGATTCTTTAAAAACTGTAACTAAGTGGGTTCTAATTAGCACAACCATTTTCATGTCACTCAACATTACCATATAGTCATACTTTCAAATTATGAACTGATTGAACAAAGACACAATTTTTAAGAAATCGGACATAAATGAATTACTGAAAAAATTAAGCTAAATGACTTCCAACAAATTACAGCTGCTAAACATTTTAGACATGAACCGAACAGATACACAATATTAGCAAAGTAAGGCAGAACTACAAATTTGGTAAAGACTAAAGAGGAAAAAGAGAAGGGATGGACATGTTTATTCCCAGTGAAAATTATAGCAATAACAACAACCCACATACAAGAGATATTCAACATAGGAAATAAATTTCAAAATTTGTACATAAAAAATCCGAACACATTTAAAAGTGGTCAAAAGAAATGAAGTTTAACAAATATTTAAACAGTATATATATTTATATAAATCGATAAGATCGTGAGGAGAAACTTTTCATAAATTAATCGCTTAGGCACATCGTCACATTCCAGAATCTAAGTTTTTTTAAAAAGGACATATTATTCATTAAAATGATTGAAAGAGTGTAAGACAAAGAAATTTATCCTAAAAAACTAATAACAGGGACTATCTTTTTTTCTTTTTTGAAAATACTATTCAAATATAATAGTTTAAGACAAACAAAAACAAACCAAAAGTCCACAATCTGCTACAGTAACAATAAACACTTAGGCAAGTCTAAGGTAATCAATGGTGCTGGCAAAATATTTCAATATTAGTTACAAAAATAACTAATAAAAATAAACAAGATAATGGCATAACAACAACTTATTTATTATCAATTCCTTTATGGAAAGGTTCAACATTTCTCCTAAAAGAGAACAAAGATCCCTCCAATAACAAGATCATACTTAACCGGACATATTCAAAACAAAGCTCACCGACTCAACAATATCTTAAAGTTCCACCTTAAGATAGATTGATATAATAGCAACAAAGACCTTCAAGTCAAGCAGATAAATCAAAGATTTTAGCATTTCAATTTTACTCGGTGCATACTTAAACAAACTTTAAGCTACATTCTTGACTTTACACTAAACCTTAGACAAAACATAATTAAAGAAACATCTAAGAGAACAAGTAAATTCCGAACAAAGTTTCAAGCAGAGAAACTAATCCAACCATCTACTTAATTCCGATGAAAACAGTCAAGGGTATGGTAGAATTCATACAATTAAAATCAAGTTAATACAATATGACCAACAAGACAATCCTAAATTTGTACATAATTGAAACTAAGCAAGGAAGAGGGACATAATCCCAAAGAAGTATTGCATACTCTTTTGAGGTATATTATGCTAACCTAAATTAAGATTTTACCATCTGGCAACATTCCTGGACAACGACATAGTCAAGTTAGACCCAGACAACATCTAGTAACAGTAGACAAGAACAGATGAACTAAAATGGAAGGATCGTTCCTGCCATAAGACAATCACAATAATATTAAACTATACTGATTTGGGGCAAGGCTAGCGATCAAAACTCATAAGAGAAGCACTATGATCACTTTAATAAAAAGGGGAGACAACATCATGACAATACAAGTGAATCAACCGCAATGCCAGAAAGATCCACCGCGAACTCGAAAAAGGCATAATCGGAAAAGATAGGCCAAAACGAGCATTAAAGCTATCTTGAAAACGAAACACGAATTATTCATTTTAGAGAAATAAGATGAAGGGAATAACAAAGACTGAATATGTCACCTAAATCTATTTCGGAATTCACAAAGAAACACATCGGACCAACACAATAAATTCAAAGTGAACTAGTGACGAGTTCTTTACCTTGTTGACGGCAAGAATAGGACAATAACGATTAAGAGCGGACAACAACCTTCACCACTGAAGAAAATCTCGAGTACAAACTATCAACCAAAAACTCCTGAGCAGAACATTGCTCTAAAACGCTAATAGTATTATCCTTTTTGTTTTCTTGAAGTATTTTCAATACTGAAACTCTAGCTATTTTCTTTAGCCCCCCCCCCCCCCCCTCTTTGTTCACTCAAGATCAATACCAAAAAAATTTTAACCAATTTTCCCATCCCCCTCACAATGGGCCGACAATGATTTTATATGGGAGGAGAATTTAAAGTTACGTTGTGGGTGGGGGGAGGGGGGAATCTGGATCAAAAAGGGTTGAAGGCCCACCTTGAATTCAAATTTGAACTCCTTTCCTATTACAGAGATGAAGATTTTGCTCCATTCCGGAAGAGGAAAGGGGAATCGACCTCGGATTGATCGAGTGTACTCGCTGCTCATCATGGCCTCAGCTTGGGATTGCAAAAACGATTCTGCGTGCCCTTTGTTGAGATATTTATTGTACACGTCAGATTTCAATTAGTTAGGATTACAGTTAGTTAGTTAATTCATATCTTCAAGATGTACAGTGTTAGTCGATTAGCTTAACTAGTTAGTTGTATAAATAGACTCTAGTTAGTTGTAGTCTGTATCTTCTTCATTCTTCTATCAA
>JAKWIY010003057.1:34265920-34422258 GCA_027704805.1 Solanum corneliomulleri | reverse complement strand
AAAAAATATTTTAAATAATTATCTTCTAAACTAATAAAATTTCTCGTAAATGTTCTTCAAAGAGACGCAAAATGAAAACAAACTCGATCACCAGACTGATGGAATGCAAATGTCCGTCCTATCATAAGTAAGTCGGTGAACATTAATATTGGTTTAATTTAATGAAATGTCCATCATTAATTTGACAGCCTCAAATTGCATATTAATAGTACGAAACTTTTTCATATTGTCAAGATTTGCCCCGCCTAATCAAGAAAATTAAACGACCTTAATTTGGTAGATGGTCCAAACTCTAAAAAGCCAATAAGAAGGATCTTCATTGCATTTATTTTTTTAAAAAAAAAGTTTCCGTTTGATAGTCAGAGTTTATATTAAGTTAGACAAAATTTGAATTGTGTATTACAAAGTCTAAGATTTTCAATAAGAACTTTTCAATATTGAGTGCTCGAAACTAAATCTCTAGTGTAAATAAAATAGTTACATCATTACGCTATAACACATATCGATGATATTTATTACACACTCAATAACTTACTGGATTAAAAATTAGTACTCTAGTCAATACGAGAAATACTCACCTCTAAAAACTAAAAAAAATTTTTATTGACTTATTGTTGATTAAAAAATATCTATTTAATGGAATTTCTTGGTCAGACAAAAATAATAATAATAAAAAAAGATAAAAATAATATCATTTAACATGAAATGGATCGGACGGAATGCAGCCTTATCACTCGCAAAATAGCTTTTTCTTTGGTCGCTAGTACTCTACTCTTTCTAAAATGTTAATTTTATATGACAAAATCTAGCTTAATATTTTTAATGTGGATAAATATTTTGTGGTTATAAAAGGATGCATGGCACTAAGGTCAATTGAAAATTTTAAAATTAAATTGTTTTCAAATGTACATTATGTTACCTTTTAAAAACAAAGTGATTTAAAAATAAAAGAATTATAAAAAAGTTTGTTATATATTTGATCGGTTGGCAAAAGAATAATTATATTTAGCCAAATATATAAAAGACACCATAGTTTATGCCGTCTATAATCTTGATGGCCGATATAAATTATACAAATAAATCAAAAAAAATTATGTGAAATGACAATATTCAGAAGATATTATGTAATATAGTTATAGTGTTAATTGTTTTTAATTCGTGTATATTTTTTGTGAAATTTTTGCTATTCCATTGTCTAATGGTATAAATTCAGATTTTGAATAAATCAGTTCGTAATTATATTAATTCAGAATTTATATAATTGAATTTCTGATCATATAAATTTAGAATTTATGTATATTTATTTTAATTATTTGTATATAATTTATGAAAAAAATCATAATAAATTATCTTTATTTTATATAGATAAGCAAAATATACAAACAAGTTCTACAAAATTCTAAATATACAAATATAAAATTTATATTTATTTATCATATTTTTATATTCGAACTCAAAATATACCAATAAATTACCCACCGCAAGTAGTACACCTCAAGACCCATCCCAACACGTACCACCAACTTTGCCAACTTTTTTATACAATGGTACTTTCAGTCACTTGATATGTTAATGTTATTTACAATATATTTCTCACAACAAATTAATGTAGGCCGTCTACTTTTTATTTAAATATTAATTTGATTAATTTTTAAATTTAAATTTATATGATATTAATTTGATATTTTGAACAAAAAAATTAGATATTCAAAAAATATATAAAAATTTCTAAAAGTTATAATTTTTTACAAATTAATATAATTAAAAATGTATCTTAAAATATTAGATAAAAAATTTTATATTGATTATAAAAAATAAAAATCATGACAATTAAAATGAAAGTGGACGGAGGAAGAAGAGGAAGAATGTAGTTTATTTGGCACCGAGGAAGAGGGGGACTACCAAAACTTTCTTTTACCTTATTGCTTATTGTGGTGCAAATCCTCCATATGGACTAGCTACTAGCTAGTGCCCTTAATTAGAATCAAATTAAAGTACAGTAAAATCTCTATAAATTAATATTTGATAAATTAATAATTTTTTTTAAAAAGTATTTTTATTTTTAGTTTTGACTTGGGTCAATAAAAGAAATCACCAATTTCAATAAGATAATAAGATAATATATTTTCAGAAGACCTTTATATAAATGTATGATTCCATTAATATCATATATTAATAATTTTTTAAAGTACAAATGTATCTAAGACAATTTAGTAAAATATGATTATATTGCATTCTAGTTTTTATTAAAATTTAAAGGGAAAAGACATAAAGTGACACCTAAAGTTGTGCCAAATTTTCAAAAAGACACCTAAACTATGCAAGTGTCGTATTACCCCCCTAAAATTTTTGAACTGATATTGTTACATCATTTATTGTCCACCAGACATGGAGAGTATATACACTCTCCTAAAGAGCATGAACAAATAAAAATAAAACGAAAATAATTTTATTTTTGCAAGTATTTTTTGCTATAAAATATATTTTCTTGTTTTTCTTATTATTTTAACTTTTTCTCCTTATTATTTTTTTGTTTTTCTTTCTTCCTTCTTTTTCAAAAATATTTTGCATCTTCATTGAAGCTCCTCACTTTAAATGTTACTTTTTATCACAATTTCATCTTCCCTTTTTACTAGTATTAGTTTAACTCTCCTTAATTTAATACTATATGTAAACATTTTATTACATTCGAACAATTTGATAAGCACATTAGATTTCAAGATGATTAGTAGGTATTATTTAGTTGTTTTATCCAAATTTCATTAAACTTTTTCAAATTTCGGAGAATTATAATTCTTTCAAAATTATCATTTCTAGTTTTGAAGTTATATGAAAATGAGATAAATTAATGTGATGATTAGGATGTATCATATAGTTTTGTTTTATCCGATTTCAATTAAGTTCTTTCAATTTTCGGGGAATTAATTTATTCTTTTAAAATAATGATTTCTAATTTTGGATTTATATGAAAATGAATAGTTGATGATACTTCAAAATTTTAATTTTTTTAGAAAAATAATTCATTTTGTTGTCAATAATTTAGTAAAGTTTAAATAATAGTATGAATAGAATTTGATAGGAGAAGAAGAAGAAAAAGAAAAGAAAAGAAAAAAATGAGAGTGAGCTTCAATTTGACATGGGGGTGGGAGGTGAAGATTAAAGAAAAAATGGAGAGAGGTGGAAGATGAAATGAAATTTAAAATAAATCAAAATTAAAATTCAAAAAGTAAATGAGAGAGAGAGAGAGAGAGAGAGAGAGAGAGAGAGAGAGAGAGAGAGAGAAATAAAGAAAAAAAGATAAAGAAAAAACTTAAATTGAAAAAAATACATTTTAAATTAAATTAACACATGTCATGTATTGATTGCTGTGTGAACACACTTGCTTCTTAAAATTTGGGGTTGATTAAAAATGGTATAATAATACCGGTTCATAATTGTTTAGTGGGGTAATAGGACAGTTACAAAGTTAAAGTGTCTTTTTAAAAGTCCAGGACAACTTCAATGGTTATTTTATGTCTTTTCTCAAAGTTAAATATAGTTAAAGCTCATCTCTAACTTTTCTTATTGCATCCAAGAGCTCTGGTATTGTCTTTTCAAACTGCACCATAAAATTGCGAAAAGTTTTAGATATGATAAATGTTTCCTTACTCGTATCTGGTTCCAAAGGTACAATATCATTCTCAACGTCATCATCAATATTGTTTTTCGATGGTATCCACAATTTTTTTCTAAACTTTAGAGCGCTGAACAAGTATCATTTTCATTTGGATAATCCAACAGGTTATTGACATCCATTTATGGTAACCGAGATCATTAATCATGACCTCAAGTTTATTAATGACGTTTTCACAAGTAGGTTCATTCAGATTCTCTGAGCTTGCATCTCCGAAACGATTTTTAAAGTATCAAAAACAATTTGCTATTGTCTCTTGATGAACATTTGTTGTTCAAACAGGAATTGCATAATTGATAGCATCCAAAACATTAATTTTTGTTGGATCATCATTTTGTTTCACTCCATAGCCTTCTAATATCCTACGATAAATTATATTCGATAATACATATTGAAAGCTCTTATTATCACAGCATCACAACGTTGAAATTAATAAGATACAATAATTTTGATGTATTCATTGTACTTTATGTACTGATATTTTTTTTATGTGAAATCGATAAGTATGATCAATAAATTATAAAATACAATGATTTTGAGATAATCAAAATTAACCTTCATCAAATCTCAAATTATTCTTTAAATTAATAAATATTAATTTATTAAAAAAATAAATATCTCTATAAAATAACAAAAATTCATGATCCCTCCTATATTAATTTATAGAGATTTTACTCTATTACTTTTAGAATTCTTAGCTAATAGTACTACCTTATTCCATTACTCTACATGTTAGAATGTATGCCTTCACTTAATAAGTAATGGACCAGGTCCCTAACTATACTTCAGAAAATATGCAGAAAATTAAATGCAGTAAAATCAACACAATGATTTTACGTGGAAACCTCCTTGCTTAAGGGAGTAAAACCACGACCTGTTCCACAGGATTTTTCAATCGTTTTCACTAATCTTCAAAAGCAGAAGTAAAACCCGATTACACCAAACGTAAGAAAGAGTTATCAATCTTACAGTTGAACAATAGTCCTCTATTGTTCAACAAGCCTAAGTAGAAAACTATCTACCCACTAAGCTATCCCCTTGGATAACCTAGACTTCAACAAAACACACCAAGTCCTTTATAGATTTAGGAGTGGTTTACAATATAAGAACATGAGAATAAATTCCTAAAACAACTAGACGAAATGCTCTAAATGTTGCTGTTGTTTTTGGAATGATTCTGCCTTTGCTTTCCTTTAGCCTTTGCAAGAGTTCTTGAAAAGTGTTTATCAAGTTGCAAAAACTAAGGAAAAGTGTTTAGGAAAGTGCCTTTTATATGGGCAAGTCGCTTTCCTAAACTTCTTTGCCATTGGCTGGAAAGGTCACACTTTCTGACGCCATCGGGAAGTGTGCACCTACTTTCTGCACCATTTCCAGCTGGCAGTTGACTGACTCGTCATCATGAGAGCCTGGTACCTCTACTAGGTCCCTGAGTATGTTCATCTGCAATACTTCGAACAATACACCTGCAATACTCAAATAGAAAAACCCGGTACCTTTATAAGGTCCCTAAGTTTGTCAAATCATCAAAACTACAAATAACACTACAACAATTTAGCTTGGCATAAAAAAAAAAAGTCGTACGCATCATTATCAGTTTAATTGAGTGATATTTGAATTACTTATTCAGCAATACGGTTTTAAAATGACATAAAATCTCATTCAAATGAGATAGCCGATAGACTATTTATAAAGCTAAGAGAATTCTCCTTCCTTAAAATTAATTTTTGAGTGTGAGTCAGGTCAAAGACATATTTTAACTAATACAGATGAAGTAATATATTTTTCGCACACATTATCCTTAATCTCACAAAATCTAGCTAGAACTTTATCACGTACTCATCATAGTAATAGCAGAATCAGAAATTTCACAATTCAAAATATAAAGAAGTCAACGTTCACAACTTTACTTGGCTCCACCACCCCTGATCATTAGCTTACTCTAACTCGCTTACAATTAGTACGTACACCTCATTAACTACTCACCTAACAATTAAAACAACTATTTTCCAAAACCCTAACTTTTTTGCAAGTCTATATATAAGGGCACATATTGGAGATTCTGTTGATCATTTCAACAAATTACACCAACTCCAATACAATGTTGTATGTTGTTGTTTGTCATGTGTTGTTGTTTAGTGTCTGGATTAGTGAAGCCAAGGTGAAGCTGCCGGAAAAAGTGGTTGTACCGGCGGTTTATGCATTCGGAGACTCGATTGTGGATCAAGGAAATAATAACTACATAGCCACAACAATCAAGTGTAATTTTCCACCTTACGGAAAGGACTTAAGGGATGGCATACCAACAGGAAGGTTTAGTAATGCCAAGACGCCACCGGACTTGATAGGTATCGATCACCTACTATTGAATAACTTATATACATCAATGTGAATCGAGGATATTTAAATATAAGCGCACTATTTAAAGAAAAGAGAAAAAAATACATTAAGTGAAAGTGATCTTTGTTCCTCTTAGTAAATAACTCATCCTTCAACTAAGTGTACCCTGGAGCGGACTCACATGTGTTTCAAGGGTTTATCCGAACAACCTCGGTAAAAAATTATATTATATATATAAGGTAAATTTCATGTATTAATGTGAAAAATATATTTTGAACCCCTCAATAACAATGAAAAGAGATAGCCTAGCGGTAGGTCCCTATATGAAACTAAGCCTGACGTCTAGGGTTTGAATTCCTTGCCTATATTTTACAATTTTTTTTAGTTTTTTTTTATTTTAAGTAAAAACATGAGTTTTAAATCCGTGGCTAGTGTTCACTTTTTTTAGTTCCAGTTCTGTTCAAGGGTCCCATTTCTTGAAAAAAAAATTGTTGCCTACACGTTTATTTAGAACTTAAAATCAAATTAAGCCATTATTTAAACTAATTCACCAAAATAATATGTTTTTAATTTTTTTTTACAAAATTAGTATAAACGTATTTCTCAGTAACGTTTTAGGGTATTTTTATTTTTAAAATTCAACGGACAAAAACTGACGGAGCTGACGACGCTAAATGAATAAACGTACTCCTGAGTAACGTTTTACACCTAAAACGTTACTCAGGAGTACGTTTATTGAGAATCCAATCACGGTCCACTAAATCCAATCCTGCAAATGCAGAGTCAAATCCTGCAGATTTAAAACGTTACTATGAATAACATTTTACACCTAAAACGTTATTCAGGGTAACGTTACTCGTTAATCTTTTGCATGATGTCGTTAGTGTATAAATTTTCCCTTCAGGTGAGTTTTCTAGTGTGAATAATAAGCATTGTGCTCCTATTTTTTGTCAAGTACACAACTAATACAAGATTAGAGAAAGAATGATACCTCCCAATGGTTATAATACGATAAAATTTACAAACTATATGAATAATCAATAACCAAATAGATAATTACAAAAATTGCAAAATTTAT
The DNA here is from genome assembly GCA_027704805.1 of Solanum corneliomulleri. NCBI lineage: Eukaryota > Viridiplantae > Streptophyta > Magnoliopsida > Solanales > Solanaceae > Solanum > Solanum corneliomulleri. The sequence goes on along the minus strand of JAKWIY010003057.1, from coordinate 34,415,170 downwards.
ATCTTTTAGCTGATTAGAGGTGGTGGAAGTATAACCCCCCATCTTAGCAAAATTGCTTTCCATAACCACTGGAAAAACACAAACCAAGTACAAAATAATTGAAATATCCATGATGTGTTGCTACTGTTCTTATTGATAATTAAAAAGTTTTCTGAGTAATAAAACATGTTGCTACTGGACAACAGTTCTTATAATTGAGACATTAACACAAAATGCAAAGGGACTACAACTTGTAGCTACTGCAACAAGGATGTAAGTTGTAACAAATCATTCAAAGCTGCAATTTTTTTCTGAGAAAATGGCCAATTGGTCTTGATGACCTTTCTCCTGATTCTGAAAACATAATCCCTACAAATCATGAAATCTCATCTCATACACATCCATAAAATCTTATACCACAAATCGCAACATAAAACTCATCTCATACCATAAATATATATATATATATATATAGTTACATGAAATCTTATAGCACCTGCGTAGAGTACATCATTTACTAAACATACGTTTGAATATTGCCAAGACGGGGGGTTATACTTCCATCTCTAATCAGCTAAACACATAAAGATGGGGGGTTTTAGGTGTAAAACGTTAAGTAACGTTTTAAATTTCCAGGATTTAAGTCTGCATTTGCAAGATTGGATACAGTGGCCCGTAATTGGATTCTCAATAAACGTACTCCTGAGTAACGTTTTAGGTGTAAAACGTTATTCAGGAGTACGTTTATTCATTTAACGTCTTCAACTCCTTCAGTTTTTATCCGTTGAATTTTTAAAATAAAAACACCCTCAAACATTACTCAGAAATACGTTTATACTAGTTTTATAAAAAAAATTAAAAACATATTATTTTGGTGAATTGGTTTAAATAATGGCTTAGTTGGGTCAAAAATTTCATTTATTTATACTTTTATTTTTCAAATCCCCCTGAATGAAAATTTTGAATTCATCACTAAGTGTACCACTAAACCTTTTTGTAGTATGAACTCCAACAGGTAATATTAGATCAGTTCTAAGAAATATATGTGCGTTATATTTATGAATCTTGTTTTGTAGAGATATTATGGGTTCACGTGTGTAACTTATATGTATCTTGTTTTGTAGAGATATTATGGGTTCACGTGTGTACCCTAAGTTACACACTAAAAGCTGTCTTGGGTGTAGTTTGAACTATTATAATTAGTTACCATATTTATTGAAACCTATATATTATTGCAACAATATATTCAATGAAATTTCATAAAGTAGGATTTGAGGAAGGTAGCAGACATTATCACTACCTCGTGGTTTGACATGGCTACGTGTTGTGCATTTCAGCTGAAGAACTGGGGATCAAAGGGCTTATTCCAGCTTATTTGGATCCAAATCTAAAGGATGAAGATCTCAAAACTGGTGTAAGTTTTGCATCTGGAGGTTGCGGATATGATCCTCTAACAGGTTCCGCCTTCGTAAGTTCTTACTCATTTTGATACCTAAAACCAAGCAATCTTTATTCATATTTGTCTTGTTGTTGATCACATGGTTTGATACGAGAAAAGTCATTTTTCATTAAAAAAAATAAAAAATTGAGGCTATTTACATTTTATTCCGTAAGTTATCCCAGTTACAAAAATTTTGGATTTTTCATTCCTTAGTTATCTGATACATATCATACATTACGAACGATAAATTACTTATTTATAAGAACATTTTCACTTAACCAAACACTAGAGAAAATAAGTTTGTTGAATTTAATTTTTCATGATACCCAACACCTTATTTCTGTCCAAACAATCAACACTAATTCTTTGTTTTTATGTTTTATCAGTCAATCCTACATCTATCAGATCAATTAACTCTCTTCCAAGAATACATTGAGAAGCTAAAGAGCTTAGTTGGGAAACAAGAAACCACACATATTTTAAACAATAGTTTTTATATGGTGGTTGCTGGTAGTAATGATTTTCTCAACAACTACTACGTCACCGGATTTCGCAAGCATCAATACGATATTAACTCCTATATCGATCATATAGTGTCATGGGCTTCAAACTTCGTACAAGTACGTATACCTAATAACTATACATAAATTATAAAAAATTAATTTTATGTTTCATTCTCCAAAATCACATGATTTTTTTTTAAGGAATTGTATAAGTTGGGTGCAAGAAGAATTGGGATTATGGGGCTTCCTCCATTAGGGTGTGTGCCCTTTCAAAGAACACTACTAGGTGGACTAATATCTAGAGTTTGTGTGGACGAATACAATCAAGATGCACAATTGGCCAACACTAAATTCGAAGTTGCATTTGGTTTATTATCAAAATCATTGCCTCAGTCCAAGTTGGTTTTCATCGATATCTATAATCTTGTTACTGATTTCATTGTTAACAATACAAAATATGGTATGTATACTATATATATGCTTCTTTCAATTTATATCTCTAGACTTTGAATTTAATTATTTGCGATTTGGTTGGTTAATTAATTATAGGTTTTGAAGAAGTCGATAAAGGGTGTTGTGGTACAGGAACGATAGAAGTGAGCACACTATGCAACAAATATAGTGCAATATGTGAAGATGACACGAAATATTTGTTTTGGGATAGTTTCCATCCCACGGAGAAAGGTTATAAGGTTCTCATTGATCACATCTTCAAAAATCAAATGAAAAATTTGTTATAGACAACAATTTGTTAGATCCACATGTGTATGGTATAAGTTTAATGTTAAGAAAATTATGTTAAATAAAATAGCTAGTCAGCATTCACACATCATTATGTGTCACTTTTTGAATTTAAATATATATCCTATTACACTTTTTAGTCAGTAGATTCGGAGTATAATTACTTAATTTAATTAGTTTTTAACAAATGTTACATATATAATGAATGTTTCCATTTAAAATGTACTTAGTATAGTTTTATGTGTCATCTAATTTATCATCATGGTGATTGTAATTATAAATTTTAGTATAACGCCCAGATTCTTTCAAAAAAGAGTCAATGTTCCTTATAATTGTATGTTCAATGGTTAAGCAGATGAGGTCTTGCCTTGAGGAAACATACCTAAAGCAAGCAAAAGACAAGAAATTACACAACTTCAAACGATAAAATTGAGCTAAAAACAATAGAAGAATACATCTTTAAACGATAAAATATATGAATACTCTTAGAAGGTTTGAAGAGGGAACGGAGGATGTTGATGATGAAGACATGGATAATTCATAATCGAAACATTTTAAAATAGTGGATCCATCTTTTTGCTTTTCTTTTATCATCCCTCTTTCACTTACGAAAAATTTTATGGTGTTTGAGGGATAAGTATGAGGTGGCATGCAAAAGTTGTACGAGTCTCCTTTTATAATTTGATAAGTGGATTACTGGGTCTCATTTTTCAAAAAAAAGGGTCAAAGTTTTTTACTTTTTAACTTTTTTCCCTTATTTTAATTTTTCAACTTCTTAAAGAAATGTTTTAAAAAAAGGTAAAACAACTATTACAAAGGAGTATAAAATCAATTTTTTTTCTCTTCTCAATAGTATCATAATTTTCTAATTTCGTAAACAGTTAAATGTATTCAATATTCTCCAACAATAAAATATGATAAAAACATCATATGTAATCTTCACAAATAATTACATAAGTTTTGTTTTTATTTTCATGTAATCCAGAAATCAAGAATCATCCATAAACTCCTATATACATATTCTCACAATTTATATGATATATTTTTATTCTTAAAATTTAAGCTATGTGAAATTTAATTGATATTTTAAAAATATATTTTATTTATTATATTAACATGATAAGAATTGCAACTTTTAGTGTTTGTTCAAAAATATAACCATCTTACTAACATTGAAATTCAACCTAAAAATTTTTTAGTTGCAAATCTTATCATTTTAATATACGGAAAAGGGTCTAAAATATCCTCAAAATATTGGAAATGGTACAAAATTACCCTCCATCCATCAATTGGCTCCAAAATACCCTTCTCACCCACCTATTGGATCCAAAATACCATTGTCATCCACCTTTTGGTTCAATATTGACCACTTATTTGACGGTTTTATATTTAAATATTTTTTAAAATACGTGGCACTCAACTATTTGTTATAATTTAACTTATTAGTATAATTTATAAATCAATTCAGTACCCACCCCATTACTAATTAAATCCCTCTAAATTAATGAACCCGTCACATTATTAATGCAAGCTACTGCCAATTGAGTGTTTTTAAAAATTATAGAAGTAAATTATCATACATTCAAGTGGCTAAATAAAAATCACCGATAAACTGAAAAGTCTAACTATGTTCATCTTAATTATTCTTACGTCTCAATTATGTGTGTTACTTCATAGGTAGCTTTTTTTCAAAATAATATATTAAAGTTTTAAAACAAATCTTAAATATTTATAAAATTATATTTAAAAAAAGTGCATGAATTAATTCGGGATGTATTACTTCTTTACCTTTAATCACAAATTTCTAATTCAATTTTGAAAGAAAGTGTCCTCCTAAATAAGCGGCTCAACCTAAATTTAATTGGGGTTTCGATTCGGACTCTAATAATTTTGAATGTCATTTTCATAAATCTATAATTTCATCGTGTTTTAGTAGTGTTTATGACGATTTTGATATTATAATTGGATTATTAATTGGGTGAGGTCTAGTTAATAATGAGTGGGTAGTGGGTTGGTTTATAAATTATATTAATAAATTATAATTATAATCAATAGTTGAACGTCAAGTATTTTAAAAAATATTTAAAGAGTTTAATTTTAAAACAATTAAAAAAGTGGTCAATTTTAAACCCAAAGGTGAATGACAAGGGTATTTTGGAGCCAATAGGTGGAAGTAAAGGGCATTTTGGAGCCAATAGGTGGATGAAGGGTAATTTTGTACCATTTTCGATACTTTAAGAGTATTTTAGGCCCATGTCCGTTTTATATAATAAAGAATATTTTATAGCTTGAATTTCGAGAAGAAAAAATAGTAAATTAATAGAGAGAGTAAAAATATAAAAATATATATTTTGATTTTATCAATTTACAAGTAATTTTAAATAACTATTTAGTTTTGTCCGAAAAATAATAAAATTGATTTTGTATGAGGTTAAGAGCACGAATCTTAATTTTTAACATTTTTATACGTAATTGTTTGATTTTAAATCTAAATTAATATATTTATCTCTATTTGATTTTTAACAAATTAATATTATGAATTATCAAAACAATAAAGAGAATAAATTACTATTTTTAGGATATTACTATTTTTATATTGAAGAAACAATGCGCGAAAGCGATAATAAATTACTAATGTTAGGATATTAATATTTTTATTGTGTAAGAAATATATTTGAAATTTTACAAAGTAATCTATATAGAAGGGTGGAAAAGATAAAGATATGGACCACAAATGAATTTTATTTATTAAAATAAGGGAAAATACATTAAAAAAAACACCTAAAATTGATCGCATAATTTACTTTAGTATTTAAACTATACAAGAGTTTAAATATTTCTCTTAACATCTTTGAAGTGATTAAACACCTCCTAAGGAATGATGTGACTAAGAATGTGAGTGCAGTCTCCTGAAAATAGTGAAAAAATGATTAAAACACCCCTAAGAAATGATGTGGCGGAGAGAGTGAATGCACTCTCCTGAAAGTGAGTGAAAACAAAGAAAAAAAAGCTAAATTATTAAAGCCCTACATATGACCTTTTTTTATTGGCCTATATAGGGGCGGACCTAGTAAGTCAGTTTCGGTGCTCGAGCACCCATTGACTCCAAAAGTTTAGACACACACACACACACACGCACGCACGCACGCACACACACACAATGAAAGCAGTTGTGGGTGTGTTGGTTTACATCTTGAAACAAGAGGTGCGCAAATCACACTAGCGAGGGTTCGAATCCTGCCAACCCCATTCCTTTTTTTTTACTTTTCCAGCAAATTTTGCACCCTTTTTTTTCTTTTCTTTTTTAAGTTTTCTTTTTTTTTTTTTAATTAAGAGCTTATTTTACTCCTAAGTTTGTACTTGTTTTGAGTGTTTCTATTGTTATTTAGTTTAGGTAACCTAACATTTTCTTTCTTTTTTATTTTTAACTTTTCCTATGCTTTAAAACTTTTTCCACTGCCCACTTTTGTAAGATTATTTCTTTTAACAAAACACGAAATCATTCATTTTTCTTGTTGTTGTTTCAAAGAGAAAGTCGTAAGCCTAACTGCCAAAAACAAACCTCAACCTATTTTCTTTTCAAAATCAAATTTCAAAAGCAAGGTAATAAGATTTGGTGTTTGATTAAAGTTAGATAATGAAAAAAAGAGGGTTTGAGAAATTAGGTTTTGAGATTTTCATTACTTATGGCTGGTACTCTTAAGTTTAATTCTTAAAATAGATTTCACATAATATTTTTGTTACTTGATAAATAGGTTTAGACTTTAGAATCTCATATATTTAGTGTTTGTGATTAAAGATATATTTTTTGAATACTTTTGAAATAAATATTTTTTTTTACCAACTTACTTGATTCAAAAATTAAATTTTAGAATGTATACAAATTGTGCAATTGAATATTTTGTGCTCATTGACTTATATATTGCTAATTATTGCTTATGGTGTTGAAAGATCAAATTGATATATTAATTGTTGAATGTTGTTTAGGTAATTGATAGAAAGTTATAGATTTCAATAAAAATTCATTGAATTATATGAATTAATTCTGTGATAAAATTAATTTTTTGCAGGAATTTATCTTTTAAAATTGAGATGGATAAGTATGTCACAAGATCGAAAATTGGGCGTCCAAGTTCTAGCTCTAATCATTCATCTATCACTTCAACCATAGCTCCAAAAATTCAAAGGAAAACATTTACTTAAGATGTTGATTTAGAATCTCTTAAAGCTAAATCGAGAATCAGAAAGCCCATTACAGAATATAATCCTAATATGCGTGATGATATTTGGAGATATTATATTCTTTAAAAGCCTTGCAAACCTAAGGATGAAGGATAAAAAAAAATTAAAACTAAGTTTGGGAAGGAAATGCGACAGTTTTTTCCTTATTGGTTTAATAATCGTAAGTGGTTGGAGTATAGCATAACAAAAGATGTTACATTTTGTTTGTATTGCTACTTGTTTAAAACTGAATGTGAAAGTCGTGGAGATGTGGTTGATGTTGCTTTTACAAAGATCGGCTTTAGAGCTTGGAACAAAGCTACTGAAAGATTTAGAGCTCATGTTGGAGATATAAATACCATTCACAACAAGTGCTTCAGAAAGATGCTTGATTTGATGAATCAATCACAGTCCATACACACTTCATTTGATAAAAAATCCAAGAAAGAAAAAAGTGAGTCTCGACGTCGCTTGAGTGCTTCAGTTGATGTGACAAGATTTCTTTTGAAATTAGGATTATCATTTTGTAGACTTGATGAGAGTTGATCTTCTTCAAATGGAGATATTTTTCTTGAACTTTTGCAATGGTACGTATGGAGATATTAATAAAGATGTTGGAAGCATTATTTTAGAAAAAGCTCCAAAAAATGAAATGATGTGATCTCCAAGTATTCAAAAGGATGTTGTTGATTCTTGTGCTAAGGAAACAATCAAATTTATTCTTGAAAATTTAGATGGGGAGTATTTTGAGATACTAGTCGATAGATCAAAAGATATATCACATAAGGAGCAAATGACACTTGTTCTGAGATATGTTAATAAAGAAGGAGAAGTGATGGAGTGATTTGTTGGTATTATTCATGTTAGTGGTACATCTGCTTGTTCATTAAAGGAAGCAATCTACTCTTTTCTTTCAGATCACTCATAAAGTCCATTCCAAATACGTGGACAATATTATGATGGAGCTAGAAATAGCAAGGACATCTAAATGGTCTTAAAACTTTGATTTTGAATAAGACTCCATCGGCATATTGCATTCATTGTTTTGCCCATCAAATTGCAGTTAACACTAGTGGCTCATGAAAAAAGGATTCGAATGTAGATGATTGTTTTTGCTTAGTTACTAATGTGCTAAATATTGTTAGAACATCTTTTAAGCGCAGGGATTTACTTCGAAAGCACCAAGCTGAACAGTTAGAGAAGTTGCTCATATCAGGAAAAGTACATATTGGGCGAGGATTAAATCAAAACATGGACTTCAACGGCCAGGTGATACTCGTTGGGGTTCTCATTATAGAATATTAAATAATCTTATTGATCTATTTCCATCAATTATTCATGTGCTTGAATTTACTGGATGCGAGTGTCCAAACTATACTCATAGACTTCTTGCTAAAACTCTTGTGGATACGATTAAGAAATTTGATTCTGCCTTTTTTAATGTGAAAAGTTCTTATGATGACAAATTAATTGAGCTCATCATTACAAATGATGGATCAAGATATTGCCAATACTATGAGATTTCTTGCTCTTACAAAGCAAAGATACAAAATATGAGGGATAATGAATTCGAATCATTAATGGAAGATGTCTCTTTCTTTTGTGATAAACATGATATAGTCAATCAGGAGATGAATGCTAGCTACTTTAATATCCTGGAAAGTCAAAGCGAAGAGTTCTTGATGTTACATATTACTTATAAAATAAATTCAGGGGAATAATAGGACCTTAGTATAGTATAAGTGTGTCTCTGCGATTTCGGGCATAGGTTGAGGGGGTACTTGTACATTATCCCTTTTTATGATGATAATATTGTCGTTGTTTAATTTTTTTTTATTAAAGAGTTTGAGTTAGTATACGTTTACTTTTTTTATTAAAGAGTTTGAGTTAGTATACGTTTACACTATGTGATTGCTAAAAAGTTTATGTTAAAGGAAGTGAGCACCCACAACCTTTAAATCCTGGATCCACCACTGGGCCTATATGTAACAAATTATTTAGATAGTTTTTTTACATATTAAATCTTTAAATATGTAAATTTCGTAAATTAAATTAGTTGGTCCCCTTTTTAATTCCCTTACTTATTTTTTTTCTTCGTTTTGTTGTCTTTCTCAATACACATTTTTCTTCATTGTAACATTTTCTCCTCCTTCTTCATCCCATCTCTATCCACTATTTTCATTTTACTAATCTTTTACTAATTCTTAAAATTCAATATTAATGTCATTTTACCGGCATCGATTTCACTCTATATTATTGGTGTCGATTTGACAAATGTAAGCTTTCTTAAATTTTGATTGACTCATTTTCTTTTTTCTAGATCCATTCAAACATTTCTCATAAATTATTTTTTTAATCAACTTTCCTATGCAATCTTCATTTCTTATTTGAGTTGTCAAGAAAATATTGGCTTTCAAAAAAATTCATTCTCCAAGTGGGTAAATTCGCTGGGAAGGTTAGAAGAAGATAATGTAAATAATATAGTTAATTTTCTTCTTTTGACTTAAAAATTATTGAGTAGTGAAGAAGAAGAAAAGAAAGTATTGAAGGTTGGAACAATGGTGAACAACAAGGAAGAAGAAAGAAAGGGATGGGGTATACATGTATAAATTAATCAATTGATAATTAATTTTTAAAAATGTTCAAGAAAAGATAGTGAATAAGTAAAAAAGAAAGAGAAAATATATAAAATTACCATTGAAGTTGTCTCGAATTTTTAAAAAGACACCTTAACTTTGCAACCGTTCTATTACCCACAAAACAATTTTGAATAGATATAATTACATCATTTTTCGTCCATCTGACATAGAGAGTGGTGTGCACTCTCTGTAAGAGAGTGAGCAGCCGAAAATAACTAATATAATTTTATTTTCACAAGTATTTTATTATAAAATGTATTTTCTTATTTTTCTTATTATTTTAACTTTTTTTCCTTTTTATTTCTTCTCTTTCTTTCTTCTTTATTTTCAAAATTCATTGAAGGTTCTTACTTTCAATGTCACTATTTTTATCACAATTTCACCTTCCTTCATTTGTTTTATTACTACTACTAATTTTACTCTCTTTAGTTTTAAAATTTAATCTAAATATTTCTTACATTTCGAACAATTCGATAAACTCATTAAATTTCAAGATAATTACGAAGTATCATATAGTTTTTTTATTCGATTTCAATTAAGCTCTTTCAATTTTTGAGAAATTTTTTGATTCTTTTAAAATTATCATTTCTAATATATATGAAAAATGAGTAGTTGATGGTACCTTCAAAATTTTTAATTTTCTTATTAATTTTGTTATCAATAATTCAATAAAGTCTAAATAATAATATGAATTTCATAAAGAATTTAACTGGAGAAGAAGAAGAAAAGGAAAAGAAAAAAAAAGAAGTAGGTTTCAATTTGACATGGGGGGTGGGAGGTGAAGAAAAAAAAGGAAATAAATGGATTAATCAGTTGTAGGAGATGGAAAATGAAATGAAATTTAAGATATATCAAAATTAAAATTCAAAAGTAAGAGATAGAGAGAGAGAGAAATCAAGGGAAAAAAAGATAAAGGAAAAATTTAAAATGAAAAAAATAATTTTTTAATTAATTTAACATGTGTCATGTAATGATTGGGGTGTGAATTCACTTACTTCTTAAGATTTGGGGCTGATCGAAAAATGGTATAATAATATATGTTCAAAATTATTTAGTGGGGTAATAGTACAGTTGCAGAGTTAAGTTGTCTTTATGAAAATTTGAGACAACTTCAATAGTAACTTTATGTCTTTTCTCAAAAAGAAATAAAAATTAATGACATGGTGATTACGTGGTTATGATGTGAAGCTTACGTGACTATGATACGGCGGGGGAAAGTGGTGTTTATAGTCTCAGTAAAAAAAAATCACTTCAAAAATATAAGAAGGTATTTAAACGCCCGAATAATTTAAGTATTAAAATAATTTATGCGATCAAGTTTAGAGTTTTTTTTATGTATTTCCTCTTAAAATAAACCCTCATACAACTATGACATGGTATGCCTCAAACACCATAATTTTTTTCTCCACTTACTCCTCTCTTTTTTTTTCATTTGCTTATTCTTTTTATTTCTTACAAATATCCAGCACTCGAATATATATTATATAAGTTGTTGATATACTTAATAAAAATATTAATAAATTATTTTCTCGTCAAAATAACTGAAAACGTTTTTGACTGAATATTAAAGAATATTCTTATTATCCACCATTTTTAATAAAATTAAATTAACTTGAAAAAATCCAGTATTTTCAATTACTAGCATTTAAGACAAATCAAATTAACTCAAATTGTTAGTTAATAGCTTTTTATGTTCGATTTTCGTTCATATATCTGCAGTCCGTTTTTTAACAGAGATTATCAGTATTTTTATATAAAAAAGTAGTTATATTTTTTTAAAACTTGTTATATATGGTAAGTGAATGTGATCTAATAAAAACATTGATAAAAAATATTGTAAGTGAATGTGAATTCTGCGTAAATTTTAAAATTGTTTATGAATTCATCGCGCCAGCGTTGTTTTGCCCAGATGTCATTTTATTTTGACATCCAAGTAAATAAATTATATTAACTAAAATTGATCTTATCTAATTAGTTTATATGTTAAGTAAATTAGTTTGTGTTTTGAATCAATTTGATTCTGCGAAAGAATATTGAACAATAACCTTATTTTTAAAGCTGACCGTTTTAAAAGTGTTTCAACTATTTTAACTGAAAATGTATTTAGCTTTATTTTTTTAGTCAAATTTATTAATTATTTAATTGTATATTTGAAATCAGGATGGTCGTTAGAAGTAAAAGAAAATAAGAAAATAAAATATAAAAGAGAAAAAGAACGTTAAGTGGAATAGAAGTAGTGGTCTAAAGCAAAATTTCAATTTGCGGTCTAAAATATAAATAAATTTTATATACGTATTTATTTAATAATATATGTTTTTTACACTATTTAGATGAAAATTATCAGTATATAATATTATTTTTTCAGTTATTAGTTTTAGTAAGATTTTATCAACTCAACATTGAAAAACGTTATTTCTGTGAGACAATTATTATATTTATTGTTAACATAACGCCATAAGTAATAAGTTGACAAATATTAAATAAAGATAAGAGTTAGAATCATAGAATTTGACTCAAGAAGTTGATGACTTGGTATACCTTATTTTAATACAAGATAGTTTTGCCCGTGCTTGTAGTCTAATTAAAGATCTAATATCATAAAAGTTGAAAATAATATAATATTTTTACATGAAATTTGAAAAATAAAAAGATAATGATTATACATGATTGTTTTACAAACTGTGTTATCAAAATCAAAAATTACTGATTGTAATAAACTGTTCGGAAACACAAAGTAACTGAAATTTATAGAATCAGTAAGCGAGATGAACAGAAATTTATTTCACAAAATACTTAAATCTGTAAAAAAACGTGCCAGAATCTGAAATAACCTTTTAATTTGAAAGAAGATCAAGTCCACCGAACTCAAAGTGTCCCCTTAAGAAAATTATTCCCCTCTAGTATCCGAGGTTTGATTTGGAATATAACCTCCCAAGGTAAAATGATCTTAATCAGTAGAGTGTAGATACCAAAAGCTCTACTGTCAGCGAATCAATCCACAGTAGGAAAGTACACGAAGAAAAATGTGTTCTGAAGAAGAAGAGGAAGATCTGAAAATTCGTTAAAAAATATTCTGAAGAATGAGTGGTATTTATAGGCAAGAAGAATATGTTCCCTTTCAGAATTGGCCATTTATTTAATTAAATAAATAATTAAAACAAACTTTGTCCAAAAAATAATCTCTCGATCGATCATTTGCCAAAGCCAAAGCCGTAGCCGAAGATGGCGCGAGGGGGGTCCCTCTTTCCAACTCTTTCCTGCACTGGTGATCCAACAGTTTTACTATCTACCATTTTATAGTCTAAAAACTTTTCGACCACAAACTTTTTCAAGCATGCTTCTTCTGTCTTATATTTCTTCTCAAGTGCATCCCACAACTCTTTTAAAGTTGTTATTGCACTATAGACATTATATAAGTCATCCTCTAAAGAATTCAAAATGTAGCATTTACATAGGAATTCTGTTTGTTTCCATGATCATGAATTTTTCCATGTCTGGCATATCATCAGTAGGAACTGGAGTATCTTCACTTGTAAATTTCTGCAGACCAAGAGTGGTAAGCCAGAAAAATACTCGTTGCTGCCATCCTTTAAAATTCACACCTGTGAATTTACCCGGTTTCTCTGTTTGTGGTACAAGAGTTCGGGTTGGTGCAGCAACAGCCACTGTAACACCATTGTTTGCCATTTCTGATTAACAAAAACTGATACAATCTAAGTAAGCAATAAACTATAATTATAGACTTAAAGGAGTATAAAATCACGAAGATTTTTTGTCTCCACCAGAAACACAGATTTAAAAAATAATTTACTTAAGATTGTTTTACAATCTGTGTTATCAAAACTAGAAATTACTGATTGTAATAAATTGTTCAGAAACACAAAGTAATTGAAATTTATAGAACCAGTAAGCAAGATGAACAGAAATTTATTTCACAAAATACTTAAATCTTTAGAAAAACGTACCACAATCTGAAATAACCTTTTAATTTGGAAGAAGATCAAGTCTACTGTACTCACAGTGTCCCCTTAAGAAAATTATTCCCCTCTAGTATCCGAGGTTTGATTTGGGATATAACCTCCCAGGGTAAAATGATCTTAATCAACAGAGGGTAGATACCAAAAACTCTATTGTCAGCGAATCAATCCACAGCAGGAAAGTACACAAAGAAAAATATGTTTAGAAGAAGAAGAGGAAGATCAGAAAATTCGTTAGAAAATATTCTGAAGAATGAGTTGTATTTATAGGCACGAAGAATATGTTCTGAAAGGTTGCAACCCATTCAGTATTGACACGACCATTAATGAAAGTTTGCAACCTTTCAAATGGTATTGACTGTTCCTGAAAGTTGCAACCTTTCAGAACAGTCATGGTGAAAAATTTAAATAAAATGGAAAATAAAATGGGTCACACGCGGATCCGAGTTGGGTCGGGTCAACTAAAAAGTTGAAAACATTTCGGTTAACTAAAAACTTCTGTTATCAACTAATTAATTGAAAATATTTTTGGCCATTTAATTAATTAAATAAATAATTAAAACAAACTTTCTCCAAAAAATAATCTCTCGATCATTTTCCAAAGCTGAAGCGAGCGAGCGACGACGACGACGGCGTGAAGGGGGGTCCCTCTTTCCAACCCTTTTTACCATTAATAGGAGTGTTTATGTATTTAAACTCTCCTATTTTTCTTTTCATCATCGATGAGAGACAACTGCCTTTTCATTAAAGCATAAGAGGACTTTTCAAGTTCTCAACTTTTTAAATTTCTCTCCTTTCCTCTATTTTCCATCAATTCTTGATATATACCCAACAATGATTAAATCACGTATAAATTCAAAATCTATTGATTGTTGCATAGTATAGAGTTGTTAAATGTGTCTATTATATATTCATGATGAATATGTCCTACTATTAGATATTGAAGTACGGTATCTACATAGTTAATATATGAGAATACAATTACATTTAGATATTTATTTATACATAATAAATACTTCATCTATCTTTAATTACTTGTTCATATTTTCTTTTTTAAATGTCTCTAATTATTTGTCCATCTTGACAAATCAAAAAATGATTTACAAAAATTCATACTTATTGTACCCACAATTATTACTTCTAAAAAGGTAGAAGTTCTTGAATATCTTATATTTTTAATTGATCCACTCCATAATTAATAGAGATAAAAGAGTAAACCACTATGTCAATTATTGTTTTCATATGTATGTCAATTCAAAAGTGGACAAGTAATTAGAAACAAAAGGAGTAATTATAAATGACCAATAGCAAATGCATCACTAATGGTGCAATCAATTTTTTTCTGGACCACCATTGATTTTGATTAGAAATAGGGATAACAATAGAATGGTGCGGAGAGATCAAAACCTATTTTTAAAAAATTACGAGAGTTCAAGGTGAGTGTGACTCTCCTCCCTTCTTGTGTTCTCCTTGTATGATAAAAATCATATATAACACAGAAGTTTTCTCGTCTATAATTAAAGTTTATTATCATATATTAGTATTAATAGATCAACAGGAAAATATACTCAATCTACAATCTGAAGTATTTGTTTTGGTTAGTACTATGCTAAATTGATTGTTTTTTATTCTGATTTAGACAGTCAAGTGGTATTTTTGATAATTCCAGTGTCATTGTTCACAAAGTTGAATCATGAAAACTGAATACTATTAAATATTTATATATCAAAATTATGTGAAAGAAAAATAAAGTCAAGGAATAAACTAAAACATAATTTCTTTGTTTGAGGTTTGGGTGCGAAGATATATAATGTGATGTTGTACATTTAAGTCTCTAAAGCATACCAAAATCAAGTTTGAAGTCAAAGTACATAGGAGTGAGGTGTAATAATACTTGAGCGGGACAAAGTATGATATTCATCCCTCATCAAGATATAAAATAATAATTTCTTTAAAAATGTGATGAAACGCAAAATAAAAGATGTAACAAACCCGATAACAAGACCAACTCAATTCAAATTCAAACAACCGACAAATCTGTTTCACTAACTCGTAATTAGAATTACAAAGGAATTTAAAAAATAAATGGAAATTGAAGAACACAAGTAGAAGAAAGGGGATTAGAAGTAGAACTCATAGAAGGGGATGAAAGGGTAGACATTTTTCTAAACAATTTGCATAACCCTCTTTTGCTCTCACTATTCTTTATTTATCAACTCAAATCCCGTACATGAACCCTTAATTCGGTGTTAGGTCGCTTTGTCAATACTTGTCTAGGCTCAATAACAAAATTAATTACTAAAGCTTGCATTTATCCATTGGTAAGCCAAGGTCCTATGTTTTCTAGATAGATGCACACATTTTTTGAAGAGATGAGCCCCATCCCATGGGCATACGGCCTGACAGACCTTTCCTTAATCTGACAATAAAACTGAAGACTAAGAATTGTAAATTTTCTCCCACCCAATGACTGCCTGGTAAAATGAATCAGTCTCTTGGGCATTATATAGCAGAAGATTAGAAGAAGAAAGGTACTAGTAATAGTACACTTAGTACTAACAAGTAAATACTCAATTTAGATCTTAAATGAAGCCCTCACTCATATTAAGCAATTTGATCGACAATTATCTTTATATCGCATCACTATATGCTATTTTTTAAGTCAAAAAATAACTTGCTATTATTTTCTGTATATTTACGTAGGACTAAGCTAAATCACGTATTCAACTACATGATCAAGACAAAGTGCTATATCATAATAAAATCATTGAAAAGTCAATTCTAGCTACTAAAATAAAGAAATAACCTTACGAGTGTTTCAATATATTTCAAACAAAGGATATGTAGTGCTTTTGAATCCAGTGTAGTGTCTTTCTTCCTACTTGTGATAATACTTTTCTTTTTTACCTAGATGTTCACTTTTTAGAATCAAGTGCTTTTCTGAGCTTTTATCAGGTAATTAATTCCACATAATCCAATTATATTGATTGTGTTTTGGCATGTGTTGAAGGTAAGTTGTATCATTATTTTAGATCAACTCTTTGGTTTTAGATAACTGGAATATGCATGTTTTTGCTGTCATGTTTGTCATAATTTGAGATAAGGATTTTATAATGGGAATACGAGGGTGATTATACTTTATGAATGCTGCAAGCTTCTCAAGAAATGCTGATATTCATCTTTCTTACCACTTTATCATATGGAGGAAAAACTATTTTTAGTACCAACAACCATTAGGAAAATTGGCCACATAGGTTGATTGGACATGCTATACTTTCTTGATAAATTGAAAATTCAAAATTCAACTAAGGTGTTGCCCAATTTATCAACTAAGGTAAGTACATGCATTTCATCATTTCTTACATGCTAGCTTTGGTGTGAAATACAAAAGCATTTGAAACAACAGAAATATAGCTAATTTCTCAAACTAATACATTAATCAACTCAACTAATCATTTAATAAATTATAAATTGACATAACAATCACCTAAAACAGTGAATCGTTAAGTGCGAAACGGATGGAAATAAGTAAGAACAACAATTAGTCTAACTTACTTCAGAGTTCCCTCATTACTTTCATTCAACAATAACTTGATCGACAGTGACATAACAATTCAATATTCCTAAATCGTAATATTTGTATCCAACTCTAATAAGAGTATATTAGTTGTCACCATATGATGAAAAAATTTACAAAACATAAACCTTAGAAGCAGAATAAGAAAGAGAGGGAAAAATTGGCAAAACAAAATTAAGAGATACATTCTAAACTCAAAATGCACATATTGATGGTACTGTTTCCCTTGACCATAACCATGGTTAACGATGACGATAGTAGATGGAGAAGGATTGATAGGTTGAATGGAAGTCAGGTAAAGAGTTAAGAGGAGGTAGAAGGGAAGGATTTAAGCCACGTATGGCAAATGATGGTGCTAATAGTCTGATTAGATACTAATAACTCTTTAATCATTTTAAGTTAGTCAACAAGTTCATATGATAATGATCCAATTGTTAATAGAGGACAAATCGAGGCCATTTTGCCTAGTTCTAAAGAAAAGTAGATCAATTTTGCAATATAAAAGAAAATCATGTTCATTAAAGTAAAAGAAAAATGTGTACAAACCTTCATCATCTAATGCCAAAGACTTCTCCTCGTGCCAGTATTCTTGAGGCAAAAGCTCAACTGCCACTATATCATCATCAAAAGTCATATTCATGTCTGCACACCCGTATATAATTATCTCATCGCCAATGCTTCAAATGGATTAAAACAGTTATCACGAAGTTTTTCCCGATGAAGAAATCTCCGAAGCAAGCTAGAAGTAAAATCTGACATGAAATTATGCTATTGAAAACATGAAGAACAGGTGTAATTTAGGAGGTCATAGCCTTAAAAACAGAACCCAAAAAGGTCTCCTAAAAAACTGTATCAAGCAATTAAATATATCTCATTATAAATGACAATTCGCTTTGAAGTCCTCAAATTCTCAACATTATCCATATTAACATCTTCAGAAGGAGGCTGTATTATTAGGTCAAGTAATGATTTTACAAAAGACACAGCTGAGATCAATGGAAGTAAATCCGTTAAGATTGCTGATTTTTTTTAACTAAGTAGGAACTAAAGAAAATAACTTTATACACAATACGACTAAAGAGAACTTTTATGAACATTAACAGAACCTGGTAAACTCTGGTCAAATCAATACACCATAGTATCATAATATTAATATTAAACAACAAGAAGATAAAATTACCTGTCTCTGCCGAAATTCCCTCTTTAGTCTCCTCCTTCTCTCTATAGTAATTTATTTACAATTCATATTACCCGTAGGTGAGTAATGTATTTGTAAACTTGCACTTTATGTCGATAAAAAATCGGTAAAAGCTTTATATGAAGTTATTTGTTTACATCGTATGAGAAATGGACCAGCAAACACATTTTTCTCCGTACGAATATTCCTGAAGTGCCTTAACCTTTTAAAACTCCTAATTAAAGAAGAGAAAATGATTTTGAAACAAAGCACATGCAGGATAATGAGCTCAATATAAAACCATAAAAGAAACTAAGCACTATCACTTTTCGGTATAACTAAGCATACAGAACAAAGAAGTCCCGAGTTTACCTATTACACTACAAAGCATTCGTCTCTCCACCTCGAGTAAATTTGACTTTTAAAATTTTTTAAGGTCCAAATTATATGGCTATTATTATATTACAACTCAATAAAGCACAAATACCGGTATTTTTTTCCTTAAGTACATAGATCTATATAGCAGAGCATGAATATGAAAGTTGAAGCACAAGTACAATTTTCTGTTATAATTAAGTGTATAAAATACAACCGTCCAGAATTTATCTCTTAAACAAGAATATTATATAACATAGACATTAAAATTCCACAAGGCAAAGTACATTGAGATGAAAATAATGCCATGGTATCAAAGTACAGGAAGCTATTTACCAAAAATTAAATTAAAGAAGATAACACATCATTTAAAGAAAAAACAAAATCACCAAATCATTTTAAGAATTAATGTCTCTACAAAACATTCTGATTATAAAATCTCAAAATTCTCTTTTTTGGGATAAAGGGATTTGGAACTTTTTTTTTTGAAGAAGAAGAAGAACAAATTATTATTTTTTTTTATAAAGAAGAACACATATTGTTGCTTCCTAAAATAGTACAAAGAGATAAATAAGCAACAAACACTTACCAGTTATTGGAAATTCCCTTTGTCCTGCAAAGAGACTCTTACCGATATAAAATGAAGAATGGTACAATGATGAAGAAGATGTATGTTTCTAGACCTAGCTAGAATTGTAATGGTAATGAGTAAAGTCAAGATATCATTAGCTATGAAATTACCTTTATGCCCATAATTGTCCGTACTTGCTTTTCAAAAGGGCAACTTTCACATATAGCAAACTAAAAATTCATATTTGTATAATATAGCAAACTTGCATAATTGCGCTCCATAGCAAACATAAAAACTGTATAATTCGCTATACATATACAAGTGTATAATTCGCTGGCCTAAATTGTATAATTCGCTGGCCTAAATTGTATAATTCGCTGGCCTATTTCGCTGCAATTGTATAATTTGCTTTGCATATAGTTGCATCGAATTAAAATGTATGTATATTGCATAATTTTAAGTGTATAGCAAGAAGATATATGTTTTTCCCGCTTTATACAAAAACAGAAACACAATATATACACTTCTGTTGTATAAAGTTAGAGAAAATTGTATTTCACTGCAATTGTAAATTCGCAATTGTATAATTCGTTGGCCTTTTTCTCTGCAATTTTAGTGGTAAAATATTTGTAAATTGTATAATTAAGTGTATAACACGAAGATATACATTTTTGCATGTGTATATACAATTTTCTCTCGCTTTATACAAAACAGAAACAAAATTATACACTTCTGTGTATAAAGCGAGAGAGGCGAGCGAGAATGGAGAGTGGCGAGCGAGATTCCTGGGAGAGAGACGCTGACAAATTTTAGATAATTTTTGCTATGGAGCACAATTAAATCAAACCCTAGCTATTCCATTTAATTTAGGTCATTAGTTTGCTATTTTATACAATTTTCCCTTTCAAAATATCTGACCCAATGTTAGTAGCAAAATTACTATTATACCCTTGATCGTCCATGTGATGACGCTTCTATATAGTAGTATCTGGCCATAATGTTAGTTATGAAATTGCCTTTATGTCCATAATTGTCCATACTTGCTTTTCAAAATATCTGGCCCAATGTTAGTAGTAAAATTATTAACATGCCCTTGGTCATCCATGTGATGGCTCTTCTATATAGTAGTAATATGTTTGTAGTAATGCTTGAAACTAAACTTTTAAAAAAATTGTAACTAACTTTTTTTAAAAACATTTTCTATTAGTTCTTATTTTTTATAAAATACAAAAGAGGTTAAAGAGGATAAGATAATATATTTTAAAGAATTATACTTTTTATCATAAATAATTAATTTATTCATAAAATTTAACACATAAGTTAATTTTGACAAAAATTTAGAAGCCTAAGGCAAAAGGCCTTATTTGCAATAGCGTAGCGTTGGCCCTGGAAGTAGTGAATAACATGTAAAACGTAAGAAAAATGGCTCACTATTAGTCCTGCTCACTATCCAAGTGTCAAAAGAAGAATGGAGACTCACACTGTTAGTTGTGCCTCTACCATTGTAATTTTTTTCTAAAAGACCCAAGAAGAGGCCGAGTATACTACTATTGGTATCACGAACAACAACAATAAGGATGAGGTCGCGAACAATGGAGGACTCAAAGATGAAGCAAAATAATTCCTTTTTGTGCTTGAAATTTCCACCAGTATTTGTGTCAGAAACACTAGATGCAGACAAAGGAGGGACTCTTTTAGTTAGATTTTGTAATCTACTTAATTCTACTTCAAATGTATGTAATAATTATAACCCAATTATATCCCCCCAAAACTACTAGCAGGAGTCCAACATTACCTCTCTCGTGTATTGATGCATATTAATTATTAATAGAAGTATTAAGTCGAGTGGGTCTAGCGTTGGGATCATATTTCAATTTGAATGTTGGGTCCCCAGCAAGGATATGTCGTGTTTGGTCTTAGGATCGTGTCCTTATTCGGGGCATGATCAGGGTCGGGTTTCAGTTAAATTACAGAGTCTTTTGTCGTGTGTAGCAATCGGGTGCTAGATCGGGTGTCGTGGTCAGGTGCCAGATCAATTATCAAAGTTTATAAATTGGGTTAGAAACTATCTTCTAAAAAGTATGTTCTAATCTATAACCAAAAATAAAAGATATTTTCTAAAAAATGTTTTTATTCACCAATCATACACTAGAATGTATTTTTTGGAATAGTTCTCACTCATCAACCAAATATGAAAAAGTAAGAAACCAACTTATTTTCCAAGAAAACAATTTCCTTCATACCAAACACACCCTAAATCCCTTGCATTACTAACACCTAGAATTTCATGATATTAGTGATATACACCTTAATACACAATAGAGTCTATAACTAATGCATAGGTTCAAAACAGGGGGCGAACCATCTCTGTGTGTGTGTGTGTGTGTGTGTGTGAGACCAAACAAGTTACTATTAGTATACCATTTAGATGATATGACACCCCTAACTTTCGAGTCCTAGATCCACCTTAGGTTGAAAGAGACCAAACAAGTTACTATTAGTATACAAAGTTAATATATACAGTATTATTCTTAATTAAATCTACCAAACGACCTTTAAAGATTCATTTGATACAAAAAATAAGAGCCTAGTAATTCCAAAAATAATTCTAAGATAAATTTATTTCATATTCGGTAGAAATAAAATCACAAAATAACTTCAATAAAAGAATTTAATTTAATTTTTAGGTTCATTGGTGGACTCGATTTTATTAGTAAAAATTTAAGGAATCCCATAGTGTAATTCAATAATTACACTCTGTCCCGACAAATTTAGTATTTACTAAAAATTCCTTAAAATTTTTGTGCCGTGATATTTTAGACTCTAGTGATACATAGTAAATTTAAACTGTTAAGAAAAAATGGGGAAAAAACGGTACATTTAAACTTGTTAACTAAAATAGCTTAATTTACGGTAACAGATCATTAATCAGCATTAAATCAGCACGTAATTGGATATTAATTTCAAATTTTGAAAATCAAAGATTATATCATCTATTTTGAATACATTTTTTATGAACAATCTGTTAAACTTCGATACACAACAAATTCATGTATCAATGCATCGTCTAAAACACTATACACACTGATTCAAAATGTATCAGCAAGCACACTTGATGGCGCAGTTATTGAAATTAATCACTGATACATGATAAAAAATTTCAAAAACCCTTGATACATAGGAAATCATATGATACACATCTAATTCATGTATCAAATCATAGACTAAACATTATAATCCACTTAGTACTTATGTATTAAACCTATTGTCTAATACATGATAATAAGTTTCATAATTTTTTGATACATATTGGATTCCTTAAAATTTTTACTAATTTCAACAACAATTTTAAAATAAGTATAAAAATACAAATCCGAAACAATGTAGGCCTGACAACAATGTTTGCTGCTTTTTTTTTTGTATTTTGACAACCTTTGATTTTGATGTTTCGCCAGAGTCTTTGTTTGAATCCTTCTGAAGATTCATAGGATCATGCAAAGACTTTTTTCTATTTTCTTTCCAATTTTCATCGTCGGAATCATATCCTTCTATTAATTAACGGATTCATTACTATGATGTAATAGAACAATTAACCAAAACAAAAAAAAAAAAAGAAGAAAAGAAGAACTGATGATGGAGTAATAAGAAAAAGAAGAAACCAATAACAGATGCTGGGTTAAGAAGAAGAAAGACGATGATGGAGTAAGAAGAATTGAAGACGTGATGGAGTAAGAAGAACAATAAGAACGGGAGAGAAATTGTGCAGTTTTTCGAAATTTTAAATTTTTTGAATTTTGAAATTCAAAATTTCGAAATTGGGTGTCTTAATTAAAATTAATAATTCAAAATCCAAAAACTGATTTAGAAGATTGAGTGTTTTAGTGGAGAAAAAATAGGCATTATATTGGGGGATTGTGTATTATAGGAGAGAGAATGTTATGTATCTATACACTTCTACTAAAATTAAAAAAAAAGGAAATTATGTAATATTTAAAAAAAAAGAGGAAAAATTAAAGAATATTAAACTTATAATTGTGTATTTAAGTTTTTTTTTAATTTTATTAGTAATCATGAGCCAAAAAATGAGCCTTTTCCAAAAGAGTACTCTAAAAGTTTGTATTAATGAAATTAATCTTTTACATTAAAAATAGAATACTAATCTCAAAAGTAATCAATCCCAACTAAATGAGGTGTTAAAAGTGGACCCTAACTAACTCCTCTCCGTGTTGTACCAGATTTCATTATCGTTTTCATGTGCCCAAGTGGACCCACCTTTCCCTATCTTCCTAAATGATTAGAGTATCAGTGGACCCCAAAACTCCACGAGATCACCGCTCCTTCAAACAAAAGTGATAACTCTTTTCTTTCTCTCTCTCTCTATATATATAATATATACATCTAATATTAATAATGTCCCATTTTACATTTCATTCATTTTTATAAATTGTTGATTTATAATACTTAAAAAATTATTAAACTTTATTAACATTTACATTAAATCAAAAAGCAATATCTTTATTAATGTAATGACCCGGATGTCATTTTTGGAAATTTTAAATATTAGTGTAACTTGAGTTAATTAATCGATAGTTTATGGGCTAAAGTGATAATTTATTTAAGACCCTATACCATTTAGACTATATTTAATAAAATATGTAGGTAAAACCTATCACTTTTAGTACATAATTAATTCAAAAAAAAAAGAAATAAGAAAAAGAAGAAAAGATCGAAGGCTTGGCGGCCGAAGGGAGAATTGAAGAAAAAAAGCTGCGCCATCATCCATCAGGTAATGCCAAACTTTGTTTTATATAGATGAATTGGAAGTGAATATAATGTGTGCTATAAATGTTAATTGGGTTGAAGGAAAAAAAAAATAAATAAATATAATAAATAAATCAAAAAGGGGTGGAAGTTGTTAATTTGTTCAAAGTGTTTATATTGAGATGAAAGTTTTAACCATCATTGGCTAATCACATTGCCAATGATTGATACATAGTAGTAATGTCATAAGAGGATTATCAATAAAGTACTGTAAGTATATATATATTTGGGTCATGTTGTCGTTGCCATTTTATTTATTTTTTGTAATCAGTGGCTTCATTATATTAATATTTAATTCTTTTTATTATATTATAAATTAAGTTCCATGTATTGTGTGATAAAATTATTTTTAATTGGTGATATTGAGATTAAACCTTAGTCTTGAAATAAAAAAAAAAAAATATAATAGTTGAAATGTTAGTTGGCATCAAGAATACGAACTTGATTATAAATTTGGGGTGAATTTTTAGGTCAAGATTAAACACACAAAAGTGTGAGTGTTGTTAGTTCTGAAACCTTATTGTGAATATATATACTTGCATAGATTGCATCGATTTGGAAGCTCAACGGAAAGGGAAGGCTCAAGTCCCAGAGTGATTATTAGAGTGATTAAGGCAAGTGGATTTCTAAACCCTTGTTAAGCGTATGAAATTCGTGTATTTTCTTGTGTGATGTTGAGAATGATTTGGAGACTTGTTGCTTATTTGTTGGTGTTGTATTCCTTGTTGTAAATTGAGCTTTGGTATCAAAATGGTTATCTCCTCATTTTTCATTTGAGCATGTAATTTGCATTGTACTTGAGACATGGTTGTGGTAAGAGGATGTACCATTTCGAGGGTCGTATCGCGCGCCGCGATGGATATCATATTTCGAGGGACGTATCGCGCGCCGCGAAGGTTACTATTATCGAGGGTCGTGTCGTGCGCCGCGACAGATGCATGGACAGATATGTCCCCCATGGGTCCCGGACTGAGAGACAGCGGGTGTGTATCGTTAGGGAAGACATGCATCACTATACTTGACATTGCATCTCATGGCATTACACATCTTATTATTGATGAACTTGAACATGTGTTTTGTTGATCTTGTGAGTGTTTCTCTGTGAAGCTTGTGACTGTTGAATATTGTGTGGTTATTGAGTTGTGTGTTTGGTAAACTGTAAACTATTAGACCGTAGCGTGGAGGTTTAGATATGGTGTAAGAAGTGCCCGTATTTTGTTCACTTAACTTGTGTTTAGAGGTTTGCTTGTTGGGTACCGCGTGGTCTGGT
Source organism: Solanum corneliomulleri (assembly GCA_027704805.1). NCBI lineage: Eukaryota > Viridiplantae > Streptophyta > Magnoliopsida > Solanales > Solanaceae > Solanum > Solanum corneliomulleri. Next base: position 34,389,878 of record JAKWIY010003057.1, on the reverse strand, counting down.
ACTCACCACTTGCTTCTACAAATTTTTGTAGGATACGAGCCTGGATCTTCGTGATACTTGTCATTCTTTTCGTTTCCGAGGCATCTTGTGGAGGATTGTGAGGTAGCTGCTTGTCATCTCAGCGAACTTTCCTACTCCAGTTTATGACTTTGTTTTTACTTGAAAGACAACTTCATTTAGACTTCTATTTTATTTCAATTCTAATATTTACATTAGAGGCTTGTGCACGTGACAACCTGATTTTGGGGATTGGATTAATATGACTTGGTTTCATAATAAGAATTGTTGTTGGATTGTCATTTACTTCCGCACTTTGTTAGATATTTGGTTTTAGGCTGACTTGTCTTGGTGGATAAGACGAGTGCCATCACACCCATTTTTGGGTCGTGACAAAATGGTATCAGAGCCCCAGGTTCATAGGTCTCACGTGTATACAAGCCGAGTCTACGTAGAGTCTCAAGGATCAGTACGGAGACGTCTGTACTATCTTTGAGAGGCTACAAGGATTACTAGGAAAACATCTTTTTGTTCATTCTTTTTCATCGTGCGTAGTCACCTTCTTTAGTACTGAGTTGTGTATACTCTTTTGACAGATGACGAGAACTAGAACTAATGTTACTGGTGGTAGAGAGGAGGCACTTCCCGAGGCAGTTGTTGAGGCCCCAACTAGAGGTAGGGGTAGATCTCGAGCTAGAGGTCGTGCTAGTAGTGCGACAGTAGCCAGAGGTCGTGGACGTGGAGCAGCACCAGTGAGAGGTCGTGCTAGAGAGGTCTCTACCGAACCTCAGATTGATGACATAGAGGACCAGGTTCCTCCAGATCCTGTAGTCACACCTTTGCTTCAGGATACGCTATTGAGGGTGTTAAGTGTGCTAGAGGGATTTTCTCAGGGTGGTGGTGCAACTACCACACCACATGACTCTCGTACTAGAGAGGGGGCTCAGACCCAAGAGCAGCAACAAGCTCCGGTTGCTCAGGATGCGGTGGGGCAACTACCAGTAGATCCCGCGGTTCATAATGATATTGCACCAGCAGTTGGGGGTCAAGTTGCATCGATGGTTGTTCTGACAGAGGATGAGCAGCGTAGGTATGAGAGATTTCGAAAGATGGACCCACCTCAGTTTCAGGGTGGGAAGAGCGAGGACGCTCATGAGTTTCTAACTACCTGCCGAGAGTTACTAGAGGTGGTTGGATTAGCTGAGTCACATGGGGTTAGATATGCTACACTCCAGCTTCGTGGACCAGCGAGAGACTGGTGGAGGACTTATTCGGGATGTTTGCCAGTTGGATCTCCTCCAGTGACTTGGGAGCAATTTGCTAGTGCATTCCAAGATCGTTTTGTCCCATGGAGCGTGAGAGAGGAGAGTCGCTTGAGGTTTGAGAGTCTGAGACAGGATGGTTTATCGGTTACAGAGTATGAGGAGCGTTTTTGCCAGTTGTCTAGGCATGCATTGGCCATTATTCCGAATGAGACAGAGAGGATCCGCAGATTTGTGAGGGGATTGACTTTCTCTATCAGGTCAGCTGTGTTTCGGGCATCTAGGGAGGGGGCTTCTTTTCAGTCCATTGTGAGCGCCGCCAAAGAGGCAGAATTGATGGAGAGAGAGGAGTTTGGGGACCCTAAAAGAGCTCGTATATCAGGACAGTTTCATGGCCTCATCTGGAGGTAGGGGATCACAGAGAGTGAGTGGTTCTTTTCAGCAGCGGGGGACCTATTCATGCATCTATGCCGACATTTGAGGGTGGCCAGACATCTAGGGGTTCTTATAGCCCAGGTCAGAGCTCGTACGGTTCACACAGCAGACCCTACAGGGCGAGGAAATTATAGTGGGTTTTCAGGGTCCACACAACAGTTCCCAGGTCAGAGATTTTGTTTTACTTGTGGAGATCCCGATCATCTAATGCGGCAGTGTACTTCACAAAGGGGTCGTGGTGGGCCTCGACCTAATTCTTCATTCCAGACTAGACCACCAGCACCACAGGGTAGAGGTCGTGGCAGAGTTCAGTCAGGTAGAGGTGATAGAGTTTCTAGTAGTGGTGTTGCAGCTCAGCAGAGTGGGGGTAGAGGTACCACCCAGGATAGAGGTGGACGAGGAGGCCACTGCTATGCTTTCCCCGGGAGACCTGAGGCGGAGACCTCCGATACTGTTATTACAGGTATCATCCCAGTATGCCATCGACCTGCGTCTGTATTGTTTGATCCAGGTTCTACATTCTCTTATGTGTCTACGTATTTTGCTGCTAAATTTGATATGATATGTGATAGCATGACTGTACCTATTCGTGTTTCTACACCCGTGGGTAAGCCTTAGTGGTGGATCGAGTGTATCGATCCTGTCTTGTTTCTTTGGCTGGGTATGACACTTGGGTAGACTTAATCATTCTGGGGATGGTGGACTTTGATGTTATCTTGGGTATGGATTGGCTTTCTCCTTATCATGCTGTCCTTGATTGTAATGCTAAGACTGTGACTTTAGCAATGCCTGGTGTTCCGAGGGTTGAGTGGAAGAGTGTTAGTGGTTCTTATCCTAGAAAGGTCATCTCTTTTATCCGTGCTCAGAGATTGGTGGAGAGGGGGTGTTTGTCTTACTTAGCTTTTATTCGGGATACTAGTGTTGAACCACCTTCCATGGACTCTGTTCCCGTGGTTCAGGAGTTTCTCGATGTATTTCCTTCTGATCTTCCAGGTGTTCCTCCTCGATAGGATATCGATTTTGCTATTGATTTGGAGCCGGGCACTAAGCCTATTTCTATCCTCCATACCGTATGGCTCCAGCAGAGTTGAAAGAATTGAAGGATCAGTTGCAGATTTATTGAGTAAGGGTTTTATTCGCCCTAGTGTGTCACCTTGGGGTGCCCCTGTATTGTTTGTGAAGAAGAAGGATGGGACTATGAGAATGTGTATTGATTACAGACAGTTGAACAAGGTAACAGTGAAGAATAAGTATCCTCTTCCGCGATTGATGACTTATTTGATCAGTTACAGGGAGCATCATTGTTCTCTAAGATTGATTTGAGGTCTGGGTATCATCAGTTGAAGATTAGGGCATCAGATATCCCTAAGACAGCTTTTCGGACCCGGTATGGGCATTATGAGTTTCTAGTGATGTCCTTCGGATTGACTAATGCCCCTGCAGCATTCATGGAGTTGATGAATGGGGTGTTTCGACCATACCTTGATTCTTTTGTGATTGTTTTCATCGATGACATCTTGGTTTACTCTAAGACTGAGGAGGACCATGTCCGACACCTGAGGATTGTACTTCAGAGGTTGAGAGAAGAGAAGTTGTATGCCAAGTTCTCAAAGTGTGAGTTCTGGCTTACTTCTGTGACATTCTTGGGACACGTGGTGTCCAAGGAGGGTATTAGAGTAGATCCGGCCAAGATTGAGGCAGTTAGAGGCTGGACGCGACCTACTTCACCTACTGAGATTAGGAGTTTTGTGGGATTGGCAGGCTATTATCGACGATTTGTTCAGAGTTTCTCCTATTGCAGCTCCATTGACTAGATTGACTCGACAGATGTGGGTTTTCAGTGGTCTGATGAGTGTGAGGAGAGCTTTCAAAAGCTCAAGACTTTGTTGACTTCTGCTCCTGTGTTGACTCTACCTGAGGAAGGTGTAGACTTTACTGTGTATTGTGATGCTTCAGGAGTTGGATTAGGTGGTGTGTTGATGCAGAAGGGGAAGGTGATTGCTTATGCTTCTAGGCAGTTGAAATCCCATGAGAAGAACTACCCTACTCATGATCTAGAGTTGGCGGCTGTGGTATTTGTACTTAAGTTATGGCGTCATTATTTGTATGGAGTGCATTGTGAGATCTTCACTGATCATCGGAGTCTTCAGTATATCTTTAGCCAGAGGGATTTGAACTTGAGGCAACGGAGATGGCTTGAGTTGCTGAAGGACTATGATGTGACCATTCTGTATCATCCAGGAAAGGCCAATGTTGTGGCCGATGCTCTGAGTAGGAAGACTCCTAGCATGGGGAGTCTTGCAGCGCTTAGTATTGAGGAGAGACCATTGGCTAGAGATGTGCAGATATTAGCTAACAGTCTTGTCCGCTTGCAGATTTCAGAAGAGAGTGATGGGATGATTGCTTTTATTGAGGCTCGATCTTCTTTAGTTGAGCAAATTCGTGCACACCAGTTTGATGATGAAAAATTATGTCTCATTCGAGACAAGGTATTGAGAGGGGAAGCTAAGGAGGCTGTCCTTGATTCTGATGGTGTCTTGCGGATCGGAGGCAGAATTTGTGTGCCCAGGACAGGCGATTTGATTAGATTGATTCTTGAGGAGGCCCATTGTTCTCGGTATTCCATCCATCCGGGAGCGGCGAAGATGTATCATGATCTGAGTCAGCATTACTGGTGGTGTGGGATGAAGAGAGATATTTCAGACTTTGTTTCGAGGTGTTTGACTTGCCAGCAGGTCAAGTGTGAGCACCAGCGGCCTGGGGGGTGTATCTCAGAGGATGCCTATTCCTACTTGGAAGTGGGAGAGATTACTATGGACTTTGTTGTGGGTTTGCCTACCACAGTGGGTGGTTATGACTCTATTTGGGTGTTGTTGATAGGCTGACCAAGTCTGCCCACTTCATCCCGGTTCGGGTAAAGTATACAGCAGAAAAGTTAGCCGAACTATATATCAGTCAGATTGTGCGACTACATGGAGTTCCTATTTCTATCATATCAGATCGAGGTTCACTATTTACTTCTCATTTCTGGAAGGCATTACAACATGGTCTGGGTACTCAGTTAGATATGAGTACGGCATTTCACCCTCAGACAGATGGTCAATCTGAGCGGACCATTCAGGTATTGGAAGATATGCTTCGAGCGTGTGTGATCGATTTTGGTGCTAGATGGGATCGACATTTACCCTTAGCGGAGTTCGCCTATAATAACAGTTATCACTCTAGTATGCGAATGTCCCCATTTGAGGCATTGTATGGTAGACGGTGTAGATCTCCGATTGGTTGGTTTGATTCGGCGGAGATGGACTCTTTGGATACAGACTTGCTTAGAGATGCTATAGAGCAAGTTCGTATGATTCAGTATAGATTATTGACAGCTCAGAGTCGACAAAAGAGATTATGCAGACCGGAGAGTTAGAGCCTTGGTGTTTATGGAGGGTGATCATGTTTGGCTTCGAGTATCACCCATGAAGGGTGTGATGAGGTTTGGAAAGAAGGGCAAGCTTAGCCCTAGGTTCATTGGACCTTTTGAGATTTTGAGCCGAGTGGGAGAGGTGGCCTATAAGTTGGCCTTGCCACCTAGTTTGTCGGCAGTTCATCCTGTTTTCCATGTCTCTATGCTTCGGAAGTATATTCCGGATGAATCTCATGTGATTTCACTCGATTCTGTGGAGCTGGGTCCAGACTTGACATTTGAGGAGGAGCCTATAGCTATTTTGGATAGGCAAATTCGAAAGCTTAGGACCAAGGAGATTGCTTCAGTGAAGGTGCAATGGAAGCATCGATCAGTGGGAGAGGCAACTTGGGAGACAGAGTCTGACATGCGTGCCAGATATCCTCAACTTTTTGAAGCATCAGGTACTTTCTTTTACTTTATGTTCGAGGACGAACATGATTTTTAGTGGTGGATAATGTAATGACCCGGATGTCATTTTTGGAAATTTTAAATATTAGTGTAACTTGAGTTAATTAATCGATAGTTTATGGGCTAAAGTGATAATTTATTTAAGACCCTATACCATTTAGACTATATTTAATAAAATATGTAGGTAAAACCTATCACTTTTAGTACATAATTAATTCAAAAAAAAAAAGAAATAAGAAAAGAAGAAAAGATCGAAGGCTTGGCGGCCGAAGGGAGAATTGAAGAAAAAAGCTGCGCCATCATCCATCAGGTAATGCCAAACTTTTTTTATATAGATGAATTGGAAGTGAATATAATGTTGCTATAAATGTTAATTGGGTTGAAGGAAAAAAAAAATAAATAAATATAATAAATAAATCAAAAAGGGGTGGAAGTTGTTAATTTGTTCAAAGTGTTTTATTTGAGATGAAAGTTTTAACCAATCATTGGCTAATCACATTGCCAATGATTGATACATAGTAGTAAATGTCATAAGAGGATTATCAATAAAGTACTGTAAGATATAATATTTGGGTCATGTTGTCGTTGCCATTTTATTTATTTTTTTGTAATCAGTGGCTTCATTATATTAATATTTAATTCTTTTTATATATATTATAAATTAAGTTCCAATGTATTGTGTGTATAAAATTATTTTTAATTGGTGATATTGAGATTAAACCTTAGTCTTGAAATATGAAAAAAAAAAAAATATATAGTTGAAATGTTAGTTGGCATCAAGAATTACGAACTTGATTATAAATTTGGGGTGAATTTTTAGGTCAAGATTAAACACACAAAGTGTGAGTGTTGTTAGTTCTGAAACCTTATTGTGAATATATATACTTGCATAGATTGCATCGATTTGGAAGCTCAACGGAAAGGGAAGGCTCAAGTCCCAGAGTGATTATTAGAGTGATTAAGGCAAGTGGATTTCTAAACCTTGTTAAGCGTATGAAATTCGTGTATTTTCTTGTGTGATGTTGAGAATGATTTGGAGACTTGTTGCTTATTTGTTGGTGTTGTATTCCTTGTTGTAAATTGAGCTTTGGTATCAAAATGGTTATCTCCTCATTTTTCATTTGAGCATGTAATTGCATTGTACTTGAGACATGGTTGTGGTAAGAGGATGTACCATTTCGAGGGTCGTATCGCGCGCCGCGATGGATATCATATTTCGAGGGACGTATCGCGCGCCGCGAAGGTTACTATTATCGAGGGTCGTGTCGTGCGCCGCGACAGATGCATGGACAGATATGTCCCCCATGGGTCCCGGACTGAGACAGCGGGTGTGTATCGTTAGGGAAGACATGCATCACTATACTTGACATTGCATCTCATGGCATTACACATCTATTATTGATGAACTTGAACATGTGTTTTGTTGATCTTGTGAGTGTTTCTCTGTTGAAGCTTGTGACTGTTGAATATTGTGTGGTTATTGAGTTGTGTGTTTGGTAAACTGTAAACTATTAGACCGTAGCGTGGAGGTTTAGATATGGTGTAAGAAGTGCCCGTATTTTGTTCACTTAACTTGTGTTAGAGGTTTGCTTGTTGGGTACCGCGTGGTCTGGTACTCACCACTTGCTCTACAAATTTTTGTAGGATACGAGCCTGGATCTTCGTGATACTTGTCATTCTTTTCGTTTCCGAGGCATCTTGTGGAGGATTGTGAGGTAGCTGCTTGTCATCTCAGCGAACTTTCCTACTCCAGTTTATGACTTTGTTTTTACTTGAAAGACAACTTCATTTAGACTTCTATTTTATTCAATTCTAATATTTACATTAGAGGCTTGTGCACGTGACAACCTGATTTTGGGGATTGGATTAATATGACTTGGTTTCATAATAAGAATTGTTGTTGGATTGTCATTTACTTCCGCACTTTGTTAGATATTTGGTTTTAGGCTGACTTGTCTTGGTGGGATAAGACGAGTGCCATCACACCCATTTTTGGGTCGTGACAATTAAGTGTTTAAATGAAGTAAAATTAATTATAAATTTAAACATATGAAATGTATATATTAATTTGGTGTATACATTTGATGTGATAGTGTTGTTATTTCATGCAATGTATAAATTATCACATTTTTCCTTTTTTTAATCCTTCTAAGATATTAGCTTTAAAATATATTCACCAACTTAGAAAAATTAAGTAAATAATTTATGTTCTAATTTTAAAATAAATTAATTCATATTCATTGATAGAAAACTTGAGTTTTAAAAAAATTGAATAAGAATAGAAGACAAAATTACTTTATTTCTTAATATAAATGTAAAATAAAAAAATAACATATAAAATACAAAGAAAAAGTAATAAATTATGAGCGAATTTATATAATGGTACTATCTTATATCGATATTGGTCATGCAAAAATTAGTGACATGTATCAGTTGTTCAAGTTTGAAATAAAAAAGACATTTCTTAAATAACACGTACTAAAATGGAATCTCCCTAATAATGCGTACCAAAATGAATATTTCGTCCACAAATAAGTGAGGTATCCTAAACAGCGTTGAATACAACACAAATATTTTAAGATAGTTTGCTCATAATTATGTAAATTATAATTTTTATTTTTAGCTTTTTATGTGAAGAAATTTTTTTTCAATAATAAATATATATTTTTGTTCACTTCATATTTTTTCCTTCTATCTTTTATCCTCTTTACTAATATTATATTTTAATCTTTGAAAATTGATAGTCATATTTCAACAATTAAGAAAGTTTATATATTCAATTGAATGGGAGATACATAAATGTAAATAGTGTTTGTATAAGATAAAAATATCAACGACTTCAAGTAATCCTAGTAGTAAGTTTTGAATTTGTATAATATTTTAGAATGAAATAGACATAGTTAGCTTTATTTGATATAATTCACACATTTATTGATAAAGTGTCTGTTTTGATCGGTGCTTTAGGGAAGATTCCTTTTTTGGTATGAGATATTAAAAAAATGTCTGTTTTAATGTCAAATTCTTAATTACTCTATATATGTATTAATTGTGTAAATTTTTAAATTATTAACTAAACATCATATTTATTTTTATATAAAATAATTTATTTTTATATAAAATAATTTTTCTTATCTACTTATTGAATATCACATAAATTAATAGGTAATTAATTTATTTCTCAATCAACTAATCAAACTATCGTAATATAAGAATAATTATAATTTTAAAGTTGGATAAAAAATAAAAATATATTGAAGGCATGAAAATTAAACTTTAGGGGAGTTAAAATAAGATTTCAAAATTGAATAAAAGAAATAAACAAATTTAAAGATAAATATTTTAATTTTTTATAATATCATATTAAAACTAGTAACAAGTAGAAATGGACGGAGATAGAAAATTTTAAAGAAGGTAACATGGGTTGGACTTTGAAAGGAGTATAATTTACTACTCCATTACTTAAATCCACCGCTAAAACCTCCTCATATTCCTACATTGGGGCTCTACTGTCTGAATCTCCCGCAGATATCGCCTCAAAATGCAAGATCCGTCCAATCCAAACTCCAAGCAACTCAATCAGACGCCACCATTTTCCGCTACATTCAGGCCATCGCACCACCGCAGAGCTCACTCCGAGGTGAACTTCCGGCTGCCTGAGGATCTAGATCTGGTATCTGACCCATTCGATGCGTCTGCCGGAAGTTTTGAGGAGATCGGATCCGAGGATGATTTCTTCTCCACTTACATGGACATTGAAAAACTCGGCTCTGGATCCAACCCTACAGATGTTCCAGGGTTCAACAATGCCGGCGCTGGAAGTAGTGGACTGCTAGCTGACTGTGGTGATGGAGAAAGGAATTTCACCAGGCCTCGACACAGGCATAGCAATTCAGTGGATAGTTCCAGCTTGTTATTAAGTGAGAGTATTGAAGCTAAGAAAGCTATGGCTCCTGATAAGCTTGCTGAACTTTGGACCATTGATCCAAAACGCGCCAAAAGGTAGAATACTTCTACAGCTTTGACTCTTCAATTAGTTCAAATCGTTGAATTGTGAACGGTGATTTGGTGCTGAGGCTTTCCAAATACTTAAAACGTCTAATAGAATACCCGTATTGAAGAAAATTCAGAGTTAAGGGAACTCTTGAAGTAGATCTGCTTGACTCTATATCATGATTTAGTCCTCCATTGATTCTTTTCCTTAAAAAATGATTTACATTCAAAACAGCGTTTAACTAATCACAATATGCTTCTCTTTTTTGGAGATCCGAACATTTCTTATCTTTTAAAATTGATCTGCATTCCTTTGGTGTCAATGCACTAGTTGTTTGCTGTATAGTCATGTGAACTTGGAATATATATGAATTCATGGTATACAACATTAGAGACTATGTCAAATTGAGATGGAGACCTAGTGATTTAAAAGGAAAACTGCATTTCTGTAGAAGCGAATTCAAGACAAGTGCTAAAGCAAACTAACAATAGGATGTCAAAGATCTAGATGTGAAAGTCCTCATGCCAAGAAATGATGTGTTGAAGCAGCAAAATGCTTTGTTAGATCTGTGGCGTTTTCATTCCAAAGTTCCTAATGCGTGTTGACGTGAAAATTTTCCAGAACAGAGGTCAAAACAGTTATTTTAATTTTTATCAGAAATCGAGTGTTGATCGTTTCTCATTTTTTTCCTACAACCAGTGTGCGTGCTATATATTTTATTAAGGTTTTGTTTAGGAACTTGAACTATTAGATCGGATTTGGTTTGAACCATCTCATGAAAAGAGATTCTTCTTGTTTAGAGGTAGTTCTTACTTTGTACTATATTTGAGTTTGATCCATCTCATCAAAAGAGATTCTTCTGTCTCGTTCCGAAGTAGTGCTCTTCTTACTTTGTAGTGTATTTGGGTTAAACTGAAATGGAGCTTAAGCTTTACTTAATAGATTTTAGTGAAAAATGTAGTCTAATAGTTAATTTTAGTCATGTACTGTCTGTAAGAAGATTAGTACGTCCTAATGAAGTCAATGTGATTGTTCTTCTGGACTAGACAAGCAATTGGTTAGGTCTACAACTGGATTGAGTCTCTTTTGAGGTAACCTGCATATGGGTATTTCTGAACTTGAGTAGCTTCCACGAATCCTGATTTGTGAGTTTCTTAACACTAATGAAGTATCTTCTTGATGCTCTAGCTATACAATCTTACTTCATCAAAAAATGAATAACACTACTGAAGTATGAGATCATTGTTGTTTAGTCCATGAAAAATGTCAATGTTCTTGTAAAATTAACATAGTTTTAGCAACTAGTGAGCTTCGTTTGTCCCTTGTGATGTTTACACTTGGGATACATTCTTTTGTTGAAGTACTGCCATGTCCAAATTTAAGTGAACTGATGCTGTGTTCAAGTTCATTGTTTGATGAAGTGCTGTGTTCAAGTTCATCTTTTGATGAAGTGTCGTGTTCAAGTTCATTTTTTATTAAGTGTCGTGTTCAAGTTCATTTTTTATGAAGTGTCGTGTTCAAGTTCATTTTTTATGAATTGTCGTGTTCAAGTTCATTTTTTGATGAGGTGCAGTGTTCAAGTTCATTTTTTAATGAAGTGCCGTGTTCAAGTTCATTCAATTCATTCCCTAGAATATTTGGCTTGTAAGATGGTCATCTAGTAGGACCAAGAAATTAAAGTTCAAAAGGAAGATTCCCTTGGCTCAAATCAGGGGCATTTTTAGGAGAGCATGCTATTCCATGCCGAAATTTACTCGACTGCTCTAGTTTTGCATTCAACGCAATTTTGTTGTGATCCGAAAGTTTGGTTTGCTCATTTAGTATCACATTATTATTCCTCACCATAGCTTAAAGCCTGAATAGCTTACACCTGAGGCAAACCAATAGTCTTGGACATGTGATAATCCTCTGTTGTAGATTACACAGTTGGCAGTTATGATTTTGGAAACCGTAGAAATGACAACATTACATGGCATTTTGTCTGCTTTCTTGAAAAGCTCTCTAATCTCAGGATATTCTAGTGCTGAGCTTATGATCTCTAATGAATTTGGGTAGCTGCTCGGAAAAGATCATTTTACTTTTTCGTTCTTTTAGTAAGAAAAAGGAGTTCATGTGTTAAAGGGGGTCATGTGTTAACTTGAGCTATTAATGGAAAAGAAAGAAGGCAAGTGACAAATTTCTCGTGTTAGTTCCAGTTAGCCAAGTGTAAAATACATGTAGATTTTACTTCCAAATATAAAAGTAGCAAAGCTGCTTCATGGTATTACTCCCTCCGTCCGGTATTGTTTGTCATGGTTTCTATTTTTAGAGTCTAACTATAGAAACTTAGATTAACATTTTAAGATATATTTTTTCATCATATTAATATGCAAAAAAATTGCAATTTATAGTACTTTTCATATAATTTTAGAATATTTAATTTTTTTATTTAAAATATCGAATTAGTGTGATCTAATTCAACTTTGAAAATTAATCAAGTTGACTTTCAAAAAGCGCCACATGACAAACAATACCAGACGGAGGGAGTAATACTGTAGCCTCTTTGCATATTTCACTGGATAATGACATATTGTAAACACACTGTTTGACATTGGTAATGCCCTGAGAATGTGTGACACTAGTTTCATGGTAGTAAGTTACAGAAGTTATCCTGGAAATTACCATCAACAAGTGATTTGTAGACAACTTCTCACTGTGAGAAATTAAGGTTAAGAAACTTCATTTTTGATAAAAGGTTAAAAGGGAAAAGGGCCAAATATATTCCTGAACTATTCAAAATTGATCAGTTTACCCTCTGTTATGTTTTTGGCTCAAAAATGCTCACTGTTACCTTTTTTGCTCAAAAATTCCCTCTAGCTAGCAAATAGCTCAGAAATACCCTTCTTTCTAACAGTTATTCTAAAACTAAGAAAAATGGGTCAATGTTCTTTTAATTTATTTATTTATTGGGGGTGGGTGGTTGGATGTGTTAGACCCATAATAACATAGACAAAAATTTAAACACTTCCTATTTTAATGAATAAAAACGATCTCATATCACTTTTTTTTTCTTCTGGTTCCGTTTACAATAGGTGTGACTTTTTATTTTTAAACATGATATCACGTACCTTTTCTGACATAACTATTTAAAATTTATTTTCTCTACTTTAATACTACTGAATTTATTTTACTAACTCTATGAATTATATGGTAAACAAAATGAAATTCAATTATACCTTGATACGTGTATTACTTATCATAACTTCAAGTCATCCCACGTTCCAGTTGAAGGAATTATAATAGTTTTGACAGGAGAAGTAGAATAAATATTTAGTTGAAAAATTAATGCAAGTAGTTAAACTTTATATGAAATTGGCATTATATATAATTGTCATTATTAAGCTTATAATCTACAATATAAGTTTTTGCTCAAGTCTTCACAATTAAGAGCATTTTGTCCCAAACTTTAGATGGAGGGGAAAAAACTGTCTTATTTTGCATAGTTGAAGGGCTAAATTGGATCATTTTTTTCTTGTTTGAAGCAACCATTAGAAAAAAAAGGTATTTTTTTGACAAATTGAGAAAGAAATGTATTTTTGAACTATTTTGCTAGTTGGAGAGAATTTTTGAATACAAATTGTAGGTAAAACTTACCCATTTTGATTAGTTAAGAGGTATATTTGACCCTTTTCCCAAAAGTTAATATCCCGTAGCAAATCGTCATGCCTCCTATTCAAGAACTGGTGCTGATTATGAAATTGAAGTAGCTTATTTTGTCGGGCAATTTGTGCGCTACTATTTTGGAAAATAATTTTGAAGAAAACTATGTAGTTTGTTGGAACTACTAAAATGCCTCGTCTAAAGAAGCAGACATTTCCAAAAGGAAAATATGTCTCTATTTTACTGCAAGCCGTTCCAGTACTCTGATGCATCTAAGCATGCACCACTTAACTCAAAATTAATGTCATTCTACTACTGAGTTTGATGCACATACAACACCACGTTATGTTTCTGATTTTGAGAACATTGTACAGGATTTTGGCAAATCGGCAGTCTGCTTCTCGCTCGAAAGAGAGAAAGGCCCGTTACATTACTGAACTTGAGAGAAAGGTGCAGACCCTTCAAACAGAAGCAACCACTCTTTCTGCTCAATTAACCCTTTTCCAGGTACTTCTTCCGTTTCAATAACTTGCAATGTGTTATAAAAGTCATATGTTCATAAATCATGTTCTACTTTGTTAACAATGGGAATTATTGGTCTGTACACCATACCATATCCGCCATCTGCATAAAAAACCCTGATCAATGAATTTGAGGATGAGAAATTGCCATCGTCCATTATGTCTGAAAATTAGCCTTTTTTACACATGAGAACTAACTTCCTGCATTTAAATGATATTACCTTTTCTCAGTTACATGTGTAACAAAATAAGAGTCCCTTCCTCTGAATCAAGTATTCAATGCAATGGCAAAAATTCTTAAGTGTATTATGCTAATATATTCCCTGAAATAAACTGAATCTCATTGTGGGGAGGGGGCATATACTAAGGGGGAAAAGGTACATGCCTCAAAAAGTAACAGAAGATGTTTCGAGATGTTGGTTAGCGAATTTCCTTTATCTCCCTCGCAATAATCGATTTTCCTTTATCTTCACATCTGATAGTTCTTTCCTTCTGCAGCGGGATACAACCCAGTTTACTAATGAAAATACAGAGCTCAAGCTCCGTTTGCAAGCTATGGCACAACAAGCTCAGTTACGTGATGGTATGATTTATCTTGTCCATTGCCTTCCAGAATTTTATGTTTCTTGATCATTTTAACATCATCTTGAAACTTCTTCCACCTCTTGGTCGACAAGATAGATAGCGACACTGAGTCTACCGTTACTTTTCTAATTAAAAAATAGGAAGTCATAATGCTTGCTCTATCCCTGCTATTGAGATGATGACAATTTCAGATTATGTTGAATTTCATTTATCATGAGAACATTTATTAATGCTGTATATCTTTGTTATGGTGTTTGTACGATGCAGCTCTGAATGAAGCCCTGAAGCAGGAAGTGGAAAGACTTAAAATGGCCACAGGGGAAATGTCATCATCAGATGCATACAATTTGGGGATGCAGCACATTCCATATAACCAATCAGCATTCTTTTCGCATCAGCCACAATCAGGGGCTAGCGAATCCCAGAACATACAGATGCAGCAATTTCATTCCCTCCAGGATAGCTTGTTGACTCCTCATCGCCGTTTACTTGCAGGGCATGGACAGGGTCTCCCAGACACAATGCAACAGGATCCCCTAGGTCGTTTTCAAGGTCTGGATATTGGTGGCAGGGGTCTGCATCTTGTGAAAACTGAAACACCTTCCATTTCTGCCAGTGAGAGCAGCAGTACATTGTGATTGACTTGTGCAATCGGCCTTATTTATTGGAATTGTTCATAGACTGACACGTGTTTAACATCCAAAAACATGATATTCAATTTTATTTTTTTTTATTTTTTTTCCATTTGACTTCAGACTTAGGTTTCAGTAGCGGTTCCAGATGTTGTGATGTGTTGTTATTTTTTAGTTTGGTCAAAGTCTGAATCATTTCTTGTGATTTATTGGTGTAACTTTAAAGGAAGGTTGTTACCACTGCGTATTAAATGGTGTCACTGTACTTGGTGTCTTTGAGTCTTTAAGTTGGCATTAGCTGAAAACTTTTTATTAGTTTTTCAACAAATTATACTACTTCTTTTTTCTGCTTTGGAAATATTGTTTTATGCAGAACCAATGATCTTATGATTGATTGTCCCCTCAACTTTCAGGGTAACTGTTGTATGCCTACTGATACTATTCTGTTATAACTCCCACTTCTAAGGCAGAAAATGGATAAGTTTTTTGGAGGTCATAATGTATGAGTTGGAGTAGAGCTAATATGGTTAATGCAGGGTTCCCTGTTCACTAGCTAGGTACAACTTTTGTCGCTAATTTTGAATTTTTAACGGGCGTTTTATCAAATCCCCTAGGTTATAGAAAGTTGACCTTGTTTCTTTCAACTCCAGTGAAAAAAAATAAGATACTGTAGCAAGTACTATTCAATTGAGGAAATAAAGAAAAAAAAAGGGCAGGGCAGTAAATTAGAATATTAATATTTCACTTAGAAAGTTACTCATAAATTTAAATGATATTTTCACTAAATTTTGTTAGGAAGTAGAAAATATGAATGATTATTCGTTTTTTAATCCATCTTGTAACGTAAGCAGAAAGGCAGATGTTCAAAAGAGTAGAACGAGTTGCCTGTCATAGGTATGGCCGAAATTGGCTGATAACCCAAGAAAAAAGCAGCTACTTGATTTCTGGGTGAAATGCATGAGAAATAGATGTACCATATATTACTGAATATAGAAAGTTTTCATCATAAATAAGTGAAAACAAAAAACTAACTATATGAGTGATAAACCACAGAAATGCACATGGCAGACGTCTGATATATATATATATATTAGTTGGTTCTTCGCTTTATAGATCAATAAGATTCCTTTGAGCTATATACATCATTTTATGGTGTTGATTCCAATGCTAAGATTCAGTCCTATAGTCAGACATTCTACTAACTTCTTCTCACCTTACATATATATATATATATATATATATATATAATATATATATATATATATATATATATATATATATTATTTCCCCTAACATCACTATTATGTATTTATTTAAATTACTTCTATTTAAACAAAAGCATATTTTGCATAAACTATTCAAATATTATCAAACACATCACGTATTAATAGTAATTTTGTAATTAAATAACACTTAAAAAATATAACACGAAAATAAGGAATTTTTCTTTTCATAACAATGCAAAATAATACATAATTACATAAAAATATGGGTTGCATACCAATTCATTTTGGACAACCATACCGTAACTCCAAAATGAAAAAGAAAACCATAAAATCATAATCTAACATAAGAAAGATCTAAAGAAATATATAAGTCATATCTTATACTGTTAATTAACAGTTGAATTATATTCTAAGAAAGCTTCTCTTCTAATTTCAGAATGAAGCTATTTATTCTTCTCCTCAGTTAGCTTCTTAACAACTTGTATTCATATCATAAATCTAAGAAGAAAAAAAGAGAATACTAGATGATAGAAAAGAAAAGAATGTGATGACTAAGGAAACAATTAACAGGTATTTATAGTGATATTTGATTGTCTTTTCACCTACCAAATTTTTTTAATGGTGCATATTGAATCATGATAGATAAATTTATTTTAGTTTCAAAATTCAAAGAATCACAGAATTTGAAGAGTTTCACACATTATTGTTTCATGATAGATAAATTTATGTTAATTTCAAAATTCAAAGAATTACAAAATTCAAAGAGTTACATACATTATTTTTTCTACTCTAATTTAATTCAACCTAATCAATATATATATATATAAATGAGGATCTTCAATCAGCCTATGTGGCATGCCTCAATGATGAGAAAAATATATATATATTTTTTTAGAAAGCTTTTTAGATTATTTCTTTTTACACAATAATATTATGTGTATATATATATTACTATTAATAAGTTTGTTAATGAGCATTACACCTCTTAACTCCTAACCTTCATATTCATAACCTTCAAAATATTTAATATAAAAATTATAACTCCTAAATATTACACCTATAAAAACCCACTTTGAGATATTCCATGATGGTCATTTTTATTTTTATTTTCCTTATTCTTCATTTTTATACCTTTGATTTGTTAATTTTTTTTGTCTTCTTTAATCTGATTTTTGCAGGAGAGGATGTATAATGAAAAATGTTATATATTTGCATATTTTAATTTTGTGAGGTAAAATGATTTAGCATGTGTAATTATCATTATCACTTTTGTTCTATTGTAATTACATATATATTTGATATTATTAGTTGGGTTGTTGATGATACAAATCATGATTCTTTTATAGAAAAAATAATATGTTCATTTTCTTTTTTGCTTCTCTTTGTAGTTTTTTGAGATTTTTTTCTTAATTCTGTAGTTTCTACCAACACTGATTGTCTTTATTCACTTTGTAAATTTGAAGAATCGTATATTTTAAAAAAATTTGCTTGATTAGTTAATTACTTTTATGTATGTTTGTTAGTAGTTGTTTGGATTGTTTATAGTTCTCCGGTTTAAACCACTGATGTAATAAGAGTTTATTGGTTCCTTATCAGATTAGTTAGTTAATTGAAAAAACGTCAATATATCTTATTTCTGATTTCGTCTAACAATATCCTCCTCCTCACTAGCTAAAAATGTTATACAAATATATAATAAATATAAGTAATAAAAAAGTAATATATTATATCCGAAATATAAAGTAAATAAAATACTAAATATTAAATTCAAATATTGTATAGCTAAGAATCAAATAAATCGATTCCTGTTACAGTTTCGTACCTCACAATCACATAACAAATATATGGTAAAAATACATAATTTTAACGTTGCATTATTTTTTTATTATTTATATAAGAAATTTTTTATTGGCCAAATGTTTCACAATTTTGAGAATTTAATTAACAAAAAATAATATTTTTTAATTTTATTTTAAAACATTCGTATGATTGCTTTTTTTTTTTTGATAATTTCAAAAAAAAAATTATTCCTTTTGACTAACTTTTAATTCTATATCCCTTTTTAAATTTATTGTAATTAACTTTTCTCTTAATAGATATCTCTCCTATAATATAAAATAAGAGAAAAAGTATATATTGTTCAAAATAATAGTAATTACTAAAAAATGTTTATTATTAGAAGCATATTATGAGACTTTTATTAATTTGAAATTTCTAAAATGAGGTAAAAAAAAATATGTCATATAATAAAATAAATCATAAAAATGTTGGAGGATTTTACTTAAACGTATTTTTGTTTATTAAAAAAATATGTCACATTTTTTGTTTATCTTTTTTCTTATTTTTATATATTTATTTTTAATTTAATTTTTATCATAAACTCACACCTCTTCATCTTTCAAAACCTCTATACTTAATTAATACTTATTAGTAATACCTATAACTTTCAACTTTATACCTTCATAACCCCAAATTACTTAATGTTTAAACTTGTGACATCTTATAAGCACATCAAAAAAATATTTCTAACCAAATATATATGTTTAGCTTAATTGTCCTCTACTTTAATCTTGTAATGCAAAATCTATCGACAAAGACTTCTTTGTATAATTATTTTTACTTCTAATAAGAATGATATAAAATAAGAATATAAAAGAGAATAATTGATTTGTTTTTTTGCATGAAATTATAAGAGCAAGATCATTACTAAAAGTAAGACAAAAACAATTCTTGAAAATATTAAAATGTATTTGTAGATACGCTTAGTGGAGGGAGATAATCAAAATTATTATGAAGTTATTTTTAAATTTTAAATAAAATATGAATCATGAAAAATATAATAAAAATTAACTAAGAGTATTCATTTAAATATTTTGCTTAAATTAATAAAAAGCTTAAGACAAGCTAATTTGATTATGTTAAGATTTGATGCTAATTGTTACCGTTTTACAAAAAATATATATAAATAGTAAAAATACTAAAGATGAGCAAACTTCATTCTCTTAATTACGATGCTAATTATTTGTGTTTTCTTAATAGAATTAAATAAGCAAAGACTAAAAAATAAAAAATAAAAAAATAAAAAAGGGAGACTAATAATAGCGTTGAAATAAATTTAAAAAAAAATTAGAATTATAGAAGAAAATTTATCAAGGAAAAAATTAATACAGATAATCATTTCAAATATACTTATTACTTAACCATTCATCCTCCATTATAATGATTCGTAAAATTTACTTAACCTTTTCTCCTACACTTTAATTACAAGAAAATATTATTTATTGTTAATAATTATAAATATTCATATTATTTTTGAATTGTTTTTTTATGTTTACTTTATTCAGAAAAAATTCAAGAGTCTAATTATAAGTTTTTAGTAGATATATAAGTTTTTTTTTAATCTTAACATAAAACCTTTTATCATTCATCTATAATTGTTCATTTATTACTTATTTTATTATGCATTTTAACAATAATATATTATTTTTATGTTAATTCTATATCACTAAAAATTATTTTACCGAACTAAAATCATGTATCACCCATTTTCTTCAAAGAATCAATATATAGAGAACTTTATATCTTAATATATAAATATTGAAGTACTTTTTAAGTCTTCAAATTATAGATAGCTTATCTATTACGAATAATTTTTCATATTTCTAAGTCTGTTTTTTGAATTTATTACTATTTTAATTCTTTTGATATTTTTTTAAAAATTTAAAAGACTAAAAATCTCACTTTACGTTTTTAACAAAACATCAAAGTTAACCATATTTAATTTTGAGAACTCATTCAAATGGATAATAAAGTCACAAACTCTTAATCATATATTATAGCTAACATAAAAGAATAGATACTATTCAACCAAAAAAAAGTATAGGTATTTGACCGTACAAATATTTATTTTAAAAAACAATAAATTCATATATTGAGTTGAAATTACAAAGCTAAATGATAAAATTTATTATTAACTAATTTATTTGAATTTAAAAATTAAATAAAAATGAAAACTTTTAGACACCGCGCGTAGCGCGGCGAAGTTTACTAGTTAATTATAATTTTAATGTCATAACTAAAACATTAAAGTGTAGTTGTTGGACTTCATATTTTATCATTATGTAATTAAATATTAGTATTTAAAAAATAAATTAATTTATTTTAATTGGTGGAAGGGCAAAATGGTAATTCAACTTTTAAGGTTAGAGCTTCCCACTCTTAATAATATATGATGATCGATCGTATAGTCATTTCAAATTTCTTATCATGACTTTTACTCTAACTAATCTCTCACAACCTTTATGGATTTCATGAATAAAATTATACCTCAATGTCATCGACAATATTCTAATTAATTAAGAGGTACTTCAGACTCTCAAGGAAATCCTTTACTCATCGTTCCAATATCAAGTGTTAGGGTGAAAAATCATTGAGATTCTGGATTGTCATGTTAAATAAAGAACTAAAGAGGTAATATTAATTAAAATCTTATGAAGGAATCAATTAGTATACTTAAGTTTTGCCTATTACATATTAAGCTCCAATTTCTGCTTCAACTTCACTACTTTTAAATATTAAAGAGAAATGTCAAAAATATACCTAAACTATTGAAAATGTGAGTTTCATACCTAAACAAACACTTTTTAGTTTGAGAAACACACCTCAGTGGTGTGTGTAGTGCACTCTCTTTTATATGAAAAAACTTTGACACATGACATTCTACATAGAGAAAATATTTTATCCAGATAAAAATTAAACAATAAAAAATTAATATTAATAAAGAATTAAATATTACTATCCATATAAAAAATAAAATTATTTTCTTATCTCACTCCACCACCTCCTCCACGTATCCACCCTCCCCGTGATAACCCCCATCTTTTTTTTTTAAAAAAAAAATCATCTATAAAATATTTTTAAAAATTTCATATTTCCTCCCCCTCCCTCGCAATAGAAATTGATATTATTTTATTTAAGAAAATCTACACATCCTATATAATTTTTCGCTCCTAATTTTTAATTTTTTTTTACGTTTTTCTTATTTTGTGTTAGATATGCACGTACATATATTTTTACAAAAAAAAAATCTACTAGTGTACCGAATATAACATAAACAACTAAAAATATAAAAAGTCTTGTGGCAGTAAGTAAAAAATATTTTCGATATGTATATCTAAACACTGGGGAAAAAATTGAAAGCGGAGGGTTAAGTGGGATAAATAAAATTATATTTTTAAGAAAATAAAATAATATCTAAATTAGTATTTGATGATGGGGAGGAGATGAAGTAAAAAATGATATACTTTTATAAAAGAAATTTAAACAAAATAAAAAACTTTAAAAGATGGTGTGGGGTAAGAAGATTATTTTACATTTTATTTTATAAAGAAAATATTATTTTTTTATAATAGTTTTCTAATTTTTAATTTTAACTAATATTAATAATTTATTTATTTTTTGTAAAGGTTGAATATTTTGTCAATGTGGAGCGTGATGTGGAAATTCTTTAAAATAAAAGAGAGAGTATATTACACATACCATGATGAGAGTGGTATAAAAGAGAGAGGTGTGTTTCTCAAATTCAAAAGTGATAGTTTAGGTATGAAACTCAAATTTTCAATAGTTTAGGTATGAAACACCAAAAAAAAAAGTATAGCTTAAGTATGTTGTTGACATTTATATCAATATTAAATTATACGGTGGGCATGTCCAAAACATTTATAATTTCCATCCTATGCTACATACCCTTTATGAAAGACTTTTGAATTCTGCGTTTTATACTATGTATATACATGATACATCAAAATGTCATTTGCTATTATGGTGCTAAACATGTCACATAACAAGTTTTTTTTTTTAATTATTTTTCATCGTTGTTCGAAGCCTACATAGGTGTTCAAACTAATTCAGAGCGCACTTTAAAGGGCCCATTCGGATTGGCGCTCTCAACAAGATTTTCTCCATATCCAGAGCTCGAATTCGAGATCTCTGATTATGGGTGAAGCATTCCCACCAGTGCACCACAATATAAAAAATAATATTTTTGAAATATTAGATCAAATTACCAATAATGAGAGTAAGATACAGTTGAAACAAAGAGAATGTGAATGATTTTCTTGATCAATAAAAGTAACTCATACTTAATCGTAGTAACTAACAAAGTATTGTACTCATACATTATGTACACGGATAATATAAAAAACGGAAAAGGGCCTAAAATACCTTTAAAGTATTGAAATTGGTATAAAATTACCCTCCATCCACCTATTGGCTCCAAAATACCCTTCCCACCCACCTATCGGGTCTAAAATACCCTTGTCATCCACCTTTTGGTTCAAAATTAACCACTTATTTAACGGTTTTATATTTAAACTATTTAAATATTTTTAAAATTACGTGGTGCTCAACTATTTGATATAATTTAACTTATTTGTATAATTTATCAACTATTTGTTATATAACTTATTTGTATAATTTATCAACTATTTGTTATAATTTAACTTATTTGTATAATTTATCAATCAATTATTACCCATCAATTACTAATTAAATTCCTCTTAATAAATCCATCACATTATTATGCAAGCTACTGCCAATTGAGTGTTTTTAAAAATTATAGAAGTAAATTATCATACATTCAAGTGACATAATAAAAATCACCGATAAACTTAAAAGTCTGACTATGTTCATCTTAATATATTCTTACGTCTCAATTATGTGATGTTACTTCATAGGTAACTTTTTTCAAAATAATATATTAAAGGTTTAAAACAAATCATAATAATTATAAAATTATATTTTAAAAAGTGCATACGGGATGTATTACTTATTTACCTTTAATAATAAATTTCTAATTCAATTTTTAAAGAAAATGTCCTCCTAAATAAGAGGCTCAACCTAAATTTAATTGGGGTTTCGATTCTGACTCAAATAATTTTGGATGTCATTTTCAGGAATCTATAATTTCATTGTGTTTTAGTAGTGTTTATGACGATTTTGATATTAGAATTGGATTATTAATTGAGTGAGGTTTAGTTAGTAATCAGTGGGTAGTGGGTTGGTTTATAAATTATATTAATAAATTAAAATTATAATCAATAGTTGAACGCCAAGTATTTTAAAAAATATTTAAAGAGTTTAATTTTGAAACAATTTAAAAAGTGGTCAATTTTAAACCTAAAGGTGGATGACAAGGGTATTTTGGAGCCAATAGGTGGATGAAAAGGGCATTTTGGAGCCAATAGGTGGATGGAGGGTAATTTTATACCATTTTCAATACTTCAAGGGTATTTTAGGCCCTTTTCCGTATAAAAAATTTAAACCTTTTAGTACATTTTAACTCGTTATTAGTAGGTAACATGGCTTTATTTCCAAAAACAATCTACGTTTTATGGATGATTTCTTGTACTAGAAGTTAAATGACATAATAAATAAGCATGCATTTTAATTTTACCTCAGCTAGCATCATGTCCTCTAACTTTGAATATGCATAGAATATCTAAATACTTAAACTTGTACAAAATTGAATAAGTAGACATATAGATCTTACGTGACATACTACATACGGAATGCCATGTAGACGCAAAATGATCTAATAGCATGACATATTATATGTCTACTTATTTAACTTTACACGTTAAAAGACTGATTTAAATATTATCTCAATTTAAATTAGTTGACAAAAAACATCTGTGTTTGGGACATGCATGTAGGGGTGCTTGTGGTTATGGCAATTTGTATAGCCAAGGATATGGATTTGGCTGAGCCAGCCTTCTTGTATATAGCTCAATACAGAGCAGGAATTGTCCCTGTTTCTTCCGAAGGTGAACTTTCATTTATTTATTTTTAAAAAAAGGAGGTCAAATATTTTGACAAGGAATTTCTTTTTTTTTTCGTTACCACTTAGCTCATTGAAAATAAAGAAATTTTTCAAAATGTTAATATTTTAACATTTAAGAGGGCTCATTAGCAACACTTTTAATATTTAGTAGAAATGTCAAAATTTAAATTTATTATGTATCTTATTTATGTTTTTATTATTTGTTTTTATTTAAAGAATTGAATTATTTAATAACAAAAAGGAGAAAATCAAGGGAGATAATATTTAGAAAAAAGTTAAAGATCACTTAATTTTCTCATCAGTTACATTTTCAAATGAAACTCAAACTTTGTTCTTTTTTTTCTCCATAATCATAATCTTTTTTTATTAGTTTGTATTCATTCCCATAGGTATGCCAAATGAATCTATAGTTATTTAAGAAATATATTTGTATTCATATATTTCTTTTCATGTGTATTTATTTGTTTCTTCGAAAATCTTTATTTCTTATTCATTTCAATATGTATTTTATTCGTATTTCTATTTATTCTAGTTTTTATTTAGAATATTGTATAATAATATATAAAATACAAAAGAGTAGTACGATGAAAAAGTGAGATAATAGTTTTTAGAGAAGGAACATATCACTTAAATTCTCATCATTAACAATTCAGAAAAAAAAAACTCTTTTTTCATTCTATTAGATTAACTTTCCTTTGTTATGTTTTCATTTTAATTATATATCAATATTTTTTATATTTTATATGCTCACTTTACCATTCAAATTAAAATTGATTTTTTTCTTTCAAACTACAAATTGTATTTCGGTGATCAAAATTGTATTACTTGATTACCATATATATATATATATATATATATATATATATTATATATATATATATATATATATATATATATACACACTCATGATCCTTACTTCAAATTAACGATCATTATTTCGAACTGAAGTGTGCCATTATTGGGAGAGTCTAGCCAAAATTTTAAACATTTAAATTTTTTCTCATCGGATTCAACTGATAGGTAAATAAAGTAATTTTTTCTTATTTCTTAAAATTATTTTTCTTATATGTAATATATTTATATTATTATTTTTATAGGTATGATCAAATTCAAAATGCAGTGAATTATTGTACACAAATTGTAAATAATAATGTTATGGGTGATGAACGAGTTGGTGAGTTGCACAATGATAAACCTTTCGAGCATGGATTAACAGACAATGATGATATGTATGATGATGATGATGATAATGTGGATAATACACCTAATGCGTCAGTTGAAGATCAAAGTATTAATTATCATTCTACAGCGATTCCATACTTAGATCACACTGAAGAAAATGCAGAAGATTTTATCTACACGAGAGATGACTGTTCCATTCGAACGACACTTTGAAATTCAAACAATCCTAAACATATCCAGTCAGGTTCGATTGTTGAAAACTAAATATTTTGTAGTTATTTATTTATTTATTTATTTCATGTTAATTAATTTAATTTGTGTATGCAACTAAGTATGTTATTTATGAATAAGATGCAAATGAAATCTGCAGTAAGAGCATATAGTCTTGCTATTAAAAGAGAATTTCCTTGTGATCAATCCAAGATTAAAAGTTGGAAAGTTATTTGCAAGCGTCATGAGTTAGGGTGTGATTGGATGATTCAGTTTAGAGAGATTTCAAGCGGTATGTGGAAGGCGGGAAAAATGGTTGAACCACATACTTATCTTACAGATAACTATAAGGAGGATCATTTCAATTTGAATGATAACATGATTGTCACTTCATTAATATCATATGTTATTCAAAATCCACGCATAAATATTAAGATGATCCGTGACATTATCAAAGGAAAGCATCACTATACTCTTAGTAATAGAAAAGCACAAAAAGGTCGAAGAAAAGCATTTCGAACGGTTTATGGTGATTTTGAAAGTTTATCTAAGACATTACCTCGATACATAGCTGCACTACGATTATTCAATCCAGACATATTATTGGGTGGGAGCATCATTCTACAACAATGCAAAGTGAGCAAATTTTTAAATTTCTTTTTTGGGCTTTTAAACAGCGAATTGATGGTTTAAAAAGTTGTAGGCCGGTCATTTCTATTGACGGCACACATTTTTATGGTTTGTATGATATCAAACTGTTAATTGCGATTGAAATTGATGCGATGGAAATATTTTCCACTGGCATATGCTTTAGTTGCACGTGAGAGTTTTGAGTCTTGGTCATGGTTTCTCAAGTTATTATAGACACATGTAGTTTGTGAACGACAAGGAATTAGTCTTATTTCTGACCGTCATCAAGAAATCTTGTAGTGTGTTCGATCTTATGATTGGTTGAGTCCACCCAACTGTCACGACCCAAAACCGAGCCGCGACTGGCACCCACATTTACCCTCCTATGTGAGCGAACCAACCAATCTAACCCTTAACAATTCAAACATAATCAACAGAAAATAATGCGGAAGACTTAAACTCATTAATAAAAACCAATTCATTAACTATTAAAATTCAACATCTATTATTCCCCAAAATCTGGAAGTCATCACCACAAGAACATCTAAAATCAAATGACTAAACTAAGAGTATTTCTAAAAGCTAAAACAAGTAAAAGCTAGTCCATGCCGGAAATTCAAGGCATCAAGACTTGAAGAAGAAGATCCAGTCCAAGCTAGAAGCATTAGCTCACCCTGAAGAGCCGGTGTGACGAAGACTGGCTAGAATCACTGTTGAGTTGAAGACGACGGCACGTTTGCTGCACTCCACAAATAACAAAGAAGAAAACATAAAAATAGGGGGTCAGTACAACCACAAGTACTGAGTAGATATCATCGGTCAACTCAAAATAGGGAACAGTATATATCAAGTAATATTATAAAATCAACTATGATACTCAACATGTAGCAACAACAAGTACTATAATCATCAATAAGTACTACCAAATTCATCCATGAGGACTCACGCCTCAATACCATACTCATTTGGGAAATAGGTTCATTAGATTGAGTATATTAACATCTTTCAAGATTCATTATCTTTCTTCCTCTTGTGTCGGTACGTGACACTCCGATCCCCTACTACTATGTGTCGGTACGTGACACTCCGATCCCCTAATTCTACGTGTCGGTTCGTGACACCCGATCCCCTAATACTATGTGTCGGTACATGACACTCCGATCCCCTAAATCTACGTGTCGGTTCATGACACCCGATCCCCTAAATCTACGTGTCGGTTCGTGACACCCGATCCCTTAATTCTATGTGTCGGAACGTGACACTCCGATCCCCTAATCTCATTCTATCAATTCCTCAAGCCTTTTCTTATACCGAGGCATCATCATTCTCGTTACTTTAGTTCATCAAGCCTTCTTTATTACCAAGGCATCATCATTAAACAAGAGATTAGGGTTTTTTTCAAGATTTGGGATTCAATAACTTCATCATGCTCATATAATCACAATTACATAATCACAATTCATGCAAGCATAAAAATAAGCACATAGCAGGGTTTACAATACTATCAATACATATCATTCGCTATTAAGAGTTCACTACGAATATCGTAAAAACCATAACCTACCTCCACCGAAGATTAGCGATCAAGCAAGCAATTTCCCAAGCTTTGTTTCTCTCTTCCTCGTTCGATTCTCTCTTTCTCTTTCTCTTTGTCTTTCTAGTTTTTATATTCAAACCCTCTTTCTTTTACCCTAATTAGCATATAATTAAGAATAAAAGGTGGCAATAATAACCCACTAATTAACTTAAGGTTACCTCTTTTAACCCCCAAGTTAATTAGACTTATTAATATTAACCCTCTAACTTTATAATTAAAGAAGGAATAGTCCAAAACGTCCCTTAAAACGTGTAAAGAAATCCGACCCAAACTGGGATTACGCAACCTGTGACGGGCCGCCGTGCCTGCGACGGTCCGTCCTGCAGGTCGTCGCCAAGTTCAGAGACCCAAATTTCCACCAAGGGTCTGTGACGGTCCGTCACGCATGTGACGGTCCGTCCTGCAAGTTCGTCACAAAGTTCAGAGGGTCGATTTTCAGTACCCAATTTCAGAATTTCTAAGTGTTTTGAAACGAGACCCTGCGACGGTCCGTCGTGCCCATGACGGTCCGTCGTGGGGTCCTTCGCCTCAGCCAATTTTCCAGAAATAAAATCTGCTGCTCAAAACGACTAAACAGGTCGTTACAATAGATACCAATTTACCCATCGTTCGTCCTCGAACGATCACAAGAAGAAAAACAAGGGCGGAAAAGAGTATCTGAATCCGTAAACAGATATGGGTATTTTACTTGCATGTCAGTCTCCTTCTCCCAAGTGGCCTCTTCAACCGGTCGATTCTTCCATTGAACTTTGATGGATGCAATCTCTCTCGACCTCAGCTTGCGAACCTCTCTATCTAAAATAGCAACTGGTTCCTCCTCATAAGTCAAATTCTCATCAAGCAAGACTGAATCCCAACGGATGATGTAGTTTCCATCCCCATGGTATCTTTTCAACATGGACACATGAAATACCGGATGCACTCCGGACAGCCCTGGAGGCAAGGCTAACTCATAAGCCACCTCCCCTACTCGTTTTAGTACCTCAAATGGTCCAATATACCTTGGACTTAGCTTACCCCTTTTTCCAAACCGCATCACCCCTTTCATGGGTGAAACCTTCAGCAAGACTTGTTCACCCTCCATGAACTCCAAGTCTCTAACCTTTCGATCCGCATATTCCTTTTGTCTACTTTGAGCCGCTAAAAGCTTTTCTTGAATAGCTTTCACCTTCTCCAATGAATCTCTCAAAAGATCAGTACCCCAAGGTCTGACCTCAAATGCATCGAACCAACCAATGGGAGACCTACACCTCCTCCCATACAATGCTTTGAATGGAGCAATGTCAATGCTGGAGTGATAGCTATTATTGTATGAAAACTCCGCTAAGGGTAAGAAGTTATCCCAATGACCACCAAACTCTATCACACATGCACGAAGCATATCCTCCAACACTTGAATCGTTCGCTCAGACTGACCATCAGTCTGAGGGTGAAACGCAGTACTAAGGTCCAACCTAGTACCTAATTCCGCATGCAATGTTCTCCAAAACTTAGAAGTAAACTGCGTAACTCTATCTGATATGATGGAGAGTGGAACTCCATGCAGTCGAACGATTTCTGAGATGTAGATTTTGGCTAACTTCTCTGCATTGTAGGTCACCTTGACCGGAATGAAGTGCGCGGACTTAGTTAACCTGTCCACAATTACCCAAATAGAATCAAACTTACCCAATGTCTTTGGAAGACCAACCACGAAGTCCATTGCAATTCTCTCCCACTTCCATTCAGGAATGGGCATTCTCTGAAGTGTTCCTCAGGGCCTCTGGTGTTCATACTTTACTTGCTGACAATTTGGACATTTGGCCACAAAATCCACAATGTCTCGCTTCATTCTACTCCACCAAAAATGTTGTTTTAGGTCGCGGTACATCTTGGTTGCACCAGGATGTATCGAATATCTGAAACTATGAGCCTCTGTCAGAATAGTGGTGATCAAATCATCGATGCGGGGTACACATACCCTTCCCTTAATCCTCAAAACACCTTCTGCATCAATTATGGCCTCTTTAGCCTCTCCTTGCAAAACTTTATCTCGGATTCGACCTAGTTTCTCATCATCAAACTGTTTGCCCTTGATCTTGTCAAGAAAAGAAGATCTTGCCTCTACACAAGCTAACAATCCTCCCTTCTCATTTATTTCTAACCTCATAAGGTCATTAGCCAGAATCTGCACCTCTCTAGCCAATGGGCGTCTAGAAACTTGCAAATGAGCTAGACTTCCCATGCTTCCGGCCTTTCTACTTAAAGCATCTGCCACAACATTCGCTTTTCCCGGATGATACAGAATAGTGATATCGTAGTCCTTCAGTAGTTCCATCCATCTCCTCTGTCTCAAATTCAAATCCTTCTGAGTGAAGACATACTGTAGGCTACGATGGTCCGTATAGACTTCACACTTAACCCCATATAAATAGTGTCTCCATTGCTTTAGTGCAAATACTACCGCGGCCAACTCCAGATCATGGGTCGGATAGTTACGTTCATGCACCTTTAATTGCCTCGAAGCATAAGCAATCACATTCTTCTCTTGCATTAGCACTGCACCCAAACCTGAATAGGATGCATCACAATAAACGATGAAGTTCTTACCCTCTACTGGCAAGGTAAGAATTGGTGCAGTGGTCAACAAGGTCTTGAGTTTCTGAAAGCTTCCCTCACACTCATCCGACCATACAAATGGAACATTCTGCTTAGTCAAGTTCGTTAATTGGGACGCAATAGAGGAGAATCCCTTGACAAATCGGCGGTAGTAGCTAGCTAAACCAACAAAACTCCTTATTTTCTGACACGTTTGTAGGTCTCACCCAATTCTTCACTGTCTCAATCTTAGATGGATCCACCATCACTCCATCCTTAGAGACTACGTGTCCCAAGAAGGACACTGAATCTAGCCAAAACTCACACTTGGAGAATTTGGCATAAAGCTTCTTCTTCCTCAATAACTCTAACACCATTCTCAAATGCTCCTCATGTTCCTTCTTACTTTTAGAGTATATCAGTATATCATCAATGAATACGATCACAAAGAGATCCAGATATGGCTTGAAGATCCCGTTCATCAAGCTCATGAAGGCAGCAGGGGCATTCGTAAGACCGAAAGACATTACCACAAATTCGTAGTGCCCATATCTAGTTCGAAAAGCAGTCTTTGGCACATCCGTTGCCCGTATTTTCAATTGATGATAACCGGATCTCAAGTCAATTTTTGAGAAGACACAAGCACCTTGTAACTGATCGAACAAGTCATCAATGCGAGGAAGGGGATACTTGTTCTTAATAGTTACCTTGTTCAGTTGTCTATAGTCTATGCACATCCGAAAACTCCCATCCTTCTTCTTCACAAACAAAACCGGAGCACCCCAAGGAGATGCACTTGGTCAATGAAGCCTTTGCTCAACAACTCTTGAAGGTGCCTTAACTCTCTTAAATCCGCGGGAGCCATTCATAAGGGGGGTATAGAAATGGGGCGAGTGCCGGTTCAAGATCAATACAGAAGTCAATATCCCTATTTGGTGGCGTACCGGGAAGATCTGCAGGGAACACATCCAAAAACTCAAGGACTACTGAGACCGACTCAATCGAAGGTACTTGGGTAGTGTCATCCTTGAGATGTGCCAAGAAAGCTAAACACCCTTTACTAACCATTTTATTAGCACAAAGAAAGGAGATGATACGCACCGGATTGGAAGTGTAGTCACCCTCCCACACTAACGGATCTGCCCCAGGTTTGGCTAACGTCACAGTCTTAGCATTACAATCCAAGATCGCAAAATTCGGAGAAAGCCAAGTCATACCCAGAATTACATCAAAGTCAACCATTTCTAAGATAACCAATCTACATAAGTGTTACTCCCACAAAAGTCACCAAACAAGACCTATACACTTTTTCAACTATCACCAACTCACCCACCGGAGTAGAAACACGAATAGGCATGTCAAGTAATTCGCAATGTAAATTAAGACCATTAGCAAATGAGGAAGATACATAAGAAAATGTGGATCCGGGATCAAACAATACAGAAGCCATGCAATCACAAACCAAAAGATTACCTGTGATGACAGCATCCGATGCCTCCGCTTCAGACCGCCCGGGGAAAGCGTAACAATGGGCCCTATCGTTTGTCTGTCCGTTGCCCCTACCATGTTGTGTTGTAGTGGCTCCGTTTTGCCCATCACCTCTGCCGTTTTGGTGACTACCATTACCTCGACCACCACGTCCTCCCGAATAACGGCCTCTACCATGACCACCTCTACCTCTAGCTATCGGGGGTCTATAACTCTGTTTTGGAAAATTCCTCCTAATATGCCCAGTCTCGCCACATCCATAACACTCTCTAGAGTCAAGCATAGGTCTCTCAGAGAAGTGTTGACCGGTCTGAGGTGGACCCCCAACTACAGTCTGTAGTGAAGACTGAACGGGTCGAACTGAGTAACCTCCGGAACCCTGTCCTCTAGTGTAAGAACCATTAAATTCACCTCCCTTTCGAAACCTTTTTGATGTTAATGTCGTGGTGAAGTCATCTGACTTCACTCCTTCCACCTCTATCACAAAGTCTACCACTTCTTGGAAGGATTTTTCCGTAGCCGCTACCTGTAAGGCTGAAATCCGCAATTCTGACCTCAACCCCTTCACAAACCGGCGAATCCGCTCTTGTGGACTGAAGCAAAGTTGAGTGGCATACCTGGATAATGCACGAAACTTAGACTCATATGCATTAACCGACATCCTACCTTGCTCTATGCTCAAGAACTCATCCCTTTTCCTGTCCCTCAAAGTCCGGGGGATATACTTTTCCATAAACAGGCTAGAGAATGAGGCCCAAGTCATAGGTGGTGCCTCTGTTGGTTGACACTCAACATGTGACCGCCACCACATTTTGGCGTTCCCTTGAAACTGATAACTCACGAACTCAACACCAAACCGTTCTACTATACCCATCTTGTGTAGTAGCTCATGACAGTCAACCAGAAAATCGTAAGCATCCTCAGATTCAGCACCCTTGAAGACTGGAGGTTTCAATTTCAAGAACTTACTGAAAAGTTCATGCTGATCATTGTCATTATAGGCCCAGCAGTCAGACGTGGAAACGTGCCTATGTCCAATGAGGCATCCATACGAGGAGCCATAGTAGCCGCATGTCGTATCTCTGAAATCGGAGGTGTTGGTGCAGAAACCACTGGAGGTGCCTGACCCTGATCAGATAACCCGCTAAGATAAGCAAGAACCTGATTGATATCTCATCTCTGGGTAGGTTGGTGGTGGCAATTCCTCATTTTGCACTTGTTCATTCTCCCCTTCCTCACCCTCTCTTATCACCTCCTCAGTCGGTGGAGGAGTCACGCACTAGTATCAGATGGGCTAGGTGCTTGTCCTCTTCTCTAGAGGACGTCCTCCCACGACCTCTTCCACGGCCTTTGCCACTGCTCTTCCTCGAGCCACAGCCCCAGTGGCTGGCTCAGACGTTCTGTCTTGCCGGTGTTGGTGTTGGTGCAGTCGTTGCTCTAGTTCTAAACCATCTGCGAAATAAGTGAAGATGGTCAGATACCAATTTGTATCACCTAGATACCAATTGGATTCAAGTAGTAGCACGAAAGAAAGAAAGAAAGAATGGAATATTCCTAAAGTCTTATAGCCTCTCAAAGAAAAGTAAAGGCGTCCCCCTACCGTTCCTTAAGACTCTACTAGACTCGTTCTTTGTGATGAGACCAACGAACCTAATGCTCTGATACCAAGTTTGTCACGACCCAAAACCGAGCCGCGACTGGCACCAACATTTACCCTCCTAGTGAGCGAACCCAACCAATCTAACCCTTAACAATTCAAACATAATCAACAGAAAATAATGCGGAAGACTTAAACTCATTAATAAAAAACCAATTCATTAACTATTAAAATTCAACATCTATTATTCCCCAAAAATCTGGAAGTCATCACCACAAGAACATCTAAAATCAAATGACTAAACTAAGAGTATTTCTAAAAGCTAAAACAAGTAAAAGCTAGTCCATGCCGGAAATTCAAGGCATCAAGACTTGAAGAAGAAGATCCAGTCCAAGCTAGAAGCATTAGCTCACCCTGAAGATCCGGTGTGACGAAGACTGGCTAGAATCACTGTTGAGTTGAAGACGACGGCACGTTTGCTGCACTCCAAAAATAACCAAGAAGAAAACATAAAAGTAGGGGGTCAGTACAACCACAAGTACTGAGTAGATATCATCGGTCAACTCAAAATAGGGAACAGTATATATCAAGTAATATTATAAAATCAACTATGATACTCAACATGTAGCAACAACAAGTACTATAATCATTAATAAGTACTACCAAATTCATCCATGAGGACTCACGCCTCAATACCATACTCATTTAGGAAATAGGTTCATTAGATTGAGTATATTAACATCTTTCAAGATTTATTATATTTCTTCCTCTTGTGTCGGTACGTGACACTCCGATTCCCTAATTCTACGTGTCGGTTCGTGACACCCGATCCCCTAATACTATGTGTCGGTACGTGACACTCCGATCCCCTAAATCTACGTGTCGGTTCGTGACACCCGATCCCCTAAATCTACGTGTCGGTTCGTGACACCCGATCCCTTAATTCTATGTGTCGGAACGTGACACTCCGATCCCCAATCTCATTCTATCAATTCCTCAAGCCTTTCTTATACCGAGGCATCATCATTCTCGTTACTTTAGTTCATCAAGCCTTCTTTATTACCAAGTCATCATCATTAACAAGAGATTAGGGTTTTTCAAGATTTGGGATTCAATAACTTCATCATGCTCATATAATCACAATTACATAATCACAATTCATGCAAGCATACAAATAAGCACATAGCAGGGTTTGGAATACTATCAATACATATCATTCGCTATTAAGAGTTCACTACGAATATCGTAAAAACCATAACCTACCTCCACCGAAGATTAGCGATCAAGCAAGCAATTTCCCAAGCTTTGTTCTCTCTTCCTCGTTCGATTCTCTCTCTTTCTCTTTCTCTTTGTTCTTTCTAGTTTTCTATTCAAACCCTCTTTCTTTTACCCTAATTAGCATATAATTAAGAATAAAAGGTGGCAATAATAACCCACTAATAACTTAAGGTTATCTCTTTTAACCCCCAAGTAATTAGACTTATTAATATTAACCCTCTAACTTTATAATTAAAGAAGGAATAGTCCAAAACGTCCCTTAAAACGTGTAAAGAAATCTGACCCAGACGGGATTACGCAACCTGTGACGGGCCGTCGTGCCTGTGACGGGCCGTCGTGCCTGCGACGGTCCTCTGCAGGTCGTCGCCAAGTTCAGAGACCCAAATTTCCACCAAGGGAGGGTTGTGACGGTCCGTCACGCAATGTGACGGTCCATCCTGCAAGTTCGTCACGAGTTCAGAGGGTCGATTTTCAATACCCAATTTCAGAATTTCTAAGTGTTTTGAAACGAGACCCTGCAACGGTCCATCGTGCCCATGACGGTCCGTCGTGGGGTCCGTCGCCTCAGCCAATTTTCCAGAAATAAAATCTGCTGCTCAAAATGACTAAACAGGTCGTTACACCAACACATACCATAGATTTTGTGTTCGACACTTAAAAGTAAATTTTAATAAAAAAAATTGTAAATAGTGAACTCAAAAACTAATGTGATCGGCTGCTACTGAGCATCAGGAGAAAAAGTTTGTGCAACGGATGCAATAAATCAAAACATTGTCTCCTGCAGCATATGAATGATTAAATGAATTTCCTTTGGAAAAATGGACAATGTATAAGTATGGTGGTTGTAGATGGGGTGCCATGACGACAAATATGTTTGAGTCATATAATGATTTATTGAAAAAAGTTCGGGGCTACCTGTGACTGCCATGAATCGAATGACGTTCAAAGCTCTCGTTGATCATTTTATCGAAAGAAACAATCTTGCAATTGCATTACTTCAAAGTAATATGTCATGGCCTCTTGCGATAGATAAAAAATTTAATGATTATTATCAAAGAGCTCAAGGGCACACAGATATGATGACTTACAACACAGGTGATAGAGTTTTTGAAAAT
This sequence comes from Solanum corneliomulleri, assembly GCA_027704805.1. Lineage (NCBI taxonomy): Eukaryota > Viridiplantae > Streptophyta > Magnoliopsida > Solanales > Solanaceae > Solanum > Solanum corneliomulleri. The sequence goes on along the minus strand of JAKWIY010003057.1, from coordinate 34,354,211 downwards.
CTTACTTTTGCTCATGATGGTAAAGGTGGAAATGTCCACAAGGTTACTGCAAAAGGTGATAAATGTTCTTGTGGAAAATGGAGAAATTATCATATGTCTTGCTTGCATGCTATTAAATTTTGTGGACTTCGCGGAATCGATCCAAAATCTTATGCAAGTAAATTCTACAGTACAAAATATTACAAACGAACATACATTGAGACATTTAACCCAGTGGGTGATGAAATGTATTGGCCACCAGCTCCTTTTGACTTAATTGCAAATACTGAATATTCGCGGACAAGTGGTACGCAAGTAAGAAGCCGACTTAAGAATGATATGGATATAGCTCCGGCTCGCATGACTAGAAAATGTAGTGTTTGTAAGGAGATAGGTCACACAAAGGCACGATGTCCTACTCGATTTTAAATATTTTGTCTATGTTTTTGAGGTTAATGTATTTTTATTGTCTTGTTATTAATATTATGATATATCTTTATATTTATTTGACATGAACTTAATTTGTCTTGCTGCATTTTAAGTATTGTAAGTATAATATCTTTATATTATTATTATATTATTGATTTGAACTCTATTATAAAGTAATGATTTGACCTAATATAAAAAGTATTGATTTGACCTATGACATAAAGAAAAATAAATCCTGCAAACTTTCACTGCTTAAGAATCTCATTACTTTGTTCAAACTTGCACGAAACAACAAAATTTACACATTTCAAAATTCGAATCTTCATCCTTTTAGAATAAAGGTGCATAAAAATTATTCTTCTAAATCTGAATCTTCTACATCTTCATTTTCAAAATCTTCCTCATTTTGATAGTAACTGCCTGTTCCACATCTAGTTGATTTGTGTAGCCTAGATGTTCTCCGAGGTGAATTTTGTCTATTAAGAACTAATTTTTGTGAATCCCCAGCATTAAATCTTGAATCATCAGACACAGTTACCTATAATACAATACAATATAATATAATCAAATAAACATGCAATAAAATTTTTTAAAAAAAAATTATAAAAAGTTAAAAAAAATCTATGAAAATTATTATACTTACATTAGAAAAATTCAATCTTCCACCAAATAGAGAATTATGTATAGGATATTCACTCATACCATGTTGAATACCATATTTAGATCCACTAAATAGCGCAAAATCAGATATTGAAACTTGTGGAGTTACAAAACTAACTGATTCCTGACTAGAAAAATTAACATTAGTGTTAAAGGGCCTTGTAGAAAAATCAAACGCGGGATAATAGGCTCGGGAATCGCCACATTAGTGTTAGAGGGCCCTACAGAAAAATCAATTGTTTCACCAGCGCTCCTTCTACCTCGACGAGCACCGTCTCTCAGTGTTGTTTGTCGTGATCGGCGAGATACTTGTACTGGTGGTGGTTCATCGTATTTAGTGGGAGGATTGTAATCAAGAACAAATCTCAATCGCGTTCCCTGGAAGGTCGCATTCATTGACTCCATTAAAATACGAGCGACTTCCTCTGCATATTGTCTTATTTCATTAGATTGATTTTCATCATTTTCAATCATCCGAACTCGACGATACTGCATTTTATGACCCCTAGCCTATAATTATAAACAAATATTAATAACAAAAAAATTATTAAAAATTGACATAATAATTTAAAATTTACATAATATACATACTAATGCCTCATGTCTTCCCGCACGTGAATTGTATTCAATCAATTTATAACAAAATAAAAATTACACTATTTGCATGTGAATTACAATTCAATTGATTTACAACAAAATAAAAATGTAATATGTGACTTTGACACTATTTGCATGTGAATTGACACAATTTTTTATAAATGCATGTGGTTTTTTTTTTAAAGTTTGAATATTTGTAAGAATTTGACATGTCACTTTCTTTTTTAAGTTGACATGTGATTATCTTCAAAAATTTTATATCTACATATATATACATATATATATATATATATGTATATATACATATATGTATATATACATATATACATATTATAATATATAAGATAATATATATATCTATAATATATATATATATATATATATATATCGATATATATAGATATAATATATATATATATATAATGTATGTATATATACATATATGTTATATATACATATATATATGTATTATATATATATATATGTGTGTGTGTGTGTATATATCTATATATGGGTATATATATATTATGTATATATATATATATATATATATACATATACATATACATATATATATACAAATGTGACTAATATTATACAAACTATGACAAATAATTGGGAAAATTATATATAATAGCAAACTAATAACCTAAAATAAATGGAGTAGCTTGATTTAATTGTGCTCCATAGCAAACGTTTGCAAAAAATTGTCAGGCGCCTCTCTCCCAAATATCTCACTCGCCACTCTCCTCCAATCTCTCGCTCGCTTCCTCACTTTTTATACAAACACAAGTGTATAAAAATTGTTTCTAATTGTATAAAGAAGAGAATATTGTATAAATACATATATTTTTGTTCCCCTCGCTCGCCACTCTCCCAAGTCTTGCTCGCCACCCTCTCCTTTCTCACTTATACAAATAGAAGCGAAATGTATAAATCGTGTTTCTGTTTGTATAAAGCGTGAGAAAATTGTATATACACATGTAAGTACATATATTTTCGTCCTATACACTTATAATTATACAATAAAAATACTCTCATGCCCAGTTTCTTTTGTTTTTCTCTCTTTCTCATTTTATACAATTTTCAAATTGTATCTAATTTCTCTATTTCCCATTTTATACAATTCAATTCAATTGATATTCCTTGTCAAGTCTCTTTTTGTCTTTCTCTCTTTCTCATTTTATACAAATTCAAATTGTATATAATCGTTCTATACACTTATAATAATACAATTCGTTTTATACACTTCGTTTTTTACAGTTTTTCTGCCCAAGTGTCTTTCTCTTTCTTGTTTTATACACTATCTTCGTTTATACAATTTGCTTCAACAACTTGTATATGTATAGCGAATTATACAGTTTCTATGTTTGCTATGGAGCGCAATTATGCAAAATTTGCTATAGCATACAAATATGATTTTTTATTTGCTATAAGTGAAAGTCGCCCAAAATAATTAAGTAATATTAATTTACTTAATCGCGTAATTTCTCCTTTATAAAATTAACGATATTGGCCCAATATTGTTCTTTCTTTCAATATTGCCATTAATGGATGTTCTGCTTCTTTTTTCTTCCTTTCAATTTCGCCATTAATGATTGTTGTTGTTGCCTGTTTCATCTTCTCCTCTTCTTTCTTGTATAATCGGTGTATATTTTGTATATGGTTAAACTATATTCAGCTTTTTGATTGTATCATAGTATATAATCAGTGTATATAGGTAGTTGTATTGTATACTGAGTTTATACTTTCTAATTTTGACAAACTATATTGTATAGTCAATGTATATTTTTTATGACTTCTGGTTACTTTTTATGGAAACTAAAACATGTTATATCTGTTGTGAACTAATAACTTTATTGTATGTATTGAAAATTATCCGAGTAATATATCTAATCATTGAAAACTATAAACTAATTTAAAATATAGAGTATTAACAAAGTAGATTATAATTAATATCTTTTATGTATAAAAAATTATTTGTATTACAAAATCAAATCAAGATTGATCGAATTTTTGTTGACATCAATCAACTAAACTAAACCACAAGTCAATCTTTTCGATTCAACTCGATTTGTCGATTCGATTTCACTTGTCATTTTGGATTCTACAACCCAAGTGGTAATGGACAACTCGCCTATTTATGGATAAAGTGTCTGTTTTGATATGTGTAAATAAGGAAGGCCCCTTTTAATATGAATGCTCATAAAATGTTTGTTTTGAGGCCAGACTCTGTTAAATGGATGCGTAAAGGATCAAAACATTAAGGAAGAGACTAAGAGCTCGTCTGGATTGATATTAAAAAAAATAATTTTTAAATCAAAAAATAAAAAGTTAAATATAACTAACTTTTAAAACAAAAAATAAAAAGTAGGAGAACACGTACTTTTGGTTTTTGACTAGTTTTAAGTACTTATTTCAAGTTATTTTTTATTTTGTCAATCACTTCCAAACTTATTTTAAGTTATTTTAGATTTATTTTAATTTTTTTTTATATTTATCAAATATTTTTAAAAATTAAAAACAAATTTAAAAGTAAATTTGACCAATTATTAAACCAATTTAAACACGCTGTAAAAGTGCTCTTATACTTTAAATTTAAAGGACCAATAGGTAGGTCTACCCTATGAAAAAAAAGGATGATTTTGAATTTAAAGCTAAACATAAAAGTACTTTTTGTAAAATATAAAAAATTGGAAATGAAATCCTACATTTAGAAAAATTGAAGCCTTATTCAAATTTTATAAATAAATACCATTAAGAAAAAATCTTTTTGACCAGAATATTTATCAAAATTTAATTGAAATGATATTTTAGCTATATTATTTTAATCAAAGTTTCAAATAGCATGATCAAACGCCCATAAGTTGAGCATTGTATGTGGAGGCAATGTGTAGGGTATTTTGTTCTATTGGAAGAAACGCATGCATGTTTTTGTGAACATAACAAATGAAAATGTTTGGTGTGCAATTGCATGTCCACTCTCAACTCCCAATAAAGCAAACCCATACTTAACTCTCTAAAAAGAAGAAGAATTTAGGCATGTCCTTCATTGAGTGCACCATCGCACTATAGTCTATATATATATATATATTCTTATGGACCCATAACCATTACTTTTCATCATCTCGAAGAACTATTCAAAATCAAATATATTTTCATTTTCTTTTTTCATTACAAAGAAATAATGATGCAGCTTATTCACCTTTTTTTGCCACACTGCTCATCGCCTTTTCGATGCTAAGGGTTCATTTGAACCTCTTTTAACGTAATATTATATTTTTAGGTTAAATTTATCGATAATCTTTTAAAATTAGCATAATTTTCACTTAGATATTTGAACTAGATTTGTTTATTTTAGACACTTTATGTGAGGCTCTAATATGTCATTTTAACACTTTTTTTACATTCAACAAAAATATAATGGTGAGTGTGTTCTACTTGCGGATGATGTGTAAAGTGTGAAACTAAATGACGACACTTATCGTTTTGTTCAAAATAATTCTTAAATAATAAGCTATCAATTTTATTTTTTTAAAAGATGGTCAATGGATTAATGAGACGTGACATTTCTTTCCAAGTAATAATAAAAAAGATTAAATCACCTTACAAAATCTTTTGGAGGAGCATATTCCACCCCATCCAACTCATGGTCTTCTCACTGCACACACCAAATTTTTTCAAATAAATGCAGATTGCTTTTAAAAAAAGACTAAGATTCAATGAACTTCTAAAAATACAAATGTATACGTGTTCATATCACATTGTTAAGTTTTTTTAAGGAGATTATCTCATTTTTTTAGTGATTTTTTCCCAAAATTTTCATTTTATTTCTTTAAATTTCAGTCTTTTTCCTCGAATTAAATTGAGGAAGAAGGACATCATCCTTGGAAAATCTTGGGGAAGGCTCTGAAGTTTGAAATTAGATTCCTCGCTTCTGGCATCATCGAATATATCTCACCACGGAAGAAGTTTAAGCTAGAGAAATGGTGGTTGAAAAAATAGGGAAGAAGAAGCAAATATAAAATATAAATTGGCTAAAAAAAGTCTGACACGCGATTAATGAGTGGGTCACACTCACTATGTCATATTAGCAAAAAGTGTTAAACGATACATCAGGGTCTCGCATGAGGTGTTTAAAATGAACAAAACCTAATTTAGGTGTCTAAGTGAAAGTCGATGTCAACTTTAGGGAGCCATCGATGGATTAGCCCTATTTCTTGACTAGTTCATGTGTTTATATTATTTCTTCAGATTTTGAAATTTAGTAAAAATTTAGCTCCGTAAAAAATCATATGAACTTCTTTTAATGAAAACTTATATTATATATTTATCACTATTTTACATATATATATACACATCTCAATGAAAATTATGGCTTCATCAATGTTTGTTGATTTGTAATTTAAACTCAATTTTTAATTGGACTAACATAGATGTATTTGATCACTAATAAGCCCTAGCTGCATATATGGTCCAACACCTACTTGTGTAGTCATACTTTGGACTTAGCATACCATTACTGCTTTGATTTTCTTCAAGAAACTTTGTGACTTTTTATTTTATTGATGTAGGACTGAAATATATATATTTTTTCAAAAAATTGTTGCAAAATGCATAAAAAGAACCTTCTGCCCCTACTTTTCCATCAATTCAAGAATTTTTCATTTTATTTATCCTTCAAAATAAATAGTCAGGTAGCTTTCATCACATCTTTGTTTACTATTCATGGCATGTCGTTTAATGTTTTGGCACATTCATTAAATGAACTTGTTTCTTTTTAAAGGTATTCAACGAATATGTTTAATATCATTTGAGTTAATGTTATTATACTTATAGTTATTAAAAATTTTAATAATATTTATATAATGTGTTAATTATAAATACTCATATTTATATTATTGTCACTAATACTATAATATAACTTGATTATACCGTTGTTATTAAATAATGGGATAATGCCCAAGTACCCCCTCAACCTATGCCCGAAATCTCAGAGACACACTTATACTATACTAAGGTCCTATTACCCCCCTGAACTTATTTTATTAATAATTTTTTACCAATTTTTAACCTACGTGGCACTATCTTGTGGGCCCAATGATGGTTGACTTTTTTTTTCAAACTAGTGTCACGTAAGCTAAAAAGGGATAGAAAATTACTTATAAAATAAGTTCAGGGGTAATAGGATCTTAGTATAATATAAGTGTGTCTCTGAGATTTCGGACATAGATTGAGGGGTACTTGTGCATTTTCTAATCACCACAATTTTTTTTTTTATTTTTGGTATTTGCAACTCCTATGCAATTCAAAGATGTATGTCAGACTATTCATCGGCCAACTACTTCATTAATACCTTTGCATGGTCCAATTCATACTATACTGACTCAAACTTTGGACTTAGCATATCATTAATTCTTTGGCGCCTTTCTTCAAGAAATTCGTTTACTATTTTTAATTCTTTTTTATGTTTAATTGATTTTTCACAATTGTTAGGACTAAATTTGAATTTGGACAGGAATATTAGAACGTTCCTTAACAAAAATATCTTTGCATTCGAGACATTCGGTAAAAATGAAGGAATACTAATACAGAGTCACCTTATAGTTAGGGGTTCATTTCACTTTCTTTGACGAAAAATTAAATTATTTATATATGATATATATATAGTAGATGTCCAATCTCCTTATTGAACTATATCTATTGAAAATTCTAAATCCGCTATTAATACTTATCACTACATCGCAAAATAATTTCTTCAAGAAATTCGTTTTCTTAAAAGAATTTTTTTATGTTGATGTTGGACGTTGGGGCTTGTAGGTTCTAGGAGGAGGAGCCATTTGTCTAGCTTTAATTTCTAGAAGACTTGTTTAAGATTCTTTTCGAGTGAGTAATTTATAATAGAGTATTGGAATGAGAAGCTTAATTGTAAGAAGCATGTGCTACTTCATGATGATGAAAAATGCCAAATAAATTAGGTTTTCTTGGGCCAAACAAACTTATTGCACGCCAGAGTTGCAACAATATTATTACTAGTAGTTTTGAGACAACTCAAATTAGTTTTCTAAATCACATGGCTTTCCAATTTTAGTCACATTATCTCAACCACCATTCTACAATATAATTTCTTGCTACTCAGATTTTTGTTATAAAATCTACTAGTACATGTTATGTTATTGTTAACTAGTTATAAAAAAAAAGTCTAGTTGTATGAAGAAAAAGACAGCTAAGTCATCGTGCATTTATTTATGTATATATAGTAGATGCAGAATTCTTTTATTGAAAATTTTAATTTCACTAATGACTTGATATATAATCGAGATGTACACCACAAGACCCGACCCCGTGACTAGTAAGACTCTGCTTCATCCTTCTTTTTGTTTGACCATAAAAAAGAAAAGGGCCAAAGAACAAATTATCGCCAAACTAACGTATATGATATACCAGATATCCTCGTTATACTTTTGGGACATTAGTGTTTTTGTCGTCCAAAAACTAAAGCATATATATACTCTTCATGCAATCTTATCTGCCTATTCTGTGGATAAAATTATGATATTTATATGTCTGTCAGTATAAAGAGTGTATCCGTTAGTATAAAGGGTATATATGTTCTAATTTTTTGACAGTAGAGACACAAATATCCCAAAAATATGTACATAATCATTTAAGATAATTTAGATATATTTTTTTTTCCTAAAAAGAAAGATAATATCTTAAAAGAGTAAAATTCCAAGTGATATAAAGACATTGAAGAAGGACGAAAGCCATGTGAGTTTCAGCGGCTAGTAGAAAGAGTAGATAAAAGCAAAAGACCAAAAAATGTGTATTTTCAAATAACATAAGTTAGTAGTAGAACCTAAAGACAAGACAATTGTATCTATTTAAAAATAGACAACACTGTATGCACCATTTTCTCTATTATATTTTATTTTTTTGTCTATATTTTCTCCAACAATATTCTAATCATCATCACTGAGATTATTTTCTTTATAAGTAGTGGGAGATAAGAATCTTTAAGGCCCTCACCCTATCAAGTATCAAATCCCTTTTTTGACTTTACAATATATTAAGATTATTTTGCTGTGAACTTCAGAAAACAAAAAAAAAGACTGACCAAACATGGATTGCCAATTCTTTTTTTTTGGTAACAATAATTGAAAACACAACCTGGATATTAAACTGCAGAGTACTTTTTCTGCTTTGACAAGTCATATTCCAATCAAACAGACATATAATAGTGCTTGTTTGATCATTTTGTCATGAAATATACTTATTGGCACATCCATATCAACCTTTGGAACTTACTTTCATTTGAACAAACACAAGAGGTTACATGTTAGAATCAGTTGTTACATAAACTTGAAATAAAGGATAAGTGAGATCCTCACGTACTAAAACCCGGTGAAAAGGAATCCGGTAACCCAGAAGAACAGAGAACCAAGAACATTGGAGAAAAAAAAATGAACCTTTAAATGACCATAATATGAATAGATCATGCGGATTCTTCTTCTCCGGGACTAAAATAGCATATGTTAATATTTTCCATGATATCATACTAGTTCCTCTTGGCCTTCTGAAGGACATCTGATCATTTCCAATAGGTTAACCACTTCTGCCATATTAGGCCTGTTTGAAGGGACTTGTGATGTGCAGATTAAACCCAACTTCATCACAGGAATCGCTTCCTCCGCTGGAAATTTTCCATGTAGCCTCTTGTCAACACACTCTTCCACCTTGCCTTCTTCCAATGCACCCCTTACCATGTCACACAATACAATAACATCGTCTTCCATGTACTCAACCGGTTTCTTTCCAGTGACTATCTCCAGAACAAGAACTCCAAACCCATACACATCGCACTTATCAGTTATCTTCACAGTCTTGCATGCAAATTCAGGTGCCATGTAACCGAGTGCACTTTGAATTTTGCTGCTCAAAACATATCGGTCTAGCATTGGTAACAGCCTTGCTAACCCATAATCTGCAACTTTGGGATCACCAGAGCTGTCGATCAAAATATTGCTGGACTTGAGGTTATAGTGAATTATGTTCATTTGATGTAAGTTAGCCAAGCCTTTCGCTGTCCCAAGAATAGCGTTGAACCGCTCATTCCATGAGAGCAAGTTTTTACTAGAACCTTCATGGATATGCTCATATAAGTTTCCACCAGTTATGAATTCATATATAAGTAGCTGCAGTGATGGTGTCCAATAATAACCTTGAAGAGACACAAGATTAGGGTGATGAATTTTTCCCAATTTCTTGACCTCTTTTTCGAAGTCTACCTGAGACTTAACAAGACCTGAGACAGTCAGCTTTTTAATGGCCACAGGCATCCCATCTCCGAGGACAGTACGATAAACGGCTCCAAAACCACCACGTCCAAGCTCACAATCCTTGTTAAGCAGAGCATGTGACCCTGTGCTGAAGTCAAGCTCGCCTGAAAACATGACAAGCTTACCAGAATTTGCATCTGTACTCTGTGAGGGGCTATAGTCATCTCCACCAGAAAATGTAAGGGTGGCAGCAGAGTGAGATGTTGCAGACCGTACGCGAAGATTTAGCACAGTAATGGCAATAACACCAACAACAATAATAGCAGCTGCACTAATGGCAATGAGGGCAGAGATGCTTAGGATTTTCTTTTCGTGGCCCACAGTCGGAGGGATAGTACCAGGAATAGATTCTGTGGAGTTGGGATTCAGAACGATTGGTTTGGGGAGGACAGTTGGACAAGATCTATTAGCAGCAGCTCCACAAAGAGATGGATTGGCTAACACTGAATAGGGAGAAATAGTGTTAAAAAAACCACCAGAAGGCAGTTCGCCCTTCAACTGGTTGTGTGAGATGTTGAACAACTCAAGGTGACCAAGATTTACCAGCTGCTTTGGTAAGATTCCGGTTAATTTGTTGAAGGAAAGGTCAACATTTTGTAGTTTAGATAGTTTAGCAAGGGTTGCAGGTACAGGGCCAGTTAAACCATTATGTGACAGAGACCTGCCAAGTTGACGGAAACAAAACGATTAGCCAAGCTTTGAGGAAAGCTGATATACAAAGACTACATCGTAAATAACTTTACAGACTACGTCGCATAAAAACATCGAAAACCAGATAATATGATGTTGCTACATTATACTTTATGTAAAATATCAAGTATAGGAAATTGCCTTATCTAGAAAAAAAGAGAGGATATTATCTTAAGATCATACACTAGAAGCTACTTGATTAACTCAATATGGGAAACTCATAATGATTGCTAGAAGCTTAGAACTAACAAACTAGTAGAACTTGATAAAGAATCTCTAATATAAGGATTTGTGCTTGATTTAGTCACTAGAAATTTGACAATCCAAAACAACGTTTTCTGAGAGGAAACTGCGAAAAAAAAAATGCAAATGCTAGATCCTTAATTATCAAACTATATATCAATCAGGTTCTTCTGTACAGTAACTTACCACTACGGTGTCCTTATGAAAACCTCCAAGCAGAGAGATTATCTCAAATGAAGATATAAATGAACAATAAAGAGAAACAAGAACTTACAAGGACAAAAGTGCAGAACAGTTTCCAATAGAAGTAGGAATTTCTCCTGTCAAGGCATTCTTCTCCAGTTTCAGTTCCCTGAGAGAATAGGCTCCTCCAAGCTCCAGAGGGATACTACCATTTAACTGATTCTCGCTTAAGTCAAGAACATCCAGTGATTTCAGGTGGCCAACAGTCTCAGGAATGTTCCCTACAAGTGAATTTCTAGATAAATTCAACGACTGCAAGCTGTTAAAATCACCAATGGCAAGTGGAATTTCACCAGCTAACTCATTGTGAGAGATATCAAGAGCTAGAAGTTTTTGACGAGAGTTGTCCAGTGAAGAAGCAAATGCATTCTTCAAGCCCCCACTTAATTTATTCTCGGAAAACAGAACTTGCCGCAATCCTAATTTGAATACCCAAGGAGGAAGATCACCTGTCAATGAGTTGTGACTGACATCCAGTGCCATAAGATTTACACAACTGCTCATTGACTTAGGCAAGTCCCCAGAAATACCATTTCGCGACACGTTCAGTAATTTCAGAGATTGAAGCTTCCCAGCTGAATTCGGGAACTGACCAGAAAAGTTGTTCCCCGAAAGATCAAGCATCTCAAGGCTTTTCATTTCTCCAATCCATTCAGGTACAGTACCAACTAATGCATTGTGTTTCAGAATCAACTCATTACACAAACTAAGCATCTGCATTGTTTTTGGAAGTTCTCCAGTGAAAGAATTTTCACTCAAATCAATTGACCTCAACAACAAACAACTTCCAATTCCATCTGGAACTTCACCTTTGAGATGATTTTTCCTCAAATTTATTGCTCTCAAATTATACATACCTTCAATCCCTACTGGAATTTCACCATCCAGCAAATTATCTGACAGATCAAGTGACCTTAGCCCATTCAAAGACCAAATTCCAGAAGGTAACAATCCTGAAAACTGATTTGAGGACAAGTTTAAAGACCCCAATGCCACACATGAGTTCAAACTTTCTGGAACTTTCCCTGAAAACTTATTCTTGGCCAAAGAAATTGATCTCAAAGGCCCACATTGTTCAAAAAAATCACCCGGAATCGTCCCAAATAAATTATTCTCACTCAAGTCAAGAATCCTCAGATAAGCAAGTTGAACAACACTGCTACTTATACTCCCTGTAAAATTATTCTTCGCAAGCGAAAGCTTTCGAAGAAACTGCAACCTCATAAGTCCTCTACTAATCTTACCTGAAAGCCCAAACCCATCAAGAACAATCTGAGAGACTCTATTGGATCTGGGGTTGCAATGGATACCATCCCAGCCGCAGGGGCTATCATCTTCTTCATTCCAAGACACCAACTTCCCTTGTGGATCTTGAACATCAGCCTTAAATACCATCAACCCCAGTATATCATCATTAAAAGATAAGTTCAAGGCTTTAACAAAAATAGGAGATACAAAAATACACAATATTACTATACCAAAAACCTTCCTCATTTCCATTCTCCCAGCTCAATAATCACAAAGAAATAAATAAGTTACTCATAATCCCATCAGCAACCCCAAATGGATATACATAATCATAAACAAGAACAAGCAAAAAAAATACAATCTTTAGCACAAGAAGAACGTAACCGCCAATAAAATGGGTAAGAAAAAAAAGTTAAAAAAACACCCAGTTCTTAAAAAACCCTAGAAATTCGGAAAGAGTGAATTTTTACTGAAACGAAGTGGAGAAGAAGAAAATGTAGATGAATGAGTGGAAGAAACAGTTGAATTTTGGCAGGAGAAAAAAGGAAATCTGAATGGAAGAAAAAAGGAGATAATGTGAGTGTTTCGCCGGAAAATGTAAAACGGCGGTGAAGTTGAAGGTTATTTATTCGCCGGAGAAAGTAGTTAAAAGTAAAGTGTTACCGGGGACGGCGGGTGAGTGGAAGCATTTATTAACGTTGTCTCTCACACACAGTTACAGAGTGTTTTAATTAACGGGAAAATGAAAGGAAGAAGGGAGTGGGTGAGTGCTTTTATTAATGATGACACGTGGCATTGTATGGTCGGTTATGGTGAGTCTGATGTGGCAGACACACGTAAGTCAAATGTCAGAATAGAAGGAAACAAGGGTGTTAATTAATTTTGGATATTAATTAACAAACTCCACCTGATGGTAAATCAAACTACTCACTATTTATTTATTTATTGAGCATTAAATAAATTTTTGGAAGTGTCTTTCAGTCAAGTAATTTTGGAGTATATATTTTGATCGGGTTATATTGCTTGATTAATATTAACCTGATATATTTTTTCAAAAAAAAATTGAGGTTTGATTATTGCCCCCTCTTATTAATAGTAATTATATGTATATTATTATTATATACTCTCTCTATTTCTATTTGTTTATATGTTAGCGAAAATGATTTTTTTTTAATTCTTAAACTATATAAAATGAATAAAATTGTCTTTTATTTAAATTTGACTTAAAATATATATTTATCGTTAATCTGGTACAAAAAGCCCCTATAGTTACTGAATTGGTGGAAATGTCATTTTTCAAATAAATATATTAATTCTTTTCTTTTAAGTACATCTTTTTCCTAATTAAAATATTATTAAAGAATTCTATTCTTATTTTATTTCTTTTAAAATCACTTTGACAAATAAAAATGTAGGAAAGAAATTTCTTTTCTTCTTAATCTCATATTATCAATAAAAATAGAATAACTTACTCTTTCATTGAATAATATATGTCATATATATAAGATTATAGTATACCATTAATTTTTATTTACATAATGACATAATAATTATAATAAAATAAAAATGTTTTTACTTTTTTTTAATTGAAGTAGGATAAGTATTTTCTAATTTTAAAACTTTTAAAAAAAAGAATGTTTTTAAAAAGAAAATAAATAATATGTGTATTTAAAAGAGGAAAAAAACATAAATAGCACCCAACTATGCTCAAAATTTCAGAGACACAATTATACTATATTGAGGTACTATTATCCACCTGAACTTATTTTATAAATAATTTTATACCATATTTTGGCCTACATGGCACTATCAACCAAGATAGCTTGAAAAAAATCATCAGCACGCGCTGAGTCTAGAAGATAGTGTCACGTAAATCGAAAAGGGGTAGAAAATTATTTATATAATAAGTTTAAGAGGTACATAGAATCTTAGTATAATATGAGTGTATCTCTGAAATTTCAGGCATAGGTTGAGAGCTACTTATGCATTCTCCTGTTTAGAAAATATGCATTTTGATCCATTAAATAAGAGAAAATGCACAAGTACCCCCTCAATCTATGCCCGAAATCTCAGAGACACACTTATATATTATACTAAGGTCTTATTATGCCCCTTAACTTATTTCATAAGTAGTTTTCTATCCCTTTTCGGTCTACATAACACTAGTTTGAAAAAAAAGTCAATTAGTGTTGGGCTCACAAGATAGTGTCACGTAGGTCGAAAGGGGTAGAAAATTATTAATAAAATAAGTCCAGGGGTAATAGGACCTTAGTATAGTATACGTGTGTCTCTGAGATTTCGGGCATATGTTGAGGGGGTACTTATTCATTATCCTATTAAATAATAATTAAAATATTTTTGAATCAAAATATTGACGGTAAAAATATTTTTGAACTAAACCATAAACTGAAGATATTTTCTGACTATGATAATAAAAAATGTGAAGTAATTAAAAATTTCATTGAATAAAGGATAAATAGGAAAAAAGCCTTAATAATTTATTTAGTATGAACCAAAGAGAGTTCTATTTTCTATTGTTATTTAATATGAAGGATACGTATAAGAAAAATGTAAAAAATAAATAAATTTACTAACATAAACAAGTAAAATCAAATAGTTACTTTTTACATAAAAGTCAAAGAAAAATGAAACAATGGAATATCTTCCTAAATCAAAAGATAACACTTTCAAACAATTAAACTAGTGAAAGTATCTTTGCTACTTAACCTTCTTTTTATTAAAAAAATTTAATAAAATTAGGAAAATGAAATTACAAATTCGAAATTCAACTGTCATGGATAAGATACAAATTCAGATTGCTACTAAAATTATGTTACAAGTCTTATGAGGTGGGACATAAAATATTCATTAGTGGTTTGAAGACAAACTTTGTTTCCATCATTATAACATGAAACAAAAGTACCCTCTGTTTTTCTCATTTTTTGTCACGATGTCATGTCATGCGTTTCCAAATGTGCATGATCAATTCATGTTTTATACAAGACACAATCAATATTGACTTATAATTTGCATTAATAAGAGTAGTAATTTTTATATTTGTGTTTTCTATTATACAGGTAGAGATGGGCGCTGAATTGCTGAATTATTGAGATTTAGGGGTGGATGATATGGTATTTATAAACTTCAATATCGTAATTTTGGTATTCAATTTTTAAAACATTATGTGTTATCATACCAATTTAATTCGGTATGATTTGATATATTAAAGTTTGATTTCGATATTTTATGGTATGGTAAATCGGTAATCATAATCTGTTCAACTTCAACTAGTATATATTCATATAATAAAGTAATAGAGTATTTATGACTTTAGCAACTAAAAGGTCTCAATTGTATTTATAAAAGTTAGTTACGGGGCAATTATGAGTTATACATCGAGGTAGAGATGAAATAATGGAGACAGAAATTCTAGAAAAAGTCAATAGTTGTGCCGAGAGAATTATATAGAAGGATGAAGACGTAAATAAATGGAAGGTTGAATTCATCAAAGCCCACGTAACAAATAATATACATACGACCTAACACCATATTTAGGTAGAAAAAAAACCCATAAAGAAGTACGAGATTCTTAATTAAATTTATATTTTTCTTATATGATTGAATATGTAAGGAACAAAAACACTTGATAGAACATAATATTCTTTGAGGGTTTTCAAAGTTTGTTCTTTTGTGAGATATACACAGTTGTTTAGTGAGGTATACAAAAAGATCGCTACATCTACGATTTTGGACCAAAACAATCCACTTTTTGCATACATACATGGAGGACCATTTGAGTATAAATATATATCAAAGACTAAAATAATAGAAAAATTACTAAAATGCACGTTTTATACTTCTCTTATTTTCAATATTCTTTTCTATTTTAAAAATCTCTAAAATCTCTTATTTTTTTAATGTATCTAGTGTCGGTAAAATGAGCCCATTTTTTGGTGACCCGTCCAAACCTCCTATATTTTAATGGGTTGAGAGAGTGATTTTTCACATGGATAAAATATGGGTTAATATCCATAGGTGACCCATAAAAATATGTATAATTTACATAAATCTCATAGTGTAAAATCTAAATTACCTTTTATCCTATTCTTTTTTAATTACAAATATCCCATATTTTTAGATATTTCGGATACATAATTAAAGATCTACATACATTATTATTGATACATTATGCATCATTCCCTTGCACTATTAAGGAAAAAAAACTGAAAAATCAAATTAAGATCTTCAGTATCAACACTAACTAAGAAAAATAAATTGAAAATCAAATTAAGATCCCATAAATTGCTCTAACTCATTCCAAATTATTATCAAGAATTTAATAGTGTAACAAATAAAAAAATAAAAAATTTATTCTTGTTCATTTCTCTCTATTTCACCCATTAGCTAAAAAAATCATACGACTACATAATGAATATTTTGATCTTCTTACGTTTCTTCTTACTTTCAATTATACATAGATAAATATCTGAGAATACACACATAATATTTTTCATAACATATTGTATTGCTTGATAAAATTTGTCTTGTTTAATGTTGGAAACATTCTCCAGTTTAATGCTCTTAACCAGTTATCGAAGAACAATTTTTCTTCATTTTCAAATCTGATGGTAGAATTCTTCATCCATGGGCTTAACCTAAAAGCATGCACATGTGATAGTACATCTAGTTTAGATCCTCTAAAAGTACATTTCTTATATTTGTCAACGAAAGGTGACATGAAACCTGCATGATATGTACAATGTCAATTCTTACTCCTTAATTATCCAACGAAAAAATCTTCAGATTTGATTCAAAAAATTATGTCGAAATTTTGAATAAACAAGGTGAGTTGTGAAGGATACAAATGTGATGAAATTGTTGTTGGACTCAATTTTGATTCGAGATTGTTGAAAATTTCAAGATTCAAACTTTTTCTCCTAGTTCATTGAAGATCCTTTCAGTTTGATTCAAAAAAATTGAAAATTTTGAGTTTCAAAATTATTCTCTTAGTTTATTGAAGATCCTTTCATTTTGATTCAAAATTATCAAAATTTTTGAAAAGATACAACATGAAGATTCTTTCAACTTAAATTGGTAAGTGTTGTATTTCTACTGATACATTAAATAAGAATTTATTGATCATAAGAGTTTAGGTTTGAAATCGATACGTTATTGTTTGGTAATTGTTATATGTATCAGATACATTTAGTATAAATTTGTATTTACATATCATGCCTAAAAGATTAGTAAATGATATATTATTATTTATTTATCGTTTTTTGTTTGGAAAATACTATATATTTTTTTAGAAAGACATTATGCCTTTAATTGCTCCAAATAGTATGTTTTTTGGTATGTGATACATAAACTTTGTATTATGTATCATGTACATTTATATCGAACATGATAAACACTAAGTGAAGATTCAACAACATTATATTATGTATTAATACCTTAAAATGAACATGATACATTGAATAAAACAAAGGCTATTGTAGCAGCGATATATCGAATCAGTGATGAAAAATAATTTAATAATCAAAAGAGGCGAGATACATTGAAAGTAAGTCCAAAAAATTGAAAGATCGAACCAGCGGAATGAAGTGTATCAAGATCGCCATTAGAAATTCCTGAAACCATTCCAAATACACTCCAAGATGAACTCTATGCACTAGCAATGTTTTTTCACCTCTATTTCATAAAGAGACTGGGAGTAAAAGATTCAGTAATTTTTTAAAATGATTTTAAAAAAATAATAATAACAGAAATTGAAAAGTGAAGGGTTGAAAAAATCTACTTCTTGAATAACTTGAAATCAATAGTTGAAAGAGAAAAAATTAAAATTAAAAAATTGATTAAGGAAAGTAACTATAGAGAGATTTGTGAGTGAAAAAAGGAAAGAAAATCATGAGTAGGATAATTTAAATTAATGTAATTACAAAGTATCTTAATATTTATTTGATACATAATAATAAAAAAGAGTAACTATGTTCAATATAAATTGATAATCTTTAAAATCTGACAGATATTTATATTTCATACTAAATGTTCATTAGTTGAATTGAACATGATACACAAATTGTCCAACACTTGACCATGATACAAATAATGGATTACAGTTAAATTAGTAACTTGCAATGTAACAAATGTGTGTATTTGATATATTTTAGTAAATTTTATGTATTTGGTACACACTCTAATAATGCAGATTTTGAATAATACAATAATAAATACTATTTTTGTATAAAAAACTTCACATAATTACAACAACTCACTAATGATACAAAAATGCTCGCTACTGTAACGACCTGTTTAGTCGTTTTGAGCAGCAGAACGAAATTCTGGAAAAACTGGCCAAACTACGGACACCCCGACGGACCGTCATAGGCCCGACGGTCCGTCACAGAGGTCCGTTCCATGACACTTAGAAGTTTGAAAATCGGATACTGAAAATCGACTCTCTGTAAATTGTGACGGACCTGCAGGACGAGTCGTCACATCCACGACGGACCGTCGTGAGCCCCCGTAGCAAAACACTTCAACGTTTGAGAATTTGGTTCGAGAAACGAGTTTCTGACCGCCATGACGGACGTGCAGGACGGACCGTCACAGGCGTGACGGACCGTCACAGCGTCCGTGGCGACGAGGGGAACCTGGGGAGGTGCGACGACCACCGTGACGGACCGTCGCAGGCACGACGGCCCGTCACAGGTCACGCAGTCCCAGGCAGTTTAGGATTTCTTTCCTCGTTTTAAGGGTCGTTTTTGATTATTCTTTCCTTAATTATAAGGATTGAGGGGTAACATTAATAAGTCTAATTATTTAGGGGTTAAAAGGGGTAACCTTAAGTGAATTAGTGGGGTTTTATTGCCCTTTTTCACACTTAATTACATGATTAATTAGGGTAAAGGAAAGAGGGTTTGAATAAAACAAAAGAGAAAGAACAGAAAGAGAGAGAGAGCAGATCGATCGAATTGGTTGAGGAGAATAGCAAGCTTGGGAAATTTCTTGTGGATTCCAATTCTTCGGTGGAGGTAGGTTATGGTTTTTATATTACGATATTCGTAGTGAACTCTTGATAGTGAAGAATGTGTTGATGATATTGTAAACCTGTCTATATGCTTATTGTATGCTTGTATGAATATGATTATGTGATGTTGATAAAACAAGCATGATGAAAACCATTGAATCCCAAATCTTGAAAGAAACTTTAATCTATGATATTAATGATAATGCCTTGGTATAAAAGAAGGCTTGATGAATTAAAGTGATTGGGATTGATGATGCCTTGGTTTAGAGAAGGCTTGATGAACGGATATAATGAGATTAGTGGATCGGAGTGTCACGTTCCGACACATAGTGGTAGTGGATCGGAGTGTCACGTTCCGACACATAGAATTAGTGGATCGGAGTGTCACGTTCCGACACATAGTATTAGTGGGACGGGTGTCACGAACCGACACGTAGATATAGGGGATCGGAGTGTCACGTTCCGACACATATAGGGGATCGGAGTGTCACGTTCCGACACATATAGGGGATCGGAGTGTCACGTTCCGACACATATAGGGGATCGGAGTGTCACGTTCCGACACATAGTGGTAGGGGATCGGAGTGTCACGTACCGACACAAGAGGAAGAAAGATAATGAATCTCGAAAGATGATAATATATTCAACATAATGAACTTAATTCCCAAATGAGTATGGTAATGAGGCTTGAGCCCTCATGAATGAACTTGATGGTATTTATTGACGATTATGATACTTGTTGTTGCTACATGTTGAGTTTATAGTTGATTTATAATATTACTTGATATATATTGTTCCCTATTTTGAGTTAGCCGATGATATCTACTCAGTACGTGTGGTTGTACTGACCCCCCTACTTTTATGTTTTCCTTTTTGTTATTTGTGTAATGCAGCAAACGTTCCGTCAACTTCGACTCAGCAGTAGATCAAGCCAGTCTTCACTTCATCGGAAATTCAGGGTGAGCTAATGCGTCTAGCTTGGACTGGGTCTCCTTCTTCAAGTCTTGATGCCTTGAACTTCCGGCAATGGACTAGCTTTTAGTATTTTGTTCTTAGACAGTTTTAGTTTAGAAATTTGAGATAGATGTTCTTGTGGTGATGACTTCCAGATTTTGGGAATATTAATAATAGTTTTGAGTTGTTTTTATTAATGAGTTTAAGTCTTCCGCATTATTTTCTGTTGAAATATCTTGAAATGTTAAGGATTAGATGGGTTGGTTCGCTCACATCGGAGGGTAAATGTGGGTGCCAGTCGCGTCCCCGATTTGGGTCGTGACAGCTACTATTGAACATTATTTTGGTAATTTTATTATAATTTGAAAAGAAAGCATTACACATTAATTTAATAAAAATAAAAATAACCAGATACATTAAAATCTGAATCCATATATATATATATAAAATGAATAAGAAAAAAAACTAACAATCTAATCTGCTTCTCTTTGACCTTCTCAACATATCGATAATGTAGCAGATTGTTGCTGCATTTGTTGTCATCAATTGGATACAATAGAAACCTTGCCAATACATTGTGATAGCAAGTCTACCATTACCGACATTTTGGACGACGACGAGATGGACCCCAAAATCTATATTAGTATTAGAAAATTTAGTAGATTAACCCCTATACTAAATAAAGGGGGTTGCCCCATATGTATTAGGAAAAAATTCTGGAAAAAAATGAAAGAAGACTACAATGAAGAAGACAAAACCCTACCTATTCACATGTTTGGAATTGATTTATTTGAGTGAGAGAATCCTTTTGTAAATCAAATTAATTTGAAAATTGTAACTGTTAAGAACGTGGAGTGAATCTAGGGTATGGGTGGCAGAGGGACCAGGATGTCCCGCCCCGAACTGCTTCGCGCCCGTCCCGTCCCCTTATGTTTAGGGGGTTTAAGGGGTGGGGGATGAGGGGACCGGTCAGGGGCCGGTTCACCCCTGCACCCCGGTCGATCCGGCCTGGTCCCGGCCCGATGTCAGTTCGTGGGATTCCCTTTGCTTTTTTTTTAATTTTAAAAAATGTTACTGTTTTAATCCGTTGGGGAAACGGCTAGTGGTCCCCCCAACGGACTTTTGCCCTTTTTTGTGTTCCCAAACACCCCTTACCACCCCCCTACTTTTAAAACTTTTTTAAATCCTCAAGTTATAATAATTACACTTTAACCCATTTTTAATATTATAAATACACTTATCCCCTACTATTTCTTACAATATCATCTATTCTCATTTCTCTCATCTATTTTTCTATATCCTTTCAACTCTCAAGTGTCAATCTTAATTCTATTCCATTTTAATTGTCATATTATTATAATCCATATATTTTAATTTTCAATTCAAAATTTTCATATTACATCAATATATATAATTATATTATCTCATATTTGTTATCAAGTATTGGTAGGAGTTTCAAATTACAAGTTACAACAAACCACAAGCTTCAGCAATCGATTTAACGTCTGCTATTAACACAGACGTTTGGTACATTCGTTTCATAACATTTATATTTTATTTTTCGTCTTTACTTTTGTGTTATTATTATTATTATATTACACTTTATATATAATTAAGTATGAGTTCTAGCAAAAAAAAAATAGCGGTAAAGGAAAGGAGAAAACACGAGGTAACGAAGAAAGTAGACTTTTTAAATTATTTAATTTTGGTAAAAAAAATAGTAAAGAAAAAAAGAGTAGTAAAAGTGATGATACTTTATCTAAATCAACGAGTAGAGTTAGATTTAACATAAATGATTCTACTTATGTTGATGATACTCCTTATGATATTGATTCAAATGTTCAACTCGATCACGAAAGTTTAGAACGACGTTATGGTAATATTAATCCTAATGTTGATGAAAATTCAGGTGAAGAAGTAGAAGTTAATTTGGGAGAACAGAAGTTAGAAGAAACACCTACTAGTCCGGTGACAGAAGTTCCAAATGAGACTATCAATTTACCGGAGCAAAATTTTGGACATTCACCCCTTATACCTCCCACAAGGGAGAATGTGAAGTATCAACGCCCTAAAAATTATATTGTGTGGCAATTTATGACTTTCGATAAAGAAAATAGTGTCGTTATTTGTAATAAGTGTAAGCAACCTTTTAAACATAAACAAGGTGGGGGTCAAGGTGGAACGGGGCGATTAAATAGACATTTGTTATCTTGTGTGCCGATTCAATATAAAGAAGCTAAAGCATTAGCCAATAGAAAAAAGAGATTTCAATTAATGAATTTGATATTACATGTAATGCATCGATAAAGGCTTCTAACATGGTTCAAGGAACGTTAGATCCTTTAACCCCGCTGGTCCAATAACACAACGTAAATATAATAAGGAATTAGATCGAAAAAAATCAGCTAAAATGGTTTCTGTTTGTGGTTTGACTAATAGTTTTCCTTCAAATCCCGATTTTATTAAATATATTCAACAAACTTATGATCCGGATTATAGAGGCTTTTCAAAAAATACTGTTAAATCTAATGTTTTTGAATTTCAAGGTAAACATTATAAATTTCTTTGTTGCATATTTAGCAAATTAGATAGTAGAGTGTCTATAATTTCAGACATGGATCGTAGTGTTAATGGAAATGATTATTTAGCTATTATTGCACATTGGATTGATAATAATTGGAATTTGCAAAAAAGAATTATAAGTTATAAACTATGTATAGAGAAAAAAACTGGTGCATATTTATTTTCAAATATTTTAAGTGTTTTAGATTATTACACGATTATAGATAAAATAATGTCTGCCGCATTAGATAATGCATCTAATAATACAAACCCTGCTAAAATATTAAAAGTTAGATTATGTCCAATTGACAATAATGTTTTTCATATTAGATGTCACGACCCAAAAATAGACGTGATGGCACTCGTCTTATCCCACCAAGACAAGTCAGCCTAAAACTCAATCATTACAATAAAGTGCGGAAATAAAATATAAGTAACTTAATAAAACCCCCAAAACCTGGTAGTCACGTGTACAAGCCTCTAAAGTATTACAATTGATTCAAAAGAAAAACTCAAGTCTCAAATGAACTTGTTTCTAGAATAGAACAAGATCATAATTAAGGAGAAGAAAGTCTGTTGCGACGGAAACAGCTACCTGACAAATCTCCAAGAAGCCTCGGAAAAGAAGAGAATGACAAGTAAAACAAAAATCCAGGCTCATAACCTACAAAAATTTGTAGAAGCAAGGGGTGAGTACCAAACCACACGGTACTCAGCAAGTAAACCTCTAAACACAAGCTAAGGGGATGAAATACGGTTACTCCTACCACCCCCAACCGAACCTCCACAACTACAACCTGCATTAAAATCAACCCAACCTAATAGCTCACAGTTTACATAGCACATAGCTCAATAACAACAGTTAGACAAAATTACATATCCTCAACAACAACACTTTAACAAATTACATATCCTCAATAACAATACTTCAACAAACTACATATCCGCAATAACAATACTTCAACAAATTACATATCCGCAATAAGAAGCTCAATTTTGATCAATCACAAGTTCCGCAGAAAGGCAATCAAAAGATCAGCAAAACACAATATCAAGTTCACCAATGATAAGTATGTGTAATGCAATGTCAAGTATAATGATGCATGTCTGACTAGTGATACACACCCGCTGTCTCTCTCCGGGACCCATGGGGGACATATCTGTCCATGCATCTGTCGCGGCGCACGACACGACCTCGATAATAATAACCATCGAGACGCGCGATACGTCCCTCGAAATATAGTATCCATCGCGGCGCGCGATACGTCCCTCGAAATATAGTATCCATCACGGCGCGCGATACGTCCCTCGAAATGGTACATCCTCTTTAAGTTATCATTCTTTCTCAATGCACATAACACTTTCACAACCATGTCTCAGAATAATGCAATGACATGTTCACACAAATAATGAGGAGATGACCATTTTCATAACATTGCACAGTTCACAACCACACAAACATGAAATCAATCAACAATGATTCAACAAGCCATCAAACTTTTCTCAACACATCACACATAAGTAATTAATCACATCGCCTTTTGTTATCCCTTTTATTTCATCATTAGAATTAATCAATGTGAACAAGTCAACCCATCACCAATACCGTTACTCCCAAACATATATCACAAGGAAATACACGCATTCATACACTTAACAAGAGTTTAGAAATTCACTTGCCTTAACCAATCGAATAATCACTCTGGGACTTGAGCCTTTCCTTTCTGTTGACCTTCCAAATCGATGCAATCTATTCAAGTATATATATTCATAATAAGGTTTTGAAACTAACAACACCCACAATACTATAGGTTAAGCCTAGACTCAAAAGCTCACACAATCCTATAATCAATTTCCTAAAGTTTAAATCTATGGGTAAGTCCCAATTATTTCCATTAGCATATCCTTAAGGAAATTTAAATCATTCGATACATCAAATAATTAATTACCTATTTTAATATATCAAAATATAATTTATAACGTGAGAACTAGATATTTTAATATATTAGGGTGGAAGCCATTGGTCACAAAACCAACAGCATACGGACTAACAACCACCCTACTACACGTGATATGCAGAGACATGCCATCATTCTGTATCCTTGTTTCCTACTGATATTAGCACTAGATTTTTATATTAATTCTTAGGAAATCAATAGGTACTTAGTAATGTTAGCCTTTATCCTTCATACTTCAAAGAATTATATATATTATGTACCCCATATTCTTTTAGAACAACCAACTATACAATTTATCCATTCTATGTACTTTATGCTATAACAATATTATATTCTCTAAATTAGATAGTAACTCACAAGGAAGTGTATCAATAAAGATCACCGTTTGATTTTGTCGTCGTCGCTCCCACTTTGTTCTTCTCTTCTCCTCTTTTCTTTTCTTCTATAAATTATTTTAACCCTAATAATTTATTTTCTTATATATAGTCAAGTGGTATTAAATAAATTAAAAACCTGATCCATTAATCTTTAACGAAAATTAACTATTTAATAATTAACTTTTAATTAATTTGCTCTAGTTAAATAAATATTTGAAATTTTCAAAAATGACCATCTGGATCATTACATTATCCACCACTAAAAATCATGTTCGTCCTCGAACATAAGGAAGAAGAAGGAAGAATAGCTGACGTATACTAAAAGCTTAAGTTATGACCTACTAGGTGGATGTTCATCTCTCTAAGTGAATTCTTCTTTAAGACTATTTCATCAAGATCAATTAATAAGAATTAAACTTTCGAATCAAGCTTTGGCAGACATACAAATCAGGAGTTATACCAAGCCACAGACTAACACATGAATTCATTATGAACCATCTTATGAACAATCACACAGTTACCATGGCGAATCTTTTCTCACATATCCAAGATAATCTTTTGAATCAATACGGATTACAACCATAAGTGAGCCTGAACCAACCACCAGACGCTTATAATGCACAGACCATCACATATATTATCAAGATTTCTGTTTCACAACACAATCTTTCCACGAAATTAAATTAAAAAATCTTATTATTATTTTTTTGATATTGAGTACTCATAAGGGAGAATCAAACTTATCTAACTCAAGGAATGAATTGATCAAGTAAATCACTTAACTAGCGATACAACTCAAAATGCAGAACCTCTAACAACACTCCTAGACAATTGTAACTCTTCATAGTAGTCTTATATAAGTTCTCATAAGCAAGGTTGTGTGAATAGAACTACTGATATATTTCAACTATTCCGAACAACACCAAATCCATCACAACTTAAATGACTGAGTTTGCCCAAGGATCCTACCCTAACAAGAGGACACAAGAGGATCGGTACATCCGATCCACCACTAGGGATTCACCCATAGATGTGAAAACATGAGTAGCATAAGCGGTGAATCATACTCCAAATAATATCCAGTACGAAGAAAGTGGTCACATAAAAATTCTTCCATAATGCCCATATAAATAAAATTATTTCATTTGACTCTATCTCTCAACTTTTTCTTTTAGCTACCAACAATCAACCATGCTGACCCTATTACAATATTACAAATACTTGATTCATCGAACCCCATATACTTCTCAAGTACTCCATTGAATTCAACTCTCTTAAAACCCACAAGAATCATAACTATACCAGTCATTTACCTTACTCTCAAACTGTGACTAGCATTAAAGTATTCTTATCAAATTCATTATCGCCTTCAAAATTTCAAACTATGACGCTCCCTCTTTTCAAATAACCATTTTATGACAGATACGAGTCCCATCCAAGACTAACACTAGTTTCCAATATAAACACATTTTCCATTAATATAAAGTTATTGAATCACGTATAACGTCAACTCTACGTAATCTTTCAAATGCCAAATTTCAACTAACATTCAAAATCATCATATACCTCACATTTTTTTCACCCAAATCAAAAATCCAATATTCATAAAAATTGTTGATAAATTCATAGTTAGTCCATACTGAACTAATTTACATCCATAGTCATATTGTAATTTATATATGAAAACCCTTACATCCTTTAACTTCAAACCAAGAGTCAATATTACATGTCTTATTCCTTCACATCTCTTAAATTCTTCCAATGACACAAATTTTATACCTTAAACTCTTCAATATGCCAGATTTTTGTTATTTCACTGACTTGCTTATCAATCTTATCATTTGATCCATAACCCATGATATTTTTACCTTATTCTTTAAATCAATTTTTTTTATAACGTGAAACCCCATTAGGTTTAATAATCAAAAGTAACCAAATTTACTACTCAAATTATTTTTAAGTCTTTCCAAATAATTCACAGTCAATGTGATGAATCATTTCTTACCTTATCAATCCATATCTTGACTAAACACACTACCACAAACCTTCACAATGAAAAACTTAAATTTTTTGAATTTAACTGTGTAACTCAATCCCTTTATCTATCAACATTAGCTTATACCTTGAGGATTTTTATGAATTCACGTATCTTAGCTTATCATTGATCGCGTCTCCATCGACCTTATCATATCTTTCACTAAAATTGAACTATACTTATTACTAAACTCAAAATGACACACGCAAAAGAAAAACTTATCATCTCACTCGAGTTGAACGTATGTAAACTTCTTTCACAAATTTTGTCCAATAGCTTTTAACCAATATGATGAACTTGTGACACTGTTATCATAAGTAGAGCAAAACAAAGGAAACCAATGTCTCTGAACCCAACTTTCAACTCCTCTGAAGATACCTTCTTAGCACTTGCAATCAGAATAAAATATTATTGTTCGCACCTCTTCCCAAAGACTAAACTACAGTACACTAATTCTTTTCATTTATAACTCTAGCTCCTTTCAATTTTGTTCAAGCGGTGTCTCAGCATCTCCTATAACTTTTCATAAAATTAAGCTACTCAATAGTATCAAACCTCAACCTTAAATACTCGCAAGTCACCATTATAATACAAAATTCATTTCACCAACAAATTTTATTATATAGATGCATCTCAATCACAATCCATAACGAACTATTATTACCATCATGCTCAATTAGCTCTTATCATCATCACGAAGCCAACATTTTCATCAATGTGACACCTCAAACTCGGTTATATTCATTAAATTTAAAGGACTATCCCACTTTTATATGCACTTTTTACTAAAATCTTCAATTACCTTTACACAAGTATATTCTTTAGAACTTTTTTTTTATCCATAAGTTCGTAATTTTGGTATCTATCTATTCCATTGGACCTTAAAAAGAAATCACCGTCCTCATTTAGGATCCTTAGAATACACTTTAAATCTCAAAGCATTAATATCGTATCAACGATCCACCACTAAAAGCTTCCTTATAAATAATGCTTAACTCAAGCGTCCATAGTAACAAACTAGTTAGTCTCTCAAATATGAATTTAACATCGAATCTCATTATACGAGCATGTGATACAACTGATAACTCCGTAACTAGAACATATTCACACTTATCATCAATGTATTCATTTCATATAAATGTAGTACGACATCATTACATTTTGTTAGATCCACCACTAGAACACATCATACCAACCGAGAAAATCATACCCAAATAGCCCGCAAATTCCTACCTATCGAATAACTCTAGAATATTACTAATTGGTTCAATATCTAGCCCAAGCTATGTGTATTCTTTCATACGTCAGGTCGATAACAAGAGTAACACACTTCATAATTCTAACCAAGTATCTATCAGTACCATTGTGTTAGTCTTATCATGACCTTCTTTAATATATGCACTCTATAAAATCGTAGCAGTTTTAACCTCAATTGGTAATCATTATTCCATCATTTTCTAAGAAACCCATTCATGTTATGATAACTTTACTAATTGTAGTTTTCAAAATTACATGTTCATTATCTAGTCATCCCTTTAATCATTTCATTTTCAATTGTTAAACCACTCTAATTATGGTATTTACCACACAAGTATATTCATTTTACTAGGGTAGCTAACCTTAGACAATACCTTCAATATGTTAAACATGCTAAATCTAAACACACATTTTTTCCATAAGTATATCACTCTACTCCTAGTACCATATCTGACATCCAAGTCATACGCAACACCAACTACCGACATGAGGAACTACGCACGAGTCACCACATAATGAGAGGGAACGGAATGAAGTGATGTGAATCAAAATCAGAAAAAGGATGCACGAGAGAGATTCAAAAAGTGAAGATTTTTCTTAAAAGTCACTATAGCCTCTCGAAGATAAGTACAGACGTCTCCGTATAAATCCTCGAGACTCTACATAGACTCGACTTGTACACACGTGAAACCTATGAACCTGGGGCTCTGATACCATTTTGTCACGACCCAAAAATAGGCGTGATGGCACTCGTCTTATCCCACCAAGACAAGTCAGCCTAAAACTCAATTATTACAATAAAGTGCGGAAATAAAATATAAGTAACTTAATAAAACCCCCAAAACCTGGTAGTCACGTGTACAAGCCTCTAAAGTATTACAATTGATTCAAAAGAAAAACTCAAGTCTCAAATGAACTTGTTTCTAGAATAGAACAAGATCATAATTAAGGAGAAGAAAGTCTGCTGCGACGGAAACAGCTACCTGACAAATCTCCAAGAAGCCTCGAAAAAGAAGAGAATGACAAGTAAAACAAAAATCCAGGCTCATAACCTACAAAAATTTGTAGAAGCAAGGGGTGAGTACCAAACCACACGGTACTCAGCAAGTAAACCTCTAACACAAGCTAAGGGGATGAAATACGGTTACTCCTGCCACCCCCAACCGAACCTCCACAACTACAACCTGCATTAAAATCAACCCAACCTAATAGCTCACAGTTTACATAGCACATAGCTCAATAACAACAGTTAGACAAAATTACATATCCTCAACAACAACACTTTAACAAATTACATATCCTCAATAACAATACTTCAACAAACTACATATCCGCAATAACAATACTTCAACAAATTACATATCCGCAATAAGAAGCTCAATTTTGATCAATCACAAGTTCCGCAGAAAGGCAATCAAAAGATCAGCAAAACACAATATCAAGTTCACCAATGATAAGTATGTGTAATGCAATGTCAAGTATAATGATGCATGTCTGACCTAGTGATACACACCCGCTGTCTCTCAGTCCGGGACCCATGGGGGATATATCTGTCCATGCATCTGTCGCGGCGCACGACACGACCCTCGATAATAATAACCATCGAGACGCGCGATACGTCCCTCGAAATATAGTATCCATCGCGGCGCGCGATACGTCCCTCGAAATATAGTATCCATCACGGCGCGCGATACGTCCCTCGAAATGGTACATCCTCTTTAAGTTATCATTCTTTCTCAA
This sequence comes from Solanum corneliomulleri, assembly GCA_027704805.1. Taxonomy (NCBI): domain Eukaryota; kingdom Viridiplantae; phylum Streptophyta; class Magnoliopsida; order Solanales; family Solanaceae; genus Solanum; species Solanum corneliomulleri. Next base: position 34,323,870 of record JAKWIY010003057.1, on the reverse strand, counting down.
TGCACATAACACTTTCACAACCATGTCTCAGAATAATGCAATGACATGTTCACACAAATAATGAGGAGATGACCATTTTCATAACATTGCACAGTTCACAACCACACAAACATGAAATCACATCAACAATGATTCAACAAGCCATCAAACTTTTCTCAACACATCACACATAAGTAATTAATCACATCGCCTTTTGTTATCCCTTTTATTTCATCATTAGAATTAATCAATGTGAACAAGTCAACCCATCACCAATACCGTTACTCCCAAACATATATCACAAGGAAATACACGCATTCCATACACTTAACAAGAGTTTAGAAATCCACTTGCCTTAACCAATCGAATAATCACTCTGGGACTTGAGCCTTTCCTTTCTGTTGACCTTCCAAATCGATGCAATCTATTCAAGTATATATATTCATAATAAGGTTTTGAAACTAACAACACCCACAATACTATAGGTTAAGCCTAGACTCAAAAGCTCACACAATCCTATAATCAATTTCCTAAAGTTTAAATCTATGGGTAAGTCCCAATTATTTCCATTAGCATATCCTTAAGGAAATTTAAATCATTCGATACACCAAATAATTAATTACCTATTTTAATATATCAAAATATAATTTATAACGTGAGAACTAGATATTTTAATATATTAGGGTGGAAGCCATTGGTCACAAAACCAACAGCATACGGACTAACAACCACCCTACTACACGTGATATGCAGAGACATGCCATCATTCTGTATCCTTGTTTCCTACTAATATTAGCACTAGATTTTTATATTAATTCTTAGGAAATCAATAGGTACTTAGTAATGTTAGCCTTTATCCTTCATACTTCAAAGAATTATATATATTATGTACCCCATATTCTTCTAGAACAACCAACTATACAATTTATCCATTCTATGTACTTTATGCTATAACAATATTATATTCTCTAAATTAGATAGTAACTCACAAGGAAGTGTATCAATAAAGATCACCGTTTGATTTTGTCGTCGTCGCTCCCACTTTGTTCTTCTCTTGTCCTCTTTTCTTTTCTTCTATAAATTATTTTAACCCTAATAATTTATTTTCTTATATATAGTCAAGTGGTATTAAATAAATTAAAAACCTGATCCATAATCTTTAACGAAAATTAACTATTTAATAATTAACTTTTAATTAATTTGCTCTAGTTAAATAAATATTTGAAATTTTCAAAAATGACCATCTGGATCATTACATTAGATGTGTTGCACATATATTAAATTTAGTTGTACAAGAAGGTATTTCATTATTTGATTGTGGTAGCGTAAAAGTTGAATAAGCCCTTACCTGGATTTTCATACAAACAATGCTGCTAAAATTAGGGAATTTGATGAGCGTTGTTTACTGTGTGAATTGTCACCTAGAAAAATTCCAAAACATATTAAAACAAGATGAAATTCTCTTTACGAAATGCTTTCGGTTGCTTACAAATATAGATGACCCATACAAATGGTTTTTAATGCTCATAATGCTGATCCATTAGATAGAATTTGTGATGAAGATTGGGAAAAAACTAAAGAACTATTACAATTTTAAAGACTTTTTTATGATGCTATTACCATGTTTTCTGGAATTTATTATCTTACTATTTCATTCGTATTAATAAATATTTGTGCTCTTACAATTCAATTTTGCAAAATATAAAAAATAGATAAATTTAGAATTGCAATTGAAGGTATGATTGAAAATTTTCAATTTTTTTCCTATTCTTCAAGTTTTTTGACCGCTACTTTACTTCATCCTGCTTATAAATTACAAGGTGTGTAAGGCCCTGTTGACACCTTCTATGAAACTTTAGAAATTTTACCGGAAGAAATTTCAAATTGTCAAACGTGTAAGTCCAACATAAAAGTAGAAGCAAAACTATTGCATGAAAAATATAGAACTACGGAATATTTTCAAGGAGAAATTAGTCAAACTTCTAATGTTGAGATTGATTTGTCACTTCCAATTTCAACTTATATGTGAGGTATTCTTGGTCTTAATTCTATTGACCGTGATGATTTTGAAGAATATCTTAATCAATCTTTAAAAATATTGGAAATCAAAGATGGCAATGAAGATTTATTAGGATGGTGGAGTAGGCGAGACGATGCATTTCCAACTTTGAGCAAAATGGTTCGTGATGTTCTAAGTCAAGCTTCATCAGTTGCATCGGAGGCTGCTTTCAGTGTTGGCAAGGTTTCAAATTGGTGATCATAGACATTCATTGGCGGAAGACAGTTTGGAAACAACAATTTTATTTAGAGAATGGTGCAATGCAAAAAGGAGGAATAACAATTTGCCAAAGTTAAGCAAAAAACAAGCAAGTTGGATCAAAACACAAATTGAATGCAGTGATGATGAATTAGAGGCACAAGAATCTCTAGCAAGTTTGCCAACACCGGAGTATATCACCATCGATATAATGCGACAATTAGAATTAAATTTTAAAGGAGAAAACAGATATTTTTAGATTAAATTCGAGAAATAATTGAAACAGAACCCTTCTTAGAAGGTGGCTGCGTAAAATTAGTTACTCGTCTAATATCTGTAACAAATATTAGTTTTACGTATGAGAACTTATTGAAACAGAAGTCTTCCTAGAAGGTGACTGCGTAGATTAGTTACTCTACTAATATTTGTTAATTGTAACTTCTAAGTTCTATTGAATAAATTTGAAGGTTTTAACTTTTGTTCAAGTTTTTTTTAAACAATTGTTGTTTTACATTTTAGTTTTAATATATACAATTAAATATATACTAAAGTACTAAACTAACTTTAAAATACTTAATTTAAAGTTTACAATTTACATTACTTTAAAATATTTAAATTACAAATTTAAACTTATCAAATTTGAAATTTAAAACTTTAAAGTTGAAACTTGAAATTTGAAACATGAATCTTGAAATTTGAAAATTGAAAATTGAAAATTGAAATTTTAAATTTGAAAATTTATTTTAATATTTGAAAATCAAAAATTAAATTTAAAATTTATTAGCTAAAGACGTATAATTTCAATACAAATATATAAGTATTTTAAAAAAATTCCCCCATCCCCCCAAATCCCATTCCATCCCGTATATATAGTGGGACGGGATGTGACCTATTTTTGTCCCCCCAATCTCGGTCCCGATCCAAATCCCCTCTCCTCATCCCCCGTCCCATCCCGTCCCCCAGTCCCCTTCTCCGCCCCTTGCTAGCTCTAATCTAGGGAGAGAAAGGAGGAGTAAAAAGGGGATAATAAACGTGAGTTTTGGCTGGCGAATCTTATGTATCAGAATATTTTATGAATTATGAGAAATAACGGATTTATGAAATATTTCAAAAAGGTAGGGAAAAACACAATAAGATAAGTAAAGTTGTGTATATAAGTAATTTATTTTTATCCTAAAAATATAGGTAAAATATGGATAAACTATGGATAAAATATGGGTAAAGTATGAATTAGTTAAATGAGTTATACTTCTAACTTCTATTCACCCAAAATTCAAGATATCACTAAAAATAGTGTAACTTCTCTTTCTTTTTATGTTATTCTATAGAACTAACTATTCTTCTCTCTAATTGAAAAAGTGAAGTCTTTGACACTCCAAAAATATATAATTTAAATGATACATTTCTTTTGTTAATTGTAATTACATTTTATTTATTTATTTAATTTTATATTGAATAATTAATGTCACGACCCAAAACGAGCCGCGAGTGGCACCCACATTTATCCTCCTATGTGAGCGAACCAACCAATCTAAACCCCAGTCATTTACCAATATTTCAACTAGGCCTGGGCATAATATGGTTCAAACCGAAAAAAACCGATCGAACCGAATTTTTTTTAATTTCGGTTTCGGTTATTTCGGTCGGTTTCGATTTTGAATTTTAATATTTCAGTTTTTAGATTTAAAAATTCGGTTAACCGAAAAACCAAAATTGTATATATATACATAATTGTTATTTGTTGTTACCCCATAACCCATTCCTAAATCCTAAATCCTAATCCTCTCAAGCCCAACTACATAATTTCTTATAACTCAGCCCAAGCCCAATTATTCAAATTCTTAAATCCTAATTCCTAACCCAAATACCCATAACCCAATTACCCAATACCCAAGCCCCAAGCCAATTTCTAAATCCCTAAATGTCTGAAAGTAACACCTTCTTCTTTGAAACTTGAAAGTGAAACCTTCTTCTTTGAAACACCATTCACCAAACCGCCAGCAGCCAGTCGTCAACTCCTCCGTCCGTCCGCTGCCAGTCGCCACTCTCCAGTCGCCACGCCGCCAGCAGCCACGCAGTCCGTCCGCTGCCAGTCAACTCTCATTCATCTCTCATCACGTAAGTTTCTTATGCTTTTATAAAACACATCCAAAATATAAATAGTAATAATAATAATAATAATAGTAGTAGTGAAAGAAAGAAGATAACTAAGTTTGTGAAAATGTTTTTTTTCTTTTTTGTGCAAATCTGTTGTTTTGGTATAATGGTATTGAAGCTGAAGAAATGATAAAAATTTTTTGTTATACTAAATGATTTTTGTTAGTCTTAATTGTATGATTTAATTCAAATCATTATTTTTGTTAGTATTAATTGTATGATTTTTTTGTTTTTCCATTATTTGCTATTTTGCTAATACTAAATAATTTTTATCTTATGACTTTTTTTTAATTAATAATTACAATTATAAAATTAGAATGATTCTTTATGATTTACAATAGATAAAGAAAATTTAAGTACTTTTCATATAGATTGAAAATAATAGTGTGGGTAATTTTTTTTTTTTGGAGTTTTGTGTAGTGAAAAAGTGTTGTAAGATGTTGATTGTTGTTCTTGTTGTTTGTTTCACTTTTGTATAGATGGCACAAACTGGAAGTAAAGGAAGTGAAAGTGGAGCTTCAAATGAGAGCATACCTTGTACCTCATCTCCAAGTGAGGTTGAAGTTGATGTTGATACTTCAAAGAAAAGAAAAACATAGAACCTAGAGCTAATTGTTGGAAGCATTTTGAAAAGTTCACCGATGAAAATGGAGCTAGTAAATCCAAATGCAAGTATTGTGCAAAAGCTTATGCAACTTCTACATCATCTAATGGTACGTCATCAATGAATACTCATTTGAGAACATGTCCTAAATTTCCTCGTGACACCGTAGATAAAGGTCAAAATTTAATTAATTTTCTACCATCTTCAACGGGATCAAAGGAAGGGGTCATTAGCACTTGGAAATTTGACCAAGCACAAAGTAGGAAAGCTTTAGCCAAAATGATAATTGTTGACGAGCTACCATTTAGTTTTGTTGAGAAAGAGGGTTTTAAAAACTTCATGAGAGTTACAATGCCGCAATTTCATATTCCTTCTCGTAGAACTATGACGAGAGATTGTTATGAACTATACCTTGAAGAAAAAAAACTTTTGAAGAAGGTTTTCAAAGAAGCACGGCCAAGAGTTTGTCTTACAACGGATACTTGGACCTCTATACAAAGAATAAACTACATGTGTTTGACAGCCCACTTTATAGATAGAAATTGGATTTTGCATAAAAGAATAATAATTTTTTGTCCTATTTCTAGTCATAAGAGCGTGGATATGGCAGCTTGCATTACTAATTGTTTGCTTGAATGGGGTTTGTATAATGTGTTTACTATTACTGTTGATAATGCTAGTTCTAATGATGTTACCGTGAAAGAAATGTCTAAAAAATTGAGCAATTGGGGAACTAACATTATGGATGGTGACCATCTTCATGTGAGGTGTATGGCACATATCCTTAATCTTATTGTGCAAGATGGGTTGAAGGAAATTGGTAAGTCTGTCAAGCTAGTGAGACAAGCCGTGAAATACATTAAACAATCTCCCGCAAGACTTAGAAAGTTTAAAGAATGTTGTGAATCTGAATTGATAACTTGTAAGAAATCATTATGTTTAGATGTTCCTACTAGGTGGAACTCTACATATTCGATGCTTGATATAGCACAACATTTTGAGCTTGCATTTGAAAGATATAGTTTTTATGATATTGGATACTTGAATCATCTTCGTACCTTTGGTTCTGATTCTTCTGAAAACAAAAATGAAACTAGTGTTGAAGATGGAACTAGTTTTGAAGATGAATTTAGTGTTGAAGATGGAACTACTTCAAATATTCTTTCAAGTGGTGACTGGAAAAATGTGAGGTCAATGGTGAAATTTCTTGAAACTTTTTATGTACTTACTTTGAAGGTTTCTGGTTCTAATTATGTCACTAGCAATACACACTTTGTTGAAATTGCTGAACTTAATCTTATTTTGAAAGAGATGATGACAAATGAAGATCGTAATTTGAAAGAAATGGCGGAAAGTATGAATGAGAAGTTCAAAAAGTATTGGGGTGAACCACAAAAAATGAACAAGATGATCTTTATTTCATCTGTCTTGGATCCCCGTAACAAGCTTGATTATGTTCCATTTGCAATTGTGGATATGTTTGGAAAAGAAGTTGGGGAAAAGCTATGTTCAGAAGTGAAAAAATACATGAACAAATTGTTTGAGTATTATGTCAAGAAATCCCCAAAAAGCTCTTTACATGTACCATCTTCACCCACTTCATCTGGCAATTCATCAAGTATATCTAGTGTGAGTGGTTGTGGCAACTTTGTAAATAGAGGAAGATTGAGAACGAAACAACAATTTGAGAAGCATAAAGAAGTTAGTGGAAGTTCAAGTAATAAATCAGAATTGGAAAGATATCTTGCGGAAGATATTGAGCTAGATAGTGATGACTTTGATATATTAATGTGGTGGAAAGTTAATGAGCCGAGATTTCCTATTCTCGCGGAGATGGTTCGTGATGTGTTAGCCATTCCTATTTCAAGTGTCGCATCGGAATGTGCATTCAGCACAGGAGGTCGTGTTCTTGATCCCTTTAGGAGTTCATTAACTCCTAAAATTGTGCAATCTCTTATTTGTGTTCAAGATTGGCTTAGAAGTGAGTCTTTTCCAATCAATATTGAGGAAGATTTAGAGTATCTTGAACAACTTGAACTTGGTAAGAATTTGATATTTGTATTAACTATATTGAAAATAATTTTGTTACTTGTGTTTCTTAACAACTAACAAATTCTTTCATATTTTTTTAGATTTTGCTTTTAGTGGGACTGAATCTAGTATAATTGATATATAGTTGCAGCTTGTAAGTTCAACTATCAACTAGTGATGTGCGGTAACGAGTAAGTAAAGAACTTATTTACATAACTTGCTTGATAGTTTTATATATTCAATTATGAAATGTAGATCATTTGTCTGAATAGTTCTGTTTTCTCGCAGGTCCATCAATGTTTTTTTATTTTCTTGGTTGCTATCTGCTAGAACTTGGAAGCTATTGCAATGGAGGTTGCAAGTTGCAATGATGTTTTGTTGGTTTTTAAAATCTATTTGTTGCTGGAAGTTGCAATGAGCTAGATAATGATGACTTTAGTTTGTAACTAACTCTATTTTAGTGATGGACACAAGTTTGTTGAACTTTCTTCTAGTGTTGTTGTGATGTTGTCTTGAGTCTTGACTTTCATAGTTTTTTTATTATTATCGATTGAGTCGATATTTAGTTATCACGATGGCCGTTTTACTATTTTTTATTAAATTTGGTTAAACCAAAACCAGACCGAAATAAACCGACCCCGAATTTATAATAACCGAACCAAATCGAATTTATTTTGGTCTTGTTTGGTTTCATATTTGGACAAATCGAAAACTGAAATAACCGAACCGATATTTACGAACCGAACCGAACCGACTAAATGCCCAGGCCTAATTTCAACCATAATGAACAAAATACAATGCGGAAGACTTAAAACTCATTAGTATAACCAATAAACAACATTCTAAAATTTAATACTTATTATTCCCAAAATCTGGAAGTCATCACCACAAGAACATCTATCCTCAAATTACTAAATCTAAGAGTATCTAAGAAGCTAAAATAAGTAAACAGATGGTCCATGTCCGAACTTCAAGGACATCAAGACATGAATGAGAGAGAATCCAGTCCGAGCTAGGAACAATAGCTCACCCTGAAAGCTGACGTGATGAAGACTGGCTAGAGTTGAGGACGAGTTGAAGTTGATGGTACGTTTGTTGCACTCCACAAATAACAAAGAAAAAGAATACAAGTAGGGGTCAGTACAAGGAACGCGTACTGAGTAGGTATCATCGGCCAACTCAAAATAGAAAGAAATATATATCAGATAATAACATAAAATCGACTACCATACTTAACAAGTGACAACAACAAGTACCATAACCACTGGCCACAACACCCAGCACATCTATGAGGACTCAAGCCTCCACACCATACTCATTTGGGAAATAGTTCTTTAAATTTGAGTATAATAACATAATTCAAGATTCATTCTCTTTATTATCCTGGTGTCGGAACGTGACACTCCGATCCCCTCAATATTCATTCTCTTTATTATCGTGGTGTCGGAACGTGAGACTCCGATCCCCTACTATCCTGGTGTCGGAACGTGACACTCCGATCTCCTACTATCCTGGTGTCGGAACGTGACACTCCGATCCCCTAATACTACGTGTCGGTTCGTGACACCCGATCCCCTAATCTCATTACTTTAGTTCATCAAGCCTTCCTTTATGTCAAGGCATCATTATTAATAAAGAGATTTTAAGGTTTAAGATTTCCATAATCACAACATGCCACAACACAATTAAGCATATAGAAGACTTTACAATACCACCCAATACATATCAATCGCTATTTAGAGTTTACTATGAATAGCATAAACCATAACCTACCTCCACCGAAGAATCGTGATCAAGCAATCTACTTCTCAATGCCTTTGCTTTCCTCTTTACTTCTTCCTCTCTCGTTCGTTCTTCCCTCTTCTCTCTGTTCTTTCTATTTTTCCTTATTCAAACCCTTTTCTTTTACCCTAATTATCATATAATTAAGTATAAAAGATGATAAAAGTAACCCACTATTTATTGCAAGGTTATCTCCTTTAACCCCCAAGTAATTAAATTATTAACATTAACCCACTAACTTTATTATTATAATCATGAATAGTCCAAAACGCCCCTTAAAAACTTTTTTACCAGAAATCCGACCCAGTCAAGGTTACGCCACTCGTGACGGACCGTCGTGCCTGCGACGGTCCGTCATGTAGGGTCGTCACAGAGTTCAGAGAGTTAATTTCTGTAGAGGGGTTTGTGACGGTCCGTCGTGCCAACGACGGTCCGTCCTGCCATTCCGTCGTGAAGTTCAGAGAGTCGATCTCAGTACCCAAATTTTCAGAGTTTAAGTGTTTTGGGATGGAGACCCTTGACGATCCATCGTGACCATGACGGTCCGTCGTGTGGTCCGTCGACACAGTAAGTTATTTTCAAAACTAAACTCTGCTGCTCGAATCGACCAACAGGTCATTACAATCAATAATAGTGTATTACGCAAATTCATGTATTAGTATTGACATTGCTTAAAGTGTATTAAGCATGTTTTAGTCCTAAAATACAAAAAATCATTTACTTTGAAATTAAAAAAAAGTTTCATATTGTTATTACATAAATTTATTTTATATTGAACAATTATAGGATTTTTTTTAATTTTTATGATACAAAAAAACTAAATGAAGCATGTTTAACATTTCATCTAAAAAAGAAAAACTAAAATATCTTCTCCATATTGAATTCTTAAGTAAAGTACTATTTATCCATGAAAATATTTGATAAAATTAAATATGGGTAAACTGATATTTTACTCGACCCATTTATTACCCAACTCATTTTTACCCATATCAAATATGGGAGGGTTGAATGATTACCCATTTTATGTTTACCCATTTTCAACCCGCTCACATTTGACCCAACCCATCCAATTGTCACATCTAAATGTATCCGAGCTATATATTACGTATCAAGTTTATTTTATAGTGTATCCGAGGTAGTTTTTTAATATATTCGAGCTGCATATTATATATCGAGCTAGTTTTTAATGTTTCTGAGCTACATATTATGTATCCGATTTATGTTATAATGTATATGAGATATTCTTTAATGTATCCCAACTAAATATTATGTATTCAGTTTATGTAGTACTTTTTAAGGAATTAATATAATTATAAACTAAAAAGGGATAGATTATAATCATATTAAACTATGTGATTCCTAAAATTTATCCTAAAATAATGCAACCCTCATACATTAATGGGATAATTGTATAAAATGACAAACTAATAATGTAAAACAAATAAAGTAGTTACATTTTGATTTATTTGTGTTCTATAGCAAACTGTTTGTCAGTCGTCTCTCTCCTTATATTCTCGCTCGCCTCTCTCGCTTTATACAATAGAAATGTATAAATTGTGTCTGTTTGTATAAAGCGAGAGAAAATTGTATACACACATTCAAATACATATATCTTCGTCCTATACACTTATAATTATATAATACAAATATTTTCCTGCCCAAGTCTCTTTTGCCTTTCTCTCTTTTTTTTGTTTTATACAAATTCAAATTGTATATAATTTATCTCTTTCTCGTTTTATACAATTCGATTCAATTGTATATTCCATGCCCAAGTCTCTTTTGCCTTTCTTTAGCTCTTTCTCGTTTTATATAAATTCGAATTGTATATAATTGTTCTATACACTTATAATTATACAATACAATAAGGAATCAATATCATAAACAGATGCGAATCTTTGTCGTTGAGAATTTTCTTAAGAAAAAGTTTTAGTATCTTGTATCGATATAACATTAACCTTCTGTTTAATGTTCACCCTCTTCCCTTTTCTCATCACCTCTTGCAATGTCTTCTTCAATTCTTTCTTCTCCTCTGGAAGAATAGGCTGGGTAAAGTAAACAAAAATATATAAGAATAACATATCTAACTAGAAGGAAATAACAAATTAAGACAACCAGATAAAGTAACATATACATATTACTGCAGGCAATTAAAGTCTTGTATCGATACAACAATTAACTGACCCGAGTCCTTAAATTAGTACTCAAAGCATCATTCATACATTATGCAGAATATTCTTTCTCATTTTATACAATTCGATTCAATTGTATATTTTCTGTCCAAGTCTCTTTTGCCTTTTTTTTTTTTTTTTTATACAATTCGATTCAATTGTATATGTCTAGTCAATTATACATATATATGTTTGCTATGAAGCGTATGAAAACTTTGCTATAACATACAAATATAAATTTTGTGTTTGATATATATGAAAGTTGTTCATCGATAATCACCGTTTTGATCAGTGGGCTTAAATCCTTGGCTACTCTAAATACATATGGGCCGTTTTCAACATGGGCATAACATTCCCAATGATGCTCCGGCCCACAACCGGGAAAACAAAACCCTACAAAATCCGTTTTTTTTTGGTGAATTTGAAAAATTGAAGTGAAGTTGAAGAAGTAAACATACCAAAGAATTGAACCATGGCAGCTGCAGATCGCAAGCAAAACATTGTTTCAGCTCTATGCAAGCACCTTTCAGCGTTGTCATTAGACCCTGTAAGATTTTTAGTCCTCAAATTTTATATAGTATGCATGATTAGGTTGAAATGTATGTTGTAAATTGAATATCAGTGTTAACGGATTATTTTTGATGCTAAACTATGCAGAATTCGTATTCAACTAATTTGGATAAAGACATTAAAAGCTTGTGTATAGACATTTTCAATTCTTCCCCAAGTGGGCCGTCTATCACAAAAGATAATGAGGTAATATTTCAACAGTTCCTAGTTTTCTGTATTGAGTTTTTGTTTTTTTTAGTTCCAATTTGACATTGAAATCAAATTTTCATTCTAGTTAATGAAGTGGATCGAATTTGCGAGTAACTTCCCTGTTGATTCTGGGACAAGCCTTAAAGCTCTAAGTGAGTTGAATGAGGATTTGAGTAAGAAGTCTGTTATTTTGGGCAACGGGTTGAAGATTTCAGAAGCTGATATTGTTGTCTTTGCCGCTGTGCATTCATCCGTGGTATACATTTCCTTCTCTTTAGGTGCTTTTGGTTTGAGGAAAATATTTTCAGTGGGGAATATTTTAATTTACTTATTTTTGAGTGCTTGGTTAGGTATGAAAGTAGGTGACATATGGTAATTATGCAAGCAGTATTATTGGAATAAATATTGTTGCAATAACAACATATCTAGTGTAATCCGGGTCTGGGAGGGTGGGGTGTACGCGGACCTTAATCCTACCTTTGTGGGGTAGAGACGTTCCCAATAGACCCTCGGCTCTAGAAAATTGTTATTCAGACCATGTATGAAAAATATTGTAGAGTAAAAAGTTATGATGAAAATATTGAAAAAGAAAAACACTGACAACAATAATAGTAAAGATAACCAAAGTAAAAGTAACAAAGATAATAATGAAAATGAAGAATAAGATAAGCAAAATACTGACAACAATATAGTAAAGATAAGCAGAATAAAAGTAGCAATAATAGTAATGAAAATGAAGAATAAAGATAATGCTGGCATTATAAATTGTAATTGAAGCAAGTAATATTAAACAACCACCAAAGGATCTGGTTAGGGGATGAGACTGCTCTCCTTTAACCAGATGTCTCGGGTTCAAGCCCTAGGCATCCTTGGTAGGGAGTGCTTCCCCCCCGAATGGGGCCCTTCGCAGTGTGAATCCGGATAACTCCGGCTCAAATGTGGGTACGGAACACCGGATGAGAAACCCAAAAAAACGTAATATGATCAAGAGTTCATCAAACTGACCTCCAATAAAGAAGGATACAATTATGTAGCAGATGCTTTTTATGTACAAGCATATAGAATAAGTATGTGACCTTATGCACTATAAGGTCACAAGACTTCTTTGGAGTTACTTTTTGCAATACTTGGCACATATTGGACTATGACAAACTCCATGATGGACTGCTGCATAGTTTGAATAGAGCGTGTCTCAACAAGGAATCCCAAAATACTATTCCTCAAGCTATTTGGTGGACAGTTTTGATTAAAAAATAGCAGGATTTTTGAAGGAAAAGAAGAAATATATTTGGCCTTAAGGCTTAAACACATGTATTTTCTTGCTAGCTTTTTTTTTTTTTTGCAGCCTATTCCTTGTACATGATGTAGATGCAATGCTAAGTACAATTGAGGAATTGCACTTTTATGTAATTATTCATTGGATTATTGCAAGTCATCTATAAAGTCTCTTATTACTTGTCTGATCAGTAATATTGAATGAGAGTTCAGATACGTGCGAAAGAAAACTTTTCTGCAAATATGTCTCTTGGAAATGTTTTTTTTAATCTTCCCTTGAAGGTGATTTTTTTTAGTAAAACATTTTCTGGCATACAAAATCACACCCTTAGAGTTATATTTTACTTAAACATGATATTTTATTTTCATGTTAGGCATAAATGTTAAAGATTCTATTGACTTTAGTCAATTAGGTTCTTATTTTCTCTGTTTTAACTGTATGCTAGGTGGTTTCTTAGTTGTTCAGTTTTGTCTGTTCCTTAATTGAAAGATATTGTTGTTTTGGATATAAACGTTCTCGGGTCACTCTCTATTCTAACATGCTATCATAATTCTCTGCCACCAGATCAGTCTTTCAAACTCTGACAGAAACAAATTGCCGTACTTGCTTAGATGGATGGACCATATCCAGGTATACTAGAGTTTGTATCAGATTATTAGATTTTCATATTGAAATTTAGATAGTGGTAATATATGGAAACCAGGATCTTCATCCTGCAGTATATAGTGGCTGGTTGCTCTACAGTCTACTTAAGATAGAACTTTCAACGGATTTGCCATGATTATCTGTGACTTTCTTCAACTTGCGAATTGATTAATTGAGAGAGGATGTAGTTTATTGAAAGGAATAAAAAAAGAGGTTGCTGACTTGCTGTCATGATTTTCCTTGTTTGGTGGTTACTATTACAATTTTGACCAGGAAAATTGAAAAAACTTGTCGAGATTTGGCACACTTAATTATCATTGTAGTTGAGTGTGTTCTTTTATTAATTTGAGGGGAGAAGATATGGGGCTAATGTGTTGCTTTGTGTTCTCCAATTGTGAAAGTAAGTCCTGTACAAGGTTTTGGAGATTCACCATCACATGGAAATCTAAAAGTATTGTGCACTATGAATGTTAATGTTTATGTTAATGTATTTAGGGAATTTGACATTGTGGACATTCCAATATACACTCATAACATTAAAAAAAAAAAATAGAGCTGGGTATAATATCAACTCCCTCCATTAATTTTTGTGGCAAAGTTTGAGCAGCGTTTAAATAGGCATGCATTTTTGGAAAGAAACAAAGACTTTTGAAAATTGTGCTCTTAAACATGCCATAATATTTCCCATTCGAAAAACATGTCATAACATTTGTGTGGCTATACTACTTTTGGAACTTGTGGGCTTAAAACATGCCATAATTTTAAGCCACTCTTGTGTTCTAAATCTTTCAGAACAAAACAACCAACTAGTTAACCTAGAGTATTGCAAAGTGAAATTCCCTGCATTATCCTTTTGGACAAAAACTTGCGAAGAAATTATTCTTTCCTTGGAAATCTCCATATTCTTGAAAAATTCTACCGCGCTCTTGATAGATTGTAATAGTATTTTAGAGTGAAAACTCTGCTGGTCTACTAACCATGCCATAAATGTTAAATTGGCTCATTTAGTTTTGTTCTTCAATTGTGTCATGTGGTATGTTTTAATTGAGTGAATGGGGCCTAAGAAGAAGTAATCATACGCTTTCAAGGGAAAATACTAGAAAAAAATTATTTGGGTTTTCTACTAAATAATGCTTTTGTAGGCACAACTGGTCTCCTGGTCTTATTTTCTCTCTAGTTCATTCATTTTCTACTCCAGGGTTCTTCTAAGGCCCAGTCTTTTGGACGGCGAAAGGCAATGAGGGTTTGCCTTGCCTTGCGGCGAGGCACTCGCCTTTTTGAATTGAGGCACCACATACTACCAAAAAACTTAAAATATTTAATTGCATATATAAATACCCAAAATTCGATAGCAATAACATATATTTGCAAATATTTTAATTCAAAAGGTGGTTCGCGAGCTATTGCGTAGGAGCGGGGTTTTTATTTTGGGTTGAGACCACGAAATTGAAATCTTCGAAGTGAATTTTTAGGAAATCTTCCATGCAGTGAAAGGGGAATAAGAAAGAAAAGTGAAAAGGTAAAGGTAACTTTTCTTTTAAGTGTAAGAAAAACTTACACTTTGTTTACTTACACTTTATAAAGTGGAAAAAAAGGTTCTGTTTTATATTAAAATATAGACATTAAGAGACTAACAAAAGCCGTTTGGGATATTGGATAAAACGTTTTTTTTACACTAAGCCTATTTTAGTTACTTGCTAGAATAGTGGCTTGTTTGGGTCAATTTTATCTCTTTGTGGCTCAAATAGGTTCCGGACTCCCAAGAGATACCTTTTTGCC
The DNA here is from genome assembly GCA_027704805.1 of Solanum corneliomulleri. Taxonomy (NCBI): domain Eukaryota; kingdom Viridiplantae; phylum Streptophyta; class Magnoliopsida; order Solanales; family Solanaceae; genus Solanum; species Solanum corneliomulleri. The sequence goes on along the minus strand of JAKWIY010003057.1, from coordinate 34,308,433 downwards.
GTGTAGAGGGTGTCTAAATGGTCACTTATAAAGTGTCTATCTAGCAGTTGGTGGCAACTTAAAGTATGTATTGATGTGTTTACTTCTTCTATCATGAATTGTGAGAAAAAACATTTTTCATGTAAGTTAATCCATTCTAATGATGGCTTGTCCTTGCAAAATAATCACCAACTGTTTAAACAACAAATCACTTTTTGTATTAATTAAACTTTTTAAATCTTTTGCATACATTTAGTTGCTCATAGATTTATATTGAGAAAGAGCATGCGTGTTGAATTGATCTATTTTTGCGCAGACAAAGGTGATGTTGGAGATGCATTCCAAAAAATTTTGCTGGAGAAAGTCCAATTTGAGCCACCTGTGAGTAATGCCTATATTGTAATGATCTAAGACTTTCTGAAGAATTAGCTTGAGAGCAGAGTTGATTTGCTTTTTGACTTGTTTCAACTCCATTTTCCATGCATTGCTACATTTCCAGTTTCCAGAACTGAGCAAAAACTACCACTCTAATCACTAATTTGAACACGTTTAACGGGTTTTCAATACTGAAAGTAGAAATGGAGATATGTGATACTTTTTGGAAACTACCATGGAATATTTTATTTAAAAAGTTTCTATCATCAATAACACTTATTAATTATTATACTATCTTGATTTGAATCATTCCTTGTCTCAATTACTCCCTCTGTCCATCACTAATGTAGTGTTCTATAATTGAACACCTTTAACGGTTTTCAAAACTGAAAGTAGAAATGGAGATATGTGATACTACATGTTGTTGCTTCTTGGAAACTACCATGAAATATTTTATTTTAGAAGTTCCTATCATCAATAACCCTTTCTAATTATTATACTATCTTGATTTGAATCAATCCTTATCTCAAATACCTCCTCTGTCCTTTACTTGTTCACATTTGACTTGTCACACCCTTAAGAAACAATAAATAAATGGGTAATTTTACTATATCACCTCCAATTAATTATAAGTCATCTAAATGTTGGAAAATGAATAGCATTTAATAGCCACGGTGAAAACACAATGGTATTTTATCTCTTGTTTATCCAAATTGGACTAGTAAAGTTGGACAAATATTTTTAGTATTCGGGACAAGTAAAGCTGGACGGATGGAGCAACTTTATGGCTCAACGATGCCCAAGAATGGGCTTATATTAATATCCTTTTTTCTCTGACATTGATTCAGGCAGCAAAATGTGTGAAGAAGGTAGAAGTTGAGTCAAATGCCAAAAAAACTGACACAGAGACCAAACCGGCTAGTAGTTCAGATGTTGACTCAAAAAAAAAGAACAATACTGGCGTGGTATGTGGTTTTAGCAGTTTACCCTTCAATTGTTTTTATTCCTCCTACAATTAAAACATTTTTGTTTCTTGTTCTCTAGACAGTTTGTTACAACTGTAGCAAAAAATTGTATTGCTTTCTTCAATCAGTGACAGTAGAAAATATTGTCATTTCTTATTATTAGCGTCTTTGTTGCAATCTTAGGTACTCTGGTATGACTTAATTGTTATAGTGGCACATGCTCGATGCTTCCAGTTTTTAGTTTCTCTGAAATTGCTCAACTTTGAACAGTTTCTAACACATATCCCTTAAAATCTCTGAAGAAGAAAGCTGCTGCAGATAATCAAACTTCTGCAGAAAAGAAGTTGCCTGAGAAGGTAGATGACAAAGATAAAGATATCAGTGTTAGTTTGCTAAAATTACAGATTGGCCACATTAAAAAAGCATGGAAACATCCATCAGCTGAGAGGTATTATAGCTAATCTTTCATTTGTTTTGTTTGTAGTCTCTTTCCCTAAACTTGTCCCTTCCCTAGCAACTTTATACGGTTACTTAATTAGTTGTAAAACCTTTTCCTGGTTAATCCCTGTGTACAGCTTACTGGTTGAGGAGATAGATGTTGGAGAAGCAAAATGTCGGCAAGTAGTTAGTGGGCTGGCTAAGTTTTGCAGTCCAGAACAGTTGACTGTATGCTTTCTGTTGTTAAGCGTTCATATGTGCCTATTTCTGGCATCTCTGAATTGTATTTGCTGTATCATTTGGGAGCTTCTATTTCTTCTAATTAATTCATTCTTGTTGTTGTGCATGCAGAATCGCCTTGTGGTGCTTGTGACAAACATGAAACCATCAAAATTACGTGATGTCATATCAGAGGGAATGGTATTATATCCCATCTAAGCTATGACCAACTTCACATTAGCATATGCTACTGAACCTTTTGCCTTATATTAAATGATCTACTTCCTTTCCTAATATAATTTACTTGTTTTTTCATTTGCTATGTGGATCCGGTCAAAGTGTCTGTCTAAAACTTTTGGCCTCTATGGTACTTTTCTTATTTCAATATCTAGATGTGGTTAAGCTAGTTAGCGTATCTTCCATTTAAGCAGTTTGAATTTCAGATTATTCTTGTTTGCACATAGGAAAATTTAGGTATTACTATATATGTAAAAAGATAAGTGGTGAAATGTGTAGAGTAGTCTAGCTCTAGTTAATCTTTCATAGTATTATCTCTGTTCCCCGTACTATCTCTCATTTCTTTACTGTTAAATCTTTTTTTCTTAATTTCCTTTATAGGTATTATGTGCTTCTAATGAAGATCATACTGCGGTGGAGCCTCTTGTAGCACCAGAAGGTGCCAAAGTTGGGGAATGCATCTCATTTGCTGGGTATGTTTGTAGCTAAGCCTGTTGGTGTTGCATAAGTTTCAAATTTCTAGTTCTGTCTGCTTGATTTTTGACACTGATTCACATAACATATATTACGTGGAATGTATTAATACAAAGTTTCTTCATAAAAATAAATATTATACTAATAGGACCTTTCCTTCACAAATCATCTGTGTCATTTTTGCTTTTATTGGGCTCTGCCTTTCTGCCGTTACCTGTTAAGTTCTGTCTAATGGTACAAGGATTTTGGATTATAGTTACCATCTTCTGAAGAAGCAGAGAATATAGGAAGTAAGTCTTTCAACTGGAAGGTGATTTTGTGAAAAAGGAAACATTTGAAATTTCAGTGCCATCAGATTCAGTTGTCAGTGCTTGACTGACCTCAACATCCAATATTCTCTTTTTCCGATGTTTTTCTCCCACATTTTGATACTTATACTAATGGATAATTGCATGTATTTCCTCTGTTTTTTTCTCCCACATTTTTTGATACTAATACTAATGGATAATTAGCATGTGTTTCCTCTGTGTAAGTGTGCCGTTATGCTGAATATGACATTATGACCGTCTTTTTTGGTACTATGAATTTTTAACTGAAGATGAAGATTATGTTATGGTAACAATTTACTTTATTAATTCGTGATTCTTCATTTATCTATGTAGGCATGATGGAAAACCTGAAGATGTTCTGAATCCTAAAAAGAAGCAGTTTGAGAAAATTGCTGTGGTACGTAATCTAGAATTTTATGAATATCTTAATCTTGTCTATGTTCAATGGTGAGTAAACTTACCATACCATAAGCTCTATACTTATCTAATTAGTTAATACAAATAGTCCGTTATCTATCAAGGTTGATCAACTTCCCAAACATAAGAATGCATGAGGCTTCTGAAAACTTCATGTTGCAGCTTAACAACGTTATTAAAATGAGACTGATTAGTTAGCTGGAGAGATGGGGTTGTTCTTTTACAGTTTTCAATTATTTAGCTAAAGAGCGATAGAGAGTCTGTGTTTTAGTTGCTTAGAGGTCAGAACTGTGAAAATAAGTTCATGGCAACATTTTGAGTTATATAATATTTTGGTAATGAAATAGAAATATGTTTTTCCAAACATGGTATGAAAAATGATTACACATGGTTTCCTTCTTCCATTTAGATATATGTCATGTGAATTGCAGAACCTTTTCACTGATGACAAAGGAGTTGCTACATTCAAAGGTATCCCATTCATGACATCTGCTGGACCATGCACATCTTCGATTCCCCGAGCAACTGTCAAGTGATTGCGCTTGTCAGCAGAAGAATATCATACGTCATTGTAGCATCTTTGTTGGAGATGCATTGTTAAAACTCGTATGAATACCGTTCTATTCTCTTTCTTTTTGGGAGGCTAAGGTTAGCAGAGAGGGGTTTCCTTGAAAAGCATAGTACAAGAAAAACTGATTTTGTTGTACGTGTTTAGTCTATAGTCAAAAAGAGAACTTCAAAACTAAAGCGTTGCAGATACATTTCTTCAATAGTTATAGGGTTCTCGTGGGAGTTTGGTTTTTACTTGAAGATGTGAAAATGTCATTCTTCTCATCAATTTGTTAGTGGTTATAAACGATCATTTCCATGCTCTTATTAGTCCCCCTTCTCCGGCTTCAATTATAAACTCGTACTTCTTGCCCCTTAAATGCTACCAAGCAGGAGCAAACAACGAATATGTTGAATTGACCATCATAAGCTAGCTAACAAGTAAAATGAGTTCTCATTCTCGGATTAGCTTTGACAAGCGAGAGGGGGACCCTTCTCATACATGGCCTTACATGAGCCTAACGGAGAAAAGTCTATGCCCAATAGGGAAATAGTGCAATAAAAGATGTCCATCTGTCAATGGTTAGCTCGTAGATGTAACTATTGAACCTAGATTTGTTAGATGGATTTGGTCATGTCGAATGACAGAGCATGCACATCCTGTGTGTTTTTTTTTTTTTTTGGTTAAATTATGTGAAATGCAACCAATCATGTCAAGTAATATCCTTTAAAATGATTTGATATGTTGGCACAAACTTGGGTGTTTTTGGACCTACATATTCTAGTGTAGTGTAGAAAGATATTGGAAGTTTCTCAAATTCCGTACAATATTATCTGCCGTATCACAAAATTTGGTTTCCAAGATTCATTTAGCCCAAATTGCATCTTATTTATAAAAAATATCCAATCGGATCTTCCTTCATCTATTAATTAACAACTACACCATTGGAGAAGGGAGATCCATTTTGATTTAGGAGTAAATATACTATAATATTTCTCTTATTTTATTTCAAGAAAAATTCAGAAATGTGATAATACTAAGGATAATATGGGATCTTTTTGTTGAGTGCGGAACCAAAAGGGCAACAATTTTTTTTTGAATTTCCAAAAGGGTATATAAAATTTTATATAAACCAAAACGGTAAAATCGCTCCGCGGGCAGCGATTTACTTCAATTGAAAAAGTAAAATCGCTGCCCCAGCAGCGATTTTGCAAAAAGTTTTTTTTTCCTTACATATCGCTGCCCGGGCAGCGATTTGTAAAAAAAATTTTTTTTTTTTTAAAAAAAACATAAATCGCTGCCTAGGCAGCGATTTAAAAAAAAAAAATTTTTTTTTTATGTAAATCGCTGCCTAGGCACGATTTACATTTTAAAAAAAAAAAAAAAATTTTTATGTAAATCGCGCCTAGGCAGCGATTTATGTTTTTTTTTAAAAAAAAAATTTTTTTTTTACAAATCGCTGCCCGGGCAGGATATGTAAGAAAAAAAAAACTTTTTGCAAAATCGCTGCTGGGGCAGCGATTTTACTTTTCAATTGAAGTAAATCGCTGCCCGCGGAGCGATTTTACCGTTTTGGTTTATATAAAATTTTATATACCCTTTTGGAAATTCAAAAACAAATTGTTGCCCTTTTGGTTCCGCACTCTCTTTTTGTTACGCTATATTATTATCTTTAATCAAGATATGATTTCTTCCCAATTAAATTGAAAATCCACTCTTCCAATTCCCCAAATGAATTTTTAATAAACATAAGCATTGTTTATTAGTTATTTAGTAAAATCTCTTCCTATGAGAACAGCGTGCATTTGACTTAATTTGGATTTGGTTTCAACCAAAAAATAAAAATAAGACAATAATTTTAATCTTTAGTTGGTGCCTGTAGTTGTTTCATTATGTATCAAAAAATGGGCTTCTTTATATTTGTTGTATAAATGAACTTTTATACTTAGTGTGATATAATTTGAACCTAAAAGGTTTTCAAAAGAACATGTCACTTATTTAAGTGTGTTCGAGTCGGGATTTAAAATCAAATTCCTTCTCAGGAGGATAGATGGGGAGATTCGCGTGAGATCGAACGAAATTCAATTTTCGATTCACTTGTGGGATTTGAGCGGTTCGGAAGGGATCACCAAAATTCTTCTCTTCTCGAGAATTCACACTTTCCTTATCAGTGTATGAATAACTATCTCTCGAGCACATGTTTAGGAAAGGCTTAAAATGGATTCCTAGGCACCCTTCTGAATATTAAGTATGAATCATAGTTTAAAATTTCTTAAATCTATGTTCCAATATTCAAATATCTCTATCAAGATGATAGACTCATTCTTGTACTAGCTATCAATAGTATCAATTATAACAAGTCACACGCTCATATTATAAAAATATAAAAACAAAGAAATTTCAATATCGAACTGCCATAAAAAAAATAGCACGAACATTGAGAGGAGTCAAATCACAATTTAAATATTCTCTCCGATCTATATCAGTGACATAATTGTTGATTAAATAAATGATAAAACATGAAAAACGTTCCAATAATTCTTTTGAACTTAAAACTATGGAAAAAGTTTCAACAATTTATTGGAAAAGTACTGTAGGCGGCCACAATGAATGCAACTTAATTGAACGATGAAATTAAATCAGCATTTATTGCATGCTTCGTAATTATGAGTTCTTGACACAACACATCTTTGTTGGTGAAAATTAATTGTAGCAAATTTTAAGCAGATTTGGTCCCCATTTATTATAACGATTTTGCTGGATACGCTATCATTTATTTCCAAAATCATTTTTAATTTTAATTTTTGCACCAGATATTCTGCATCATATTCCGCCATTTTATTGAAATATTGTGACTTGCTACTTTTTTTTCTTTTCTTTTTAACAAATTAAGTAATTTTTAGGTTATATTCATTGATAATGTAATTATGATTTTTACATTATTAGAATAATTTCACTGTTTTAGCAAGTTGTCCGCCGTCTTATTTATTAACTAGACTAGACTTATCTTTTAATTGACTAATATTTTTACCCCTATTAATGTGTATATACAAGTTAAAAGTAAGTTTGGGTAGTTGTTAATATGATGTTCACTTTAATTATTACTTAAATTTTATTTAATTGTATTATTTAGATTTATCATTAGGTAATGAAGAAAAAAATTATTTTATTTAATGACTAGTCTAGTGTGATTGCGTCATTACGTTAATATTTTCTTCTCGTTCTATCTTTACTTATTATTTTTAATAATTATACTTAATATTTTATCCTACCTAATTTTCATCGTAGCTTTATTGCTTGCTCTACTTTTTTTTGTAAATTTATTATTTAAATCATGAATGTATGACATTATGTAATAATGACGCAATAATCTATTCAAATAGTGTATTTACTAAATAATACAATACGATCGATAATGTACGACATAAGTTTTCTGAAATGAATGTGAATATAAGAATAGAGACATATAATACAATACTGATATATTATAAAATAATACGTAATAACAATCCAAACAAAAAGTGTACGTAACGCTAAAATATTGTCCTCTGCCACCTCCCTCTAAAATATTATGTATAAAAAAGGAATGAGCTGGATGGAGGAATCAACATAGTGATATTGTTTTAGTGAAAATCAAATATGAAGATCACCAAATATATGTGACAATCCCTTTCTTTGATTTTATTTATTTTCATCATTTTCCCAAGAAAATTCTCACCATCTTTCCCTTCCTCAAATCACACCTTTTTAATTAGTAATATATATATATATATACACACAACAATCACATTACTTTTATTTTGAACTCTTTTTGCTTCTTTCTCCCAATATATATTTATTTCGTGAAAGTGAAAGTGAAATTTCTCCGAATTAAATTATAACGAAAGAAATGGAGATGTTTGCTAATTCATCACCGATTTCAAAGGGAATGGGGGAAGTTGTTGCAAGTGAGGAACCTCATGTCCTAGCTGTTGATGACAATCTTGTTGATCGTAAACTTGTTGAAATATTACTCAAGAAATCGTCTTGCAAAGGTAATCACACTATTCAATCTTCTATTTATTTTTTTTATTCACAATAATGTGATGACTAAGGAAATTGATATGAGATGAAAATAAATTCGAAAGAAACAATTTAATCAAAATACGGATAGCGAAATCACAAAGTCACTTGAAGAATCTTTTAGAGTTGATTGTTTTATATATGTGGAGTAGATCAAACAATTTTTTCACTTCAAAATAGATTTGAACCAATTGAAGTATTTTTCATTTCTTGCTTAGTGATAAAATATAGAGATCACTAGATGATGAAAATTTAAAAGATATTGTTTTAACCCTGAACTTTTTTTAATACGCAATAGTTATCCTGATATTGATGATTTAAATTTATTTTCTGAATTAAAATTGCTAAGGAAAATAATCCAAGCAAAATATAATGATCTAATGAAAACACTCAATCAAATGAAAAGAATTGATTCTTTCCAAATACACATATTACTTATGGAATAATGTTAACATGTCATGTAACTATTGGCTCAACCGGAAGAAGTTTTTTCGAAATTAAAATTGAGAGTTAGAATGTATTTGCTATATTATCATTTGAAAAGAAATTATTAAACCAAATTGATTATAAAACAGTACCAAATGACTTCGCATCTAAAATAGCTAAAAAACTAGATTTTATATAAAAGTATATATGATGAAAATAATAATATATTAGAACCCCTTTCTTAAATTTCTCTTTAGATCCTCAATGTTGTTGAGTCGGCCTGTACATCTTTTAGACTTGATACAAATGTAATGATGAATTATATATTGTCTTTCAAGTTTGTGCACTAGAACCACAAATTTAGGGAAGGAATTATAAAACATAACTAAAATATTACACTTCAATTTTTTGAACTTATAACTGTTGGATAATGTCAAAATCTTGTCTACTGCAAGACCCATGAATGGCTGGTGGTCCTGGTCAGAGTCATAATCGAACTTAACGTTTACTTAATGAACTTAGTTAAAAAATGAATTACACCTTCGTCAATAATTTTTAACATGATAATAATCACTTGATCCACTAAGTTTTGCACTTCCTTTTCACTAAACAAAAATCTTCTCTTATGACAAAGGGAATCAACAGTTCATATATCACAAAAAAAATTATTTTCAGCATATTTACATAATATAATTTTCTGACGAAGATATCTCTCCGAGAAAACATAAAAGAAAGAATTTACGTATATTTCGCATTGAACAAGTTTCACATTTTGAGGGTAAAATTTTTTCTCTGTAGTCTATATACATTGGACACAAAATCTCTAGGTAAATATAAATATAAGGTAAAGACATTATACATAAATGTGTCCTTTAACTTGGATTTAAATCACATTTATGCCCTTCAACTTTAGATGTGCACAAATAAACACTTAAACTTGTATAAAGTTGAACAAATAGAAACACATATCCACATGTCATCCTACATGTCTTTTTTGTCATACTTGGTGTCCTACGTATATTATGTCATGTAGGACTCATGTGTTTATTTATTTAAAGGTTGGATAGTAAAAGTGTCTGTTTATGCATTATGAAAATTGAAGGTTAAAGCTAAAATTTAAAACTACGTTTAAGATCCAATACATGTATTATGCCTAAAGTAAATATCAATTTGGTAGAGTAAATTAACTAACTCGATATTTACTTGTATCAAATCCTTTAAGTCAAACCTTTTGGATTTGGCAACAGCTGTGTCTACGTAATCACACTATTTTTCTTTTGATGTAAAATCTTTGAGAATCTTAATAGTTGTAGACTTATTAGTCATTGTATTTAATAACGTGCATCACTCAATTATTTTCCTTATCCAAAAATAGGAAATTCACATGCCTGGATAACATAATTATATATATTATTATTATATCTACATATTCTGTTTTAGCTATAATGACCATGTGTATGTATTCTTATTGTGTTAACATACCAGAATTTTCATCAAAATATAAATTGTTAGCTATATATAATGACCATGTGTATGTATGTTTGTTTGTGTAAACATAAAATGTGTAATCAATCAGTGACGGAATCAGAATTTTTATTCAGAGGTTTAAAATATGAATTAGATGAATACAATTTTTTTTTAAAAAACGCTTGGAATGAAAGCCCTCGACCCTAACTGGCTCCCCTTTAACACAAGTATTAAAGTATTAAGTGAAAGATGGAACTATTTCATTGATTTGCCTGTTTTGTTCAGTAACTACTGCAGAAGATGGTCTGAGGGCTTTAGAGTATTTGGGTTTGGCAGCTCATCAAGATAGCTCTAAAAATAGCAATGTGAGTCTCTATTAAGTATATATAACTTAAACTCGTAAAGATGAAAACGAAATTTGTTTTCATTTTCTGAATTTACTTTTAATTTGTTGTGCAGGGCTCAAAGGTTAATATGATCATAACAGATTATTGTATGCCAGGAATGACTGGTTATGAACTTCTCAAGAAAATTAAGGTACTAACAGTTTTTTAGGATCTTTAGTTTAGTTATTCCTTTAAGAATTTGAACTCAATACCATTGAATGTATTGCAAACAGGAATCGTCGATGATGAAGGATGTACCAGTTGTGATCATGTCATCTGAGAATATCCCAACTCGAATTCATCAGTAATCATCAACTCTTTCTACTTTCATTATTTTGTCCTCTGATACTGAACAAAGATTTGTGTACTATTGACAGATGCATGGAAGAAGGAGCTCAAATATTTATGCTGAAGCCTCTGAAACACTCTGATGTCGAAAGGCTAAGATGCCAAATAATGCAATGCAGAGGATAGAGAGATATCAATATGTATTGAGTTATTATTGTTATTATGAGAGTCGATCAGTCTAATGATGACTCGTGAAGTAAAATGTTTAATGTCGATTTATCTTTTGAGATCAAATCCAAGGCATCATATTTTCAGTTATGCAGAATTCAAATTCCCTTCTTGTGGAGCGGACTAATTCATTGTATGAGGATAGCCTAGTATATGACTTTTTATTATCCTCTAAACTATGTTTAAGTTATATATACTTATCAGTGTAAAGATTTCTTGCCCACTAGCTTTTTCATATATTTTGCTGCATGAAGGAGACCTGTATTTTTTTGTGTCATAGCTCGTATTTTGAGTCAAAATGATGTATTTAGGCGAACTGCAGCATTCAAGACTCTGAATGATAGGTAAAAATTGACATAATTCGCTTGTCGTATGACTCAATAAGATAAAGGTCCCTCAACACTTGCCAAATGAACTCATTCCGTAGTATCTCAGTAGCATTTACACATTAGTTATTCATCACATCATACCATTATACCTCTCTTCCTTATTAGAACTTAGGAAAGTTGGAGATTCACAATCACCATTAGGCATTAGCAAGTTCTACTAGGATTGATTTCCAAGTCACATTGTTTCTATTTCCTAAAAACAAAAAAAAAAAAAAAAAAACAGAATGGGGCATCTGTGCACTTTACGAAAAAGTTTGCCCTAAATCAAAGGGTTTGAGAAACTCAACATCACGAACAACGGAATTTAATTCACTCTTTCAAACAAACCAAGTTACATGATTTGGAACATCATATAGTTGAAAAAGATCCAATTTTTATTCCACCCCTTTGGACTCAGAGTGAGCAAACAACAACTCAAAAATTAAAACTGGTACAAGATAAAGTCTATGGCTGGCAGCGGAACCGTTACTTACTGGATTCCGGTCCGGTCCGGTCCGATTAATTTTTTTTAAAAAAAAATATATCCGTTACTAGCCGTTGGATAACGGCTAGTGGGCCCCCCAACGGCTATTTTGAATAGAATTTAAGCCAATAGGAGCCTTACCCCACCCCAAACTTTTTTGATACCCTAAAGTTTTAAAAATTACACTTTAACTCATTTTTTTACTTATAAATACCCCTAAATTTCATTCTTTTAAATCAAAAAATCATCTATTCATCTTCTACTCTCTCAACTCTCTAATCTCTAATTCTTTAATATATAATATCTTAAATTCCGGTGTTGCCTTACTTGGTCTTTGAAAATTAGATTTGGAGCTTCAAAATTCAATTTTCAACTTTCCACGTTCGGCTTTCAGCGGTCATAAACGTCTATTTTTTTAAGTAGACGTTCGGTACATTCGTTCTAACTTTTATTTTACGTTTCATTTATATTTAAATAATTATTTATTTATTTTGTGATTTATTATTTGCATAATTGCATAACATTTTTCGTATTATATTTAATCTCACATTTAATTTTTAATATGGATTTCGACAAAAAAAATACTGTTCAAAAAGGAAAGGGGAAAAAAAGTGCATTAGAGCGTGTAAAAAATATTTGTAACTTTACATCCTCCGATAATGCAAAAAACAGTATTTCTTCTAAATCAAAAACTAAAAAATCTACTATATTAAGAATAAATACGAATGATTATACACATGTTGATGATACAGTTTTTAATATTGATAGTAATTCAGGATTAGATCCTTATCATGAACATTTACAACGCCGCTTTGGTAATTTTGATGAGGATTTGCCTAGTGATAATGATAATGATAATGATATTGGTAATTATACTGATACGCCTACTTTTGATGATGATGATGATGATGAAACTGAGCCACCTACGGCTAATGTTCCTGGCTCTAGTTTACCACCTTCATATAGTAGTGAAAAAGATCTTGAAGAACTAGCTAAAATGATATGTGTTATGGGTTTGCCATTTAGTTTTGCTGAAAATCCCGGTTTTATACATTATATTCAAATTGTAATAATTCAATTTTAAAGGTTTTGCTAGAAACACAATAAAAAAGACTGTATTTGATTATCATGCACACATTTCAATATCTTCGTTGTTTATTATTATAATACTTTGTAAAATAGCTATTACTTCTGATATGTGTCAATAGTGTAAATGGTAACGATTATTTGACTATTAACTGCACATTGGATTGATGAAAATTGGTATATGCAAAAAGAAACTTTAGGTTATAAATATTGTCAAATGCAAAAAAACGGGAGTTATATTGCTCAAACTATTTTAGATATTTTACAAAGTTATGGAATATGTGATAAAATAAGAGTATAACCTAGATAATGCTTCAAGTAATAATGCTGCTGTTGAATATTTAAAAACTACACTTTGTCCTTTTATGGTGATAATTATCATATTAGGTGTAGTGCACATATATATAATTTGATGGTTAGAGATGGTGTAAAATGTATGATAACAGATGTACGAAAGTTGAAAATGCATGTCATTTTATATTTTAATGTCAAGTTAAGTTTAGGCGTAAAGATTTTCAAAATCGTTGTTTTAAAAATAATCTTCCACCTAGAAAAATTCCAAAAACAATGGCTACTAGATGGAATACTTTATATGAAATGTTTGTAGTCGCTTATGAATATCGAATACCCTTACAAATGGTTTGGAATGCTCATTCTGATATGACATATAGACTAGATGATAATGATTGGCGTGATATAAATGAACTTATAGATTTCCTAAAAGTTTTTTACTTAATTACAAAAAGAATTTCTGTACTTTATAATGCATCAATTTGTACTGTTTTGCCTGATATTTGTATGATTTCTTCTAAATTATATAAATTTAAAAATAAACCAAGATTTCAACAAACCATTGAAAAATGATTATAAAATTTAAAAAATATTATATTCCTATTCCTCAAATTTATTTAACTGCATGTTTGTTAAACCCTAAATATAAAGATTTCGGTTCATCAAGAATGTTGAAAAAATATATTTTAACTTAGATATTAATGATGTATTAGAAGAAATTCCTAGCTGTCAACAAGTTAAAGATAACATAAAAATTGAAGCTAGAAAATTGTATGATTTATATAATGCTAATATAAATTTATCAAGTGAAAATGAACAAGAAAGCTCTAGGGTTAGATTTGATGAAAATAATATTGATAATTATTTAGAGGATTATCTTGAACTTTCTCACGATAATAGAAATGATTTTGATGCCTATATTAATCAAAATACAGAACCTACTGAAGATATTCTCAAATGGTGGAGAGATCGCGCCAAAGGATTTCCAAAACTAGTACCGATGGTTCGAGATATATTAGCAATGCAAGCATCGTCGGTAGCTTCGGAAGGCGTCTTTAGTGCAACAAGCTTTCAACTTGGAGAACATAGGCATTCACTAGCAGCCGACAGCTTGGAGATATCGGTATTATTTCGAGATTTAATTAATGCCGAGAGAAGAAATTTGGGTCGTGAACCACTACCGACCAAATTTCAAGATGACGTTGATGAAGTAATGCAGGATTATAGTGACGACGGGATTGAAGCAATGAAAGATCTTTCTATTCAACCTATTCCCGAACATGTTACTAAAGAAATGTTGAATGATTTACGAAGGGATTTATATGGTGGCACCAACTATTAGTAAAAGTATGATAATTCGAGATTTAATTCAAACTAATATTTTTGTAAATGTAATTGTAATAATAAATATTAATAAAAATACAGGCTATTCGCATTAATTTGTTTTTTAATATTGTTGTATTAAATTTAATTTTTAATATAGTCAATTTTTAATTTTATAACTTAAAAGTTTAAATTCAAAAATTTCAAACTTTAAGAGTTTGAAATTTAAATTTTATAACTTTAAAATTTGAATTTAAAATTTTCAAACTTAAAAAGTTTGAATTTAAAGTTTGAAAATTTAAATTTGAGACTTTAAATTTTGAATTTTTTTTTTTAACTTTTAAATTTTGAAATTTAAATTTTTAATTGCTTAATTATTATAATAAAAATTATATTCAATTAAAATAATTAATTTTTTTTAATTACCGGTCCGTCCCGGTTACCGGTCCGGTCTACCGGTTCTCTTCCGGACCGGGGCGGAACAGTACTATTTTTACCGGTTTCCCGGACCGGTCCGGTACTGATTCCGGAACGTTACCGATCCGCACAGTACCAGTTCCGGTAATTACCGGTCCGGTTCTCCCGGTTCCGGTACCGCTGCCAGCCATAAAATAAAGTATACACAAACATTAAAACAAAATTGAAAAACTAATCCTCTGAAATTGAAAATCAGTAAATCACAACTTTGTGTTTTACTGATTTTCAATCAGAAATGGCTGTGGTGATGATGATGGTGGTGATGTCTATGTTCATCCCATCCCAAACAGTGCAGAAAAGGGTAAGAGGCCATAAAGATGCACCTTGTAAACATAGAGAATACTAGCAAGCAAGGTAAGGGATCATCCTATGGATTGGCACCTTCATGGTGGTGGTGGTGGTGGTGACCCATCTCCTTCTTTATACGGACAAAAGCAAAACAAATAATTAACCATTATTCAATGAACAAATCAGAAAAACACCCACTTCTGAGTCTTGATGAAAAAGATGGAATCTTTAGTATCAAAATAAAACTCAAATCAAGAAATCAAGCAAAGAACACACGTACATACCTTTGTGAGTTGTGAAATGAACCTTATTTCTTTTGTCTAATTGTTTATTGAATTGAATAAAGCTATAACATTAAAAAAACCTAAGTGGTGGATAGAGTTGACACTGGTAATTAAAACCTGAAAAAAACCCTCATTTCTCAATCGTTCCGTCCTGCTTCCTGGAAATCAACTAACCTTCTAACTTAACGAATTGCTCTTTCCTTCTACATATCTAAATAGCAAATTATCGTTTCGAAAAAAGCCCTTTAAAATATGATATACATTATATTTTAGGTAATTTATTCTATTTTTTACTCAATATGCCAGATGCATATCTTGCATTCACTTTTTTTGGTTATAAACATCAGATACACCAAAAGTATTTTCAAAGGCCAACAAGTGAAGAAAGAGTATATCCAGCTTAAAAGGGGAAGGAAAAAAAAAGAAGTATTGATAATGGAAAAGTATTATAGCATATAATAAGTATTTTGAATTTGATGTATTTGGTTAATCACATAAGACCACCACAAGGATCTTTTTGTATCCTCATGAACCCCAATCCACTTCCAATATGTTTGAAGTTTCAATTACACAGCCTACAATTGTGATTGCCCCTAAGAACTAGACTTCACCACCAAGCTCACTTCTCCGGCTATGCGTCAACAAGAGAAGCTCCAGAAAGATGCCAATCTTCCATGCAACATTGTTTCATTTCTCCATCCAACTTCCTTATCTCCAACCAGTCCACCACCAATTTCAGTCTGATCTTCTATGAAAAATAGAAAGAAAAAAAAAAGAAGAGGAGGTATAAATAGTATCTGGGCAAACTTCTTGTGTCCATGCGTTAATGGGAGGTTGAAAGAACAACCGAAAATAAATATCATCACGCTCTTTTGTCCTCCTCAAGGACAACTTCTCCAAGACCAAACACATGATCTGCTGTAATAGATGCCTTCCGCTCCTTCCTATCCAGTTTAGACAGATCTCCTCCCACTATAACAGTACTGTTGGTGAGGGACAGACCCTCCTCTTCGTCATCAAGAGCCTCCCCTGAGTATGCGTATCTGTGAAGTAGCAAAGAGATGCCAAATTTAGAGACTATTTTATAACATTGAGAGAATGACAGCATATAAAACCAAAATGTGGAATATACAGATTTTCTAAGTTCCAACTTTCCTTTTCTCTCGCAAAGTACAAACACTATCACCAGCAGAGAACTAATTTTTACAAACCTATCCAAACTCATAAAAACCCAACCCTAAATACATTGGACAAACAATACAGGTTTTCTATAGGCTTTACTTAATCTTAGAACAGTTGGAAAGGCACAAGAACTATGTCGGAGCTTCAGATATCATTATTTACTCATAGAATTCATAATTACTCGTACTGGCTTGATGAAAAAGATTTAGAGCTTTACTCATGCAAAGGATGTTGCAGCCATAAACCTTCTTGGAAGAATTTTATGCTAATTAGTTCGCATGACCATCTGTTCGTGCATTAATTTCCAACTATATCAAACTGTTTTTCTGTTATTAAGATATAAGGCTCCTTTTTTGTCCATGAAATCAAAAGATGGGAACAACCAAAATGCTCATCCATTTTGATATAACATGTCAATTTAGGAGATAAACATCAAAAGAATCACTAATATCTTTCAACTCATATTGTTATACTTGTAATAAAACAAATTCTGCACAAACTATTTGTACAGACAAGTAGAAATGCCAAAAATGATTCTGAACGGATCCTATATTTCCACCCAACTCCACACATTGAAGCCCAACAATTTTGTCACTCTTGAGTACTTGTTTTCCAATCCTCAATATAGATCTCTTACAGTCATTGATAATGAATAGTGCATACCATCTTCCCCTGTAGCCCAAAGACTCACTTTGCAGCATCACAGTTAATGATGAATAGGTACCATCCTTTCCCTTTATAAATGGTACTCAGTAGCCATCACCAATGCACGTTTAGATCTTTCTATGACTGGAAGTAGGTTTTAATCCTCATTTCTTTACAGTAATCATCAGACAGTAACAATAGCAGCAATACTAATTATATTGAAAATAAAAGGAAGGGGGTAAGGATGTTCACCTGGTTGGGTTATTCGAAGGAGCCCAGAGAATGCATATTACCCATAAAATCAAGTATGCTAGTAAGGTCCAGAAAGCAGGTATAATCCAGGCTCTTCGCCACAACTCACTCAATGGATCACTTGCATTAAAGTACAGCTGAATAAACAAGGAAATTAGCTTTCCTAGAGAAATCAAGCAAAACTCAAACACAGTGATATGACATGAAGAGATGCAGAGTGAAACTTTTGGAGGAAATCATCAACAGCACAAGATATGACATGCATTGTTGCATAGTACATTAAGTACTTAGAGAAACTTCCAGATACAGGGAGAATTATAATACTGTGGAAAGAAAAATAAATAGGACCACAAAAGATACCTCATAGCCAATCCAAGCAACAGAGAGAAGAACTGAAACGGCTAAAGAATTGGTAAATTTTCGGTACAGTTCAAGCTTGGCCAGGCTTCTCCGAACCTGAGGTCCATATGGGCAAAAAGGAAGCTTTCAGTTACATACAAAGATGTGTGAGTTGTTTTCCTCCCACATTGAAGAAGATCAATAACACTTTCCAGTCAAAGAAATTACAAAACAACTTAAAACAGTTGACAATCATGTAAACCTTCTCCTACATGTTAAGAAGAGTTAAAAGAGTGTGATGGACTATTATTGGTTCTATTGCTGCAGTTCTCCATGTCTACCAACCAGAGTTCAAAGGAATCAGTTACCTCCACAAAACAATAAAAAAGAGAAAAGAGTATGATTATGATGAAAATGCAATCTTTTCCTTTATGCAAAGAAGAAATTGAGAAAACACAAAATCTGACAGTACATAGATGATCAATCATCCTTTGTTTATGTTATTATTTTTAAGAAGGTAAAACTGATCAACCATCTTATTTTTGTGACTAGATATTTTTGACCAGTCTATGACAGCTAGAATAAAGAGAATGAAAGTTGTCATCACCTGAAGCTTCTCTAATGTTTTGGACAATGAGGAAAATATCCATACGATGAAGCAGGAATCTAATAAAGCAACAGGTAACACCAAAAAAATTCTCGCTTTTCCAGAGAAGTCATTGATATTTCCCAAATGTTCAACCAGTTCCAAGGCTTCAGAAGCTAGAAAGTATACCACACCCAAAAGAAGTACCTTTGAGGTTATACCTCCCAGTGTGGGTCTTACAACACCATAGCCCATCGATACCACTAGAAGAAGTAGACGTGAGACAGTCTTCTTGATAGCACTGAAGGTAACAGCCCATATGGTGATTCCCATTGGCCTGCTTCCTGTAGCATTAAAATTTGCATATTCAAAATACCAAAGAGCCATTTCACACATTCCAAGACCAATCACGGCAGTAATGTGATAGTGCAATTGTATTATATCCTTCCAATGTTGCACAAACCGTAAAAACCACAAGAGACCAAGAATGAGGTATGCTAGAGACATCAAACCGTAAAATGTCATCAGTGGTGCCATCTTCCCAGGTAGATAGCCTTCTGGGTTTCTCCAAACAGTTCTACCACTAATTAATGTGCCCTTGAGTTCCGGATTGCAGAACATAAAATAGAGATAATACATTCCAGTCTTGTTGATCTGAACATTATGGAATACCATATTAGCTTCTTCACTGTTCCCCTCAAAGGACGTCTGAATCCGTTTTGGCCACCCAGGGTTCTCAGGATCTTGATGAATTATAACCTCTCCTACCTTGCAGGATCCATCTTTGGCAAGAGCAGGGGTGCAGCATATTGCATCAGAATTCAGATAGGAACCCCCAATTTCGTTCCTGTCTTTGACCTCCAGTATTATGGCTTCAACAATTCCAGTACTCTGCTGCATCTCATTTTGCTTATTTGCAGCCTCCTTTGTTCTTCTAAAGATGATTGACTCAAACCTGAAATCATTATGGACGGCATCAATGGAGTCACTGAAATTATTTATCACATATTTGGATTCTATTTATGAATCACACACCATCAATACCCAAAAATGCATTAGCTAATGATAAATAAAATAAAAAAGAACTTGGTCATGCAAAGACAAACATCAAAACATTTTATATCTAGAAAACATTGAAATTTTTCTCTATTCAGAAATATCCGAACTTCTACTCCATATGACTTATTCCACCAAGAAGTTTTTTGTCAATCTTTAATCATAAAATGTTTCATCAAAACACTGTCCTGGTACAAAATAATGTTTCACCAACCTTTGTATGCAACCAAAACTGAAATTAATCCATAAATCGATTTCAACAATAATAAACCCAGTAAAATCCCATAGGCAGGGTCTCGGTGGAGTAGTGTGTGCGCAAACCTCACCCCTACCTTATAATGATAGCGAGGTAAAATATTTCTTTAAGAAAACAATCTCCATGGAAACATTTACCCCCACCAAATGCTTAAAAAACATAACTTTATGTATTCACTCTTTGCATACTCTCTTTATTACTTCCTGTTGTTTCATTTGCCTCTTTTTAGCTACTAGTGCTCTCATCTACAATATTATCAGCATTACTTGCTTCACTAGTACATCTTGATTTTGATATGTTTTACTTGAACCGACCGTCTACTGAAAACAACCTCTCTACCTTCACTAGGCAGGCTTAAGGCTTCTACACACCGCCCTCCCCAAATCCCACTCTTGGAATACACTCGGTATGTTACTGTTGTTGCATTCTACTTCTTCTAGCACACTAAAAAAGTTTGATTAGACATAATTCTGCAGAATAAATTCATCTACCTAACTCCTTCACATTGTAAAATCGCATTCAGAATCCATCACCCATGTTATCAATACCCTTTTCAAATCTTGACAAAACAAATAAGAATCACATTGTTCCCTACCCGTCTTTAATTTAAGATCACACCCACATCTACAACTTACAAGACTAAAATAATTTCTTGAAATAGCTAAGAAACAATTCATCAAACATGAGAATATCTTTAAAATCAAATGTAGAACAGTAAAATCAAAAGGGTACTGAAAAATTTGGTACCTGATAAAGGATTTGCCATTAATGGGTTTATTGTTATTGTTATTAGTGTCATCAGACAGGAGAAGAGGGGAATCTTGAAGCTTAGAAGCATAAAGCCCTTCACTACCACCATGAAAGAAAAATGAATTGAAACGAGGAATGAAAGCTTCATCTTTGTACTCATGGATCGACCCATTTACTACCATTATCCAACTGGTCAGAAAGAGTAGTCCTTCAATTACATACATTAGATCACATTTACCCCTTCTGTCTCTCATCTTCCTATGGGCTCACTGGATGTATAATCTGTAGGATGAAGGTCAAAAAGTGGGTTCTTGCGTGAAAATGAATTCAAAGAAGAGAGATAGATGATGACCAAGAAGAAGAAAGTGAGAGTTGAATACCGGTTAAGGGTATTTGTTTTTCTCAAAGCTAATTAAAGTATGCTACTAATTGCTTATTAAAGTCTGAGGGACCATCTTTTATCCTCTTAATATAATTAAATATTCACTATTCATTTTAAAAAATCATTTCATTTCATTAGGAGTGATTTCTTAGGAGGTGATTAGGGGTGTGCATTTGGCTTTTTAATTCGTTTTTTATAATTTGATTTGATTTTTTTTAATTTTTAATTTTATAAAAGTGTAATTTAGTTCTATTCAAAATAAATTTGATTTGATATTTTTCTCTATTATGTATGTGTGTGTGCGTGCGTGTGTGGCATGTGTATGTGTATTTTTTTTTTTTTGTAATTCGATTTTTTCAATTTTTATTTTTTAAAATTTGAAACCAAACTAAAAAATCAAACAAAGTAATTTATTAATTCATTGGGTCACGTGTTCCTATTTAGTCTTCCGCTAAAGTAAAGGTCATATATGCTTTAGCTTTTGTACAACATGGTCATCAATGTCCTAAAAAGACGATGGATGGTATATTTATCCTCTTTCTTTTAAAAAAAGTATTATTAGAAAAAAGAATGTATTAAAAAGGAATAAGTGATATATTTATTTTCCATTTATTTGGAAAATAAATACTTTTGGCTTATTAAATAAAAATAAGACATTTTTGAACCATAATACTGATTACTTTTGTACTAAATTACAAATGAAGTATATTTTTATTCCTTTCATATAGTTAAGGGTATTATTTTTTCTTTAATTAAATGTCATTATAAATTAGAAAAAAGAGCAAATTATATATATAGCAAATATAAAATTCTTAATTTTATGCTATGTAAACTTTTCAAAATTGTGTTCCATAGCAAAATTTGAGTTTGCTACGGATGTCTTTTTCTGTATAATCTTAGACGCCATTTATATATTTCATACACATATACGAAATAGGTATATGTTAAGTGTATGAAGCTATTGTATGTTTATTTGAATCTGTCAGTTATATACATATACATATTTAGTGTTTTTTGGTGAATTGTATAATTGTATAAAACTGTTGTATGTTTTTATGATTTAATTTTGTTTATATAAAGGTTTTTGATATAATTTGAAAATGTGTATAAGTTAAAATTGAAGTTGCTAGAATTCGTATAAATATATGTTCTATTTGTTGTTGAAATTCTGAAGCTTACAAATCTATATGTATATAATTTATTTTTTCATATAGAACTTCTGAAAATGGCTTCATTGGCTATTTTGGTTATGCATTCTGGTAGATGGGACAATGACAATTGTTACGTCGATTATACAATTGAGGGGGTGATTTTTAAAGAAAGTTTATTGTATAATGATTTGTATAATGTCATTTGCAACTGCAACTAGGAATTGATACGAATGTGATTAAACTCAAAATTGAGTATAAAATTGAAGAAAATAACATACTCATGTTGATTCACAAAAATCTGATTGGATTATGAATGTGAAAAGGTAGTTTGAAAAAGTTGACAAAATTAGATGAGTTTTTGGCAATACCTGAAAGTTTTGAAATACTTTTGAAAACGGCAAGAACGTGCTAAAGAAGTATGAAATTTGAAATTGAATTTGTGGAGAATATTAAGGAGAAATTGAAGGAAAGGAGAAGAGATTGTATAATATGAAGGGAAAGAGAAAAAGGACGATTTTAATTTTGGGAGATATTTTATACAAATCTGTGGGCCCTAATATAGTAAATTGACCGAGAGTTTGCTTATTAAAGGGAATAAATGAAAGGTAAGTTACTTCATTTAATTACCTTTATTAGTTTGTCATTCTCTACAATTATCCATAAAGAATTCTATAGCGACAAAAAGACCATACAAACTTGTTTCCGGGAAACTAAACTCTTTCATGTATATAAAGTTTATATACGAATGAAAATAAATTGAATATTAATTGTTTAATTTGTACCAAATAGTAAAGTAATTATTATACACATATACAAGTAATTGTATATGTATAAATAAAAATATGAATATAGTACTTGTATATACACAAATTCCTCAAAGAGTTTTGTACATAATAACGTAAAATACAAAAAAAAAATAATTAATTTAAAACAAATTATTATACAAATAGTTGTACAAAATTTTAAAGTAATTACTTATATACATATAACTAGTTGAATATACAAAAAATTGTATATGTATAAACAAAGTTTTTATACAAATGTAAATAAAATGAATACAAAAATATACAAAAAAATTATATATGTATAAACAAAGTTATATATAAATGTAAATAAAATGAATACAAATTATTTGATTTGTATCAAATTGTAAAGTAATTATTATATACATATACAAGTAATTGTATATGTATAAAAAAAAATCTGATTGTAGTACTTGTATATACATAAATTCCTCAAGCAGTTTTGTATATAATAACGTAAAATACAAAAACATTGTGATTTAAAACAAATTATTATACAAATACTTGTATCAATTTTTTAAAAGTAATTATTTATATACATATATAACTAGTTGAATAAAAAAAAACTTAAAATATGAATATAACAGCACAAATGCCTTGATCAGTTTTGTATATAATAATCCAATGTACAAATAACTATATACACAACATTCTAGCAGGTAATTCTTATAGATAGAACTTGTAATATAATAATAAGAAAGATCTTTTTTAAGAAAATATGAAAAACTAAGAAGCATAATATATATACAATTGTTAATGAAGGAAAAAATTAAAATAAAATAGATTCATGGGTTGATTTGAGCGGTTACCTCCGAAAATTGAGAGCAAGACAGGAGGGACAACGTGAAATCCTTCGAAATTTGAAATTCAAAATAGAGTGAAGGAGTGATTTTAGGAGAAAGATATGTAATAGAGATAGGAGAGATAAAAATTATATACAAAATCATAATAGGTTGGTATATAAATAGGTGGTGAGTCCCATTAATTACAGCAAAAAAATGAAACTATAATTATTGAGAGTAAATAAATTAAACTATACCCTTATTAATTAATTATTTAGTATAGTTTGTCATCCCACATAATTTTTCCTATTTTAAATGTACATTTCTTTGTTAATTATAATTATATTTTTATTTGTTTAATTTTGTATCGGAAAATAATAAATAATAATGTAAAATAAGAAAATCATGTATTAGTATTGACATTGCTTAAAATGCATTAATCATGTTTTTGTCTTAAAATGTAAATATTCATTTACTTTGAAATTAAAAATAATTTCCCCTTGTTATTGCATAAATTTACTTCATATTGAAAAGTTATAGCATATTTTTTTTTGCTTATATAATACAATATATATAACTAAATAAAGTATCTAAAACAATTTTCATCTAAAAAATTCAAATATATTTTCCATGTTGAATTCTTAAGTAGAGAACTATTTACTCATGAAAATGTGCGTAAGTATGAGTAGACTAATATTTTATCCAATCCATTTTGTTACCCAATCAATTTTTACCCATATCAGATATGAGCGGGTTGAATTATTATCCATTTTATGTTAATCCATTTTTAACCCGCCCAAGTTTAACTCAGACCGCACATTTGTCACACTTATTAGGACCTAGGTTTAAACGTTTATATAATCCAATTATATTTAAATATAGTTAAGCTAATTTAAGATATTTTTCGAATTATTGAGTCCCGTACATGGTTGATATTATGGTCATGGTTTCTTGATCATCTAAACGTCTATCAACATTAAAATTCTAACTACATTGTTGAGTGGGGATAGTCAGCTAATCTAAAGCATTTATATATCTTTTTGTATTTTAGGCAAGTAGGGCAAAATAAGTATGTCTCCATGCTAGCCACAAATCTTCGCGGGTGCATCCTACTGCTCTTAACTATGTTCTATTCTCATTTTTCTGTCTCTCGACTTCTACAAGCAATAAATTATTTAATTATTTAATATATAATAATAAGCATAAGATTAAAAGAACAAACGTAATGGTAGAAGCCATATTAACAATCTCTATATTACATGTATAAAATACAATGTTTATACTATGATCATAATCTTAAGTAGGGCGTTTAGATACTCAAAACCCGGCTAGGATTCACCAACTCTCATACAAAGTGCTTATATAATTCAAATCAAGACAACATTGCTTCTAGAATTGACTCTTTAATTAACATATATAGAACAAATTAGAATCAAATCCATCAAGTAAAGAAGTTGAATATATCACTAAGTTTACATTACTTATGTGCCTTCACTGTTTAAAAAGGTTACCCCTCAAACATTCATAATATATCACAATTTTAGGGCATATGAATGAAAAAAGTATCACTCTTAGAAGAGAATTTTTATATGCATACAAGGTTTAACATTGGCTTGCCGTTAGTTGATAGTCAATTAACAAAAGAGATATAAACATGCGATAAAAAAATCTTTAAAAAGTTGTAATGTCGTATAAGGGATAAACATAAATTATTTGGTAAATATAGTGGCTATTCTTCCTATGCATTTTAAAGACTCTCACTTATAACAATTACACTTTTTCCTTTCGGTATATATGATCAGATTGGTTCATACTTATTTAAGTATCAAATTAAACTATTCGTATCGGATTTTTAAATTTATAAAAAAAACTAATAAATTCGGACGTTTAACTTCGGGGATTTTCAGGGTTTTTTTTTGGATTTTTGAGTTTTTTTCGGTAAACTATTCATACAAACATATAGTAATTAATTTATACTCTAAAATATTCTTTAGTTCTACCAAAATAAAACCATCTAAGACGTTTCTTAGAAAAGTAACACAAAATATGAGATGAGCGATGATATTAAATAGGAAAAATTATGCAGCTTAGCGAACTTATACTATTTAATTAATTACTCATCACAGCTGCAGTTTGCTATAATTACCACTTGCGACTAACATTATACATTAATTTCGTGGGCTGACTTCGAGTTTGTATAATTAGTCACGTTTGCATATTTATAATTCGCAAGGATATACAAATACATATGTATAATATATAATTATTTAACTTATATGCATATACGATTCACCTCTCTCCCACTCTCTGCCCTGTCTCGCTCGCCTCTCTCAATCTTGCTCACCTTCTCCCTCTCCAGTCTCTCTTGCCATATATACAAATGCATATGTATAATATACAATTATATACAATTACAATTCATCCCTCTCCCACTCTCTTCCCTCTCTCTCTCGCCTCTCTTGATCTCGCTCGCCTCTCTCCTCCCTCTCTTGATCTCGCTTGCCTCTCTCCTCCTTCTCCCAGTCTCGCTCGCCTCTCTCCCCCTCTCCCGATCTCTCTTGCCATATATACAAATACATATGTATAATATACAATTTTCTAACCAATAAACATATGCCATTCACCTATCTCCCACTCTTTCCCCCCTCTCTCCTACCTCTATCATCTCTCTCAGTCTCGCTCGCCTCTCTCCTCCATATAACATGTAGCTACAAATTGTAATTATCAAACTATAGCTATGAGAAGTAATTAATTATTTTTAAGTGGTTATATGTGAAAGTTTCCCTACTAAATATTCAACACAAAATAATAATGAGATCGCATAAAATAAATATTACAAATTAATAAGTCATAATGAAAATGATCATAATTTAAAAGTACTAAATTGTACTAAAATAATTCTAATAAGTATTAATTACGTGGTTAATTTTAAATGTCTAAAACAATATAAAACAAAAACAAGTCATCATTTGATGGTGGAACTCATCTCTTCACATTTTCCGATGTAAGAGGCGATTTGTCACGACCCAAATCGGGGACGCGACTGGCACCCACATTCACCCTCCTATGTGAGCGAACCAACCAATCTAAACCTTAACATTTTAATACAATATCAACAAAAGTAATGCGGAAGACTTAATCTCATTAATAAAAACAATTCAAACTATTATTATTATCCCCAAAATCTGGAAGTCATCATCAGAAGAACATCTATGATCAAATTACTAAACTAAAAATGTCTAAGAACAAAAATAACTAAAAAGCTAGTCCATGCCGGAAGTTCAAGGCATCAAGACTTGAAGAAGAAGACCCAGTCCAAGCTAGACGCATTAGCTCACCCTGAATTTCCGAAGGTAGTGAAGACTGGCTAGAATCTACTGTTGAGTTGAAGTTGACGGAACGTTTGCTGCATTACACAAATAACAAAGAAGAAAACATAAAAGTAGGGGGTCAGTACAACCACAAGTACTGAGTAGATATCATCGGCTAACTCAAAATAGGGAACAATATATATCGATAATAATGTAAATCAACTACAATACTCAACATGTAGCAATAACAATATTAGTTCATCAATGAATACAACCGAGTTCACACATGAGGACTCAAGCCTCAATACCATACTCATTTGGAAATTAAGTTCATTAGATTGAGTATATTCATTATCTTTCAAGATTCATTATATTTCTTCCTCTTGTGTCGGTACGTGACACTCCGCTCCCCTAATTCTATCCTGGTGCCGGAACGTGGCACTCCGATCCTCATATTCATTCTATCCTGGTACCGAAACGTGGCACCCGATCCATATTCTATCTTGGTGTCGGAACGTGACACTCCGATCCTCATATTCATTCTATCCTGGTACCGGAACGTGGCACCCGATCCATATTCTATCCTGGTGTCGGAACGTGACACTCCGATCCATATTCTATCCTGGTGTCGAAACGTGAAACTCCGATCCTCATATTCTATCCTGGTACCGGAACGTGGCACCCGATCCCCTAATTCATCAAGCCTCCTTTTACACTAAGGCATCATCATTCTCATTATATAATTTATCAAGCCTTCTTTCATACTAAGGCATCATCATTCTCATTATATAATTTATCAAGCCTTCTTTCATACTAAGGCATCATCAATCTTATTATATAATATATCAAGCGAATTAGGGTTCTTTCAAGATTTGGGATTCAATAGCTTCATCATGCTTTGTTAATTCATCACAATTTCATAATCATAATCATGCAAGCATACAATTTAAGCACATAGCAGGGTTTACAATACTATCAACACATAACATTCACTATTAAGAGTTCACTACGAATATCGTAACATAAACCATAACCTACCTCCACCGAAGAATTGGA
The DNA here is from genome assembly GCA_027704805.1 of Solanum corneliomulleri. Taxonomy (NCBI): domain Eukaryota; kingdom Viridiplantae; phylum Streptophyta; class Magnoliopsida; order Solanales; family Solanaceae; genus Solanum; species Solanum corneliomulleri. The sequence continues at coordinate 34,280,441 of JAKWIY010003057.1, read as the reverse complement.
ATCCACAAGCAATTTCCCAAGCTTTGATATTCCTCCCTCTCAATCTCTCTCTCTCTCTCTATTTTCTGTTCTTTCTATTTTATTTTATTCAAACCCTCTTTCTTTTACCCTAATTAACATATAATTAAGTGCAAAAGAGGACAATAAAACCCACTAATTAACTTAAGGTTACCTCTTTTAATCCTCAAGTAATTAGACTTATTAATATTAACCCTCAATCTTTATAATTAAGGAAAGAATAGTCCAAAACGTCCCTTAAAACGTGTAAAGAAATCCTATTCTGCCTGGGATTTGCGCAACCTGTGACGGCCCGTCGTGCCTGCGACGGTCCGTCACGCAGGTCGTCACACCCTCTAGAAATCCATTTTTCTCTAAGGATTTTGTGACGGTCCGTCACACCTGTGACGGTCCGTCCTGCACTTCCGTCATGACGGTTAGAGACTCGTTTCTTGTACCAAATTCTCAAAAGTTGAAGTGTTTTGCAACGGGAGCTCACGACGGTTCGTCGTGGATGTGACGGCCCGTCCTGCAGGTCCGTCACAATTTACAGAGAGTCGATTTTCAGTACCCAATTTCAGAATCCCTAAGTATATTGAAACGAGACCCTGCGACGGTCCGTCGTGCCTGTGACGGTCCGTCGTGGGTTCCGTCGTTTCAACCAATTTTCCATAAATAAAATCTGCTGCTCAAAACGACTAAACAGGTCGTTACACGATTGCTCGTGTGAGAGAGCCAATTTCGCGACTTGTTCAACATACTTTATTTGTTACAAATTATCACGTGCATATCATATTTGAATATAACTTCAGTAGTATTATATAAAAGAGAATCTTATACAATAAATTTATTTTACAATACTAAAATATCATCATATTCTACACAAACCTAGAGTCTTAACATGTTTTTCAAACAAGTCTGTAGAGATGGCTTCGTAAAAGGATCAACTATTATTTCACGTCTAGGAATGTATTGCAAAGTTATTTCTCCATTTATCACTACGCCTTTGACAAAGTTATACTTGATGTCAATGTGTTTGGTTTTGCTGTGATATTTAGGATCCTTCGTATATGTGATAACCGCTTGACTATCACAATATAGATTCAGTGGACCCTTAGAATTCTTTGCCATACTCAATTGATCAAAGAATCTCTTTAACCAAACAACTTTTTGTACTGCAAACACACAAGCCATGAATTTCGATTTCATGGTTGAAATAGTTGTGCAAGTTTGCTTCTAACTTTTCCATGAAATAGCACCACCATTTAGTAAGAAAACATAACCAAATGTTGATTTTCTATCATTCTGGTCGCCAACCCAATCAGCATATGTATAACCTCTTATGAATAAATCAGATCCACCATAAGAAAGTTCATGATTACCATTTCCCTTCAAGTAATTCTCTTTACTACTTTCCAATAATCTCTTTCATGATTTGATTGATACCTGCTAACTAGACTCACATCATAATAAATGTCGGGGCAAGTACACATCATAACATACATCAAGCTCCTGAAAAAACTAGAATACGGAATTTGAGATATGTCTTCTTTTTCTTTTTCAGTCTTTGGACACATTTCAAGGCTTAAAGTTTCACCCCTTGCTACAGAGTATTCATGGATTACAACTATTCATTTGAAAACGTTCCAATATTTTTTTTTTATATATTCTTGAGATAAACTCAAAAATTTCTTGAAACGATTTCTTTGGATCTTAACACCCAATATATAGTTTGTTTTACCCATATCTTTCATATCAAATGATTTTGAAAGCCATGACTTGAGAGTTTTCACAAACTCTAAATTATTTCCAACTAATAAAATGTCATCTACGTAAAGAGAAAGAATTATAAAATTTTCATTGGACTTTTTCACACATATGCAATGATATTCATCGATCATGGTGAAATCTTATGACATAACCTCCTTATGAAATCTTAGGCACCACTGCTTTGAAGATTGCTTTAGGCCATAAATTGATCTTTTCAATTTACAAACTTTCTTTTCTTGATCTTTAACAACGAAATCTACTGGTTGTTCCATGTAGATTTCCTCATTCAATTCTCCATTGAGAAAAGCGGTCTTCACATCCATTTGGTGTAATTCCAAATCTAAACGTGCAACAATAGCTAAAAGTAATCGTATGGAGGTAAACTTCACAAATGGTGAAAAAGTTTCCTCATAGTCTATTCCAATCTCTTGAGTAAACTCTTTTCCCATCAATCGTGCTTTGTGCTCTCTACTATCCATCTGATTTGCATTTAACTTTGAGAATCCATTTATTTCCAATATCTTTACATTCTTTATAAAGATCAACTAGATCCCATACTTTATTAATTTTCATGGACTCTAATTCTTCTTTCATCGCTTTTAACCATTAATCTCTTCTAGGGCTAGCTAAGGCCTCAGTCACAAGATTAGGTGCATCCAATTATGTTTGAGATACCAAGAATACATAATCCTCAATCTCATATAATCGTTTAGGTACTCCTTTTCTTGTACTCTTACGTACTTGAAGTTCATATTCCTCTATAGGATTTTGGGATTCATAACTCCCACTTGGACCATGAACCATTTCTTGATCCATTAAATTATCAAGTATATTTGACAAAATTACTTGATCTTCTGAATTCAACATTTCGTACAGAGGCTCAACTTCACCTATTTCACCCTTTTTGCCAAAATCATTTTCCAAAAATCTGACATCTCGTGATACAATTTCAGTAATACTTCCATCCTCCAGTTCATCGATGAACACATACCCTTTAGAGTGTTCAGAGAACCTTATAATATACAATTCTTTCCTTTTGAACTTACTTTACCAAACTCACCAAAACGATCTTTAATACATACCGCACAACTCCACTGTTGTAGATCATTCAGGTTTGTTTTATGACCAGTCCAAAGTTCATAAAGAGTGAAAGACACTATTTTAGAAGACACTTTGTCCAATATGTAAGCCACAATCAATAATGCATCTCCCCAGAAAGAGATAGACGAATTTGCTTGTGCCATCATGATCTTGTCATGTCTAGTAATATTCTATTCTTTCTTTCAACTAACCATTTTATTAAGGCGTATAAGGAGTAGTTAACTGTCTAATAATATCCTTTTCAATACATAATTCTTCAAATTTTTTTGGCAAATATTCACGTCCTTTGTTAGTTCTTAAAGACTTTCTGCTTTTATCTAATTGATTTTCAACTTCATGCATATATCTTTTAAAGCACTCAAGTGCTTCGGATTTATGAGAAATCAAATAGATATAACAAAAACGCATGAAATCATCAATAAATGTAATGAAGTATGTAGCATCAGACTTTGCCTTCACATTCATTGGACCACAAATAACAGAGAGAATTAATTGAAGCGGGAACTCAACTCTTTTAGCCTTCCCAAAAGGTTTACTCGTTATCTTACCAGCAACACAATTTTCACAAGATGGCATATCAATCTTGGTGAAAGAACCTAAATGTCCTTCTTTTGACAATCTACATTCTATCTTGCCCTATGTAACCTAATCTTGCATGCCATGTAATAACATCAATATCATTGTTACTTACAGAACATGTCATTACACAACGATCAACATAATAGTCATAAGTCGAAGGGTTACAATCTAATTTGATAAAACAGTCATAACAAAGTCCAAAACCATATAAAATATTATTTAGAGTTATTCTAACACCATTACGACTAGAAAATAAATCAAAACCAATGTCTCATAAAATAGACACAAATACTAAGTTTCATCGAATTTCTGGAGCATATAGGACGTCATGCAACATAAAAGAACGAATACCACGCAAATCCACTTTGAAAGTTCCTATTTCTTTAACGTCCGTTTCACATTATTCCCACATCCACCTTGATTTAGATGAAACTCGACGAAACTCCACAAACATTTCTCGATCTCGACTCACGTGATCGGCGTCTACAATCCACATAGGATAAGGTTTAGTTAGTATAGAAGTGCTAGAAACATATATAGATGATAGATCTTAAATATACGTTCAAAAATGCTACCTATTTTTGGCTTAGTACACTCACAGGAAAAATGCCCCACCACTTGGCAATTGTAGCACTTCAATTTGCTCTTGGCTCTCTTCTTGAAAAATCATTTTTCTTTCTGGGAATTTGGATTCTTCCTTTCTTAGAGGGTCCTTCTCAAGTCTCTTTGTCTTTCCCATTTATATTCCAATTTTTTTTATGCTTGAAGCCTGAAGATTTGGTACCACTTGACTCTGCCACAAAGGCATTTGAAGCAACTTTAGCAGCACCAAGGAGTTCATCATTAAGTTCAATATAGCGTGCAACATCAAAAAAGTTTTGATGCTATCATTATGGGTCAAGTTAACTTCGAATGTTCCTAAATTATTGTGAAGAGACCGAATCACTACCAGAACTTGTTGCTCCTATGATAGGACATGACCGACACTTTTGAGTTGAGCTATCATGTTTGACATCACCCTAAGGTGTTGTTTGATATTCTGATCATGACACATTTTGTAAGTGTCAAATTTGATAGTTAACTATCGGAGGCGGGTTAAAGACGTAACCCCATACGTTCCTCGCAGATATGTCCCTATAGCATGAGCAGTATGAAATTCCTCACATTCATTTATAAGTTCATCAACCGAAGAACTAATTTATTATTCCACTTATAGTGGAGTTAGTTTTTCTCCAAGCTTTGTAAGCTTCAAGATCCCTTCCGTGTTGTGCAGTATTACCCTCTTCTGGTTGATTCAAAACATTATTTATACCTTTCAAAGCATTGCTCTTCCAGCAAATCCCATATTTTACGACTCTAGATATCGTAATTATCACTGTTAAATTTTCCATCTTTAAGTCAACAATGATACTTTTTGATGTCATGTTTGTTATTGACTTATAATTAGGCAAGAATTTCAACAATCATGCATGTAACATACACATTCAAGTAAATCAATTCTCATAATGGTTTCATATTTAAATGTAAATCGAAAGACACATAAGCATCCATTCATCATCTACGAATTAAATATTTAATCAAAATTCGAAACTAACTTCTTAATATGTATATTAATACACTGAAGACTTTAATAACAAGGATTCTTAAGTCTAATAACATAATTTGAGAAAAACAACAAAGTACATAATTCATATCTTGAAATAAAAATAAGCAATGAAATTTACAAGTAATTCAAAAGGCTAAAATTCTCCCACAAGTCTTCAAGACTACAAATGTAAATCCTAAAAGGCTGACTGGGCCAAATGTCATGATAAATATCAGTCAATCTACTAACCTAAGGTTCACAAAGAACGTCTGTTAAATAATTTAAGACTCTCCAATCTGAAATTTCCTTATATTTAACCACTTCAGTCCATTTTATTTCAAAAAGTGAATAAAATCATGTGTTGACATATTAGGGGACATCTTCAATTACTCAAACTCTTTAATTTTTCTCTCTTTTATACCTTCGAATGACCCTTAGGTTCCTTGACATATTTTATGTCGCCCTTGGGACCCCAATCTGTATGATTTCACGCCCTCGAAGATATATCTTACGACGACTTACTCTTCTACCATGTCCCGTTGCTCAACATTGAGAACTCCCACTTGGAGTAGTTTAAGCATATTCCCCATTCAACCATATATGAAATGAGAACAAAATGAATATATGACTCATACCATTTAATGCGACAACATATGTCACAAATTTTTGTAAAAGACAAGGAAATATTTAAGGAACATAAGGATTGTTACAAATTTAAAATTATAAGTTAGTCTAAACAAGTGATCACTATTCTTCATTAAATAAGAAGATAACTCATAGCCTTTTTAAAAAAGTGAACACAATCTAATTTGACTATTTGAGAAAACTTATGTTAAAGTAAATACTAAAATGAATACTTTGTTAACAAAAAAAATGCTACAAAATCATTGTCTATTTTTCATTAAAAAAAATAATAGTACTTTATTATTCCAAAGAAAATGGTATAAGTATTTTACGAAACAAAATTGAACCATCTTATTTTTCTTTTTCTTTTTAATTCTTAACAAAAAAAGGACAAAAGAAATTTCCTTTTTCTTTTTTATTTATTTGAATAGTGGACATCCCTTTTTCTTCTTGATCTTTACAGAAAAAGACAAAAAACCAAAAGAAAGTAACACTTCCAATTTGAAAAAAAAAATATACGTGGGACTATTTATTTTTCCTTTTTTTTTTAAATCCTTAACAAAAAAAAGTATGATTGTCCTTTAAACTTTCTTCCTTTTTTTTTTTAAAAAAAATTAACATAGAAATAATGTCTTTTTCAAGCTCTTATCCAACTCAAACTCTTTCTCTTTTTCAACTTTTTATTTAGATTGAAAACTTCAAAAAGAAAACAAACAGAATAAAAAACACTTCATTTAAGACACAAAGAAAAAAATTATTCTTTATCCTTTCCTTCATTCACGACAGAGAGAAAAAATTATTCTCTACCCAAAACAAAAAACTGATCATCTTTGATTGTTTCCCCAACAAAGAATAAAAGACACTTCTTCGTCAGAATACCAAGTTCAAGAATTGAAGGTATGTTATTAGATTTACAATCAAATTCAATTTTCTTCTTACACATGAATTCGATTCACTATAGTTTTAAATAAAATATATACTGATCTTCACATAAATATTCTTGATACAAGATATATGTGTGTATGTATATATGTATATATTATCACACAATCAGTACATAATTCAACGAATACTATAATATCATGGAGCATTTAACGGTTGCTCTGATACCAATGAAAGAATTTAAACAATTTTTGGTATAAAATGTGTGTACCTTTGATTGTTGCAGCAGAATGAAATTCACGAACTGAATGATTTGCTCTAAATTCTTCTTTGAATCACTAAGAAACAAAGATAGTGCTTCACAAACTAAATGTTTTTTATTGTGTCTTTAATCTAAATCTTTAGAGTTTTTGTTATTATTAATGTTTCTCTTTTCTGAAGTGTGAAAGAAAAGAAAAAAAGAAAAAAACTTAATTTAAAAAGGTGAGAATATGTAACTATTCCCATCCCTTTTTAAATTAATATTTATCTTCTTCCTTTTTTTTTTTTATTTAGAAAAAATAATTTTGGGTTGGATCGGGTTGGGTCGAGCCACATGGGCGACCCAAATCCAAAACCTATAGAGAGCATGCAATAATATAGGTAAAAATGAATAGGTGTAGCATTAATGAACAAAGTATGTGCTAGTTGCACAACAAGTATAATTCTATTAAACAGAAAGTTTCTCTCAACACACCATATACAGGAACCAACTATTAATTAAGTTCTACGTGCTTCTAAAAGATTAAGAGGTAGTCAGTCACCAATGTATTCCCAGTAAAAACAGCAAAATCCTTTCCTCTCTCTCTTTGTCATTAACGTAGTAACTTATATAACCTCTAGTGTGGATAAAAAGCAAAAAAATAAATTTTGTGAGAAATGATTATGTGGGATAGCGAGTTGAAATGCAATTCCCTATTAGAGTCTGTTAAGTGACAAAGGTTGTAATGGTATGCTTCATAAGATCCATCGATTCTATTACATTTCAGAGAAATTTTCAAAACGAGTAAGGATTTTTTTTCATTACTATCAAGAGGCAGGGTCATTAAACAAAAGTACCCAAATAACAAAAGCAGTTGATTCCAATAGCATTTCCTCCATCATGATCCCTGAAATGCGTTGTTGTCAGATAAATGTATATCCGATAGATGTACCTAAATAGATGTTTGTAGCATATATATGCAGGCAAATAAACATAAGATATCCTATAGTTGATTCATTTATCTGAAAAATGTGTTCCCGTGATGTGTTGTACGACCCATGTTAGCCATGGATCAAGCTTGTGAATTATTTTTCAATCTTGAAATATGAAGGGAAAGAAAAGAAGAAAATAGTGTAAAAGGCAAAGTATCATAAATGAATTTGTTTGATTGGATAGGACTCGTCCTAAAAGAAGCTACGTTACAGTAACATACCCTCCTCAAACAAACCAACTATCAATCCCCCACCAGGCTACTGCTGATACCCACAAGAAATAGCACAAATCTAACATACTGGTTTATAACATAAATATACAATTCCCACGTCCCAATTGATCCCCCAAAACTACCTCATTGATTTTCTATCAAACAAACTTTCAACCATTATATTATATTTTCTTCTACCGACACTAACAAAGCATTAAGTCAATGAACATCTTAAAATCTCAGTGGCGTGTTGACAACATTATATGAATGTGATAGAGATGTCAGGGTGTCTATTATCAACATTTTTTTCAAGAGAGCTGGCAAAAAATATATTTCTTAAGCTCAAATATGGATAATTTTGGAATTTCTAGTTCAAAGAATGCCCAAATTTGTCCCTATATGATCTTAAGGAAAACTAATGCCATTTGAAAAACAAGCATGATCAAACGGTCCCACAAATCTTTTTCTTTAATTACAAAACAATATGTCATAAGCTTTCCTTTGTCAACAGTCGTCCAACTAGTAAATATTTATAAACTTGAAAATGGCAATTTCAGGATAATCAATCCTTCATCATACATCAGATTGAATTGATTATCCCTTTATAATAATTTGACCATGTCGATAATGGCTTCTTGTTCGTGAATTCTGTTTCAGCATTTATATGATGACTAAGATACATAAACACTAGCCTAAAGGTAGCTGAATTATGAATATGATCAATTTGCCCAAAAAGAATTTAGGTAAATAATATGATAAGATACGTAGTGAAGAAAGATAGGAGAAGATACTGATTTGCATTTTCTCAAATTACTAGAGGTTTCACCCTTGGAGTAATGAAGAGTTTCTTATCGTTATTAAGAATTATTTGGAAGTTTCTTATGGTTACTAAAAGTTATCTATTTTTATCCTACATAGTTATAAATTAGTAATCAGTTATCTATTATATAACAGGAAATCTAAAAAGTAAGTAGATGAACAATAATATATCTTTTAATGAAGGAAGGTTATTCTACGAGAAACGAGATACTTATGCCTCTCTTTGTATTTATGTTGCTTTTATCCAGTAAAAACCTTGGTTTCTATCATTGGTGTTAGAGCAGTAAGATTTGACATGGTTAACACATGAACCAACTGTTTTATCGAAAAATTGATTTATTTTCGAAAAGAGCTTCGTTTTATTTTTGACTATAGGAGTCGCCACTTAATTTTTAAGAAAAATCAAGAAAACTTGTTTCCAAAACAATTTAAACAGAAAAATTGTGTTAAAAACATTTTAGGGGGGTTCGGGATTCTTATTAGTGTCTTAGGAAGGTGTTAGGCACCTAAGACACTCCGCTAATTACGGTTTTCCGACGATTAACTTATTTGACTATCTTACTTAACTTTTACGAATCTTTTGTTTATAGAACTTAATTAGAAACTCTTATGCAAATTATTTAATTTTTAGAATATTTCATTGAAGTTAAAACTTTAACTCTAAACGATTTCCAAATTTAAACATCGATCTTTTAAAGTTTCAAATTTTTTTTTTTAACTTGAGTTTGATAAAACAAAGACGTTCGATGGGGTTGGAGTTTTCTAATCCTAGACTAACGGCATTCAAGTAAAAAACATAAGCAAATAATAAAGAGAGAAAGAGAGAGAGAGAGAGAGACTCGGGTCCAAGTTTTCGGTTTCTGTTCGCCTTGGCCGAAACTTGGACCCATCTGCTTTTCGGTTCTTTTTTAACCCATTTCATGTACCTGTCCTAATCTAAACATACAAAATAAAATAAGAAATAAAAACGACAAGAGGGCTTATGCCCTTTACAAAGTAAAATACAAAAATATAAAATAAAGCAAAAAAACATCTTCTAATCCTCTTCTTCGAATTTCCTCAATCTTCAAGGACCTGTTCGTCAATATCGCAGATTGATCGACTCGGTGAAGTAAGTAAGTTGGGCCTCCATGGCCCAAGAAAATGCAAGGCGGAGTCCGTAGGACTCGGACAATTTTTCATGCAAAACCAAATTACAAATGAGTAAAATTGGTAAAGTTCCACATGTACTAAAAAAAAGGTATTCTAAATTAACTAAGCAAAGTCGATGATTAATAAGAGGCAAAAGAATCAAATACTGAAGATATCCTCAACATCCATATCAATAACATGCTGAACATTCAATAAAACCTTTGTGGCATTAAAATTAATAACAAACAGTTGGCATATTACCCGACTGCTTCTAAGAACAGGAATACGATATTCGGAACATGCATAATAAAGAAAAAAAAACGGCTCAACAAAGGGTATAATTCGATTTTCATGAGAACGACAACACAACGACGTTGATGCGACAAAGGATAAACAAAGTTAACACGAACATGAACCATTACAGAGATTCAAGAGGACCCGAAGCGATGAAAAACTAAACATTTGGAAATCACCTTAGGAAACAAGGCACAGATACCAATCTCTAGAAGGTTACGATGATGAAAACTTGGAGTCAAAACGCATCGTATGAGATCAACTCGACAACAGCAACAACTATTCAAGACTTTACAGAGCGAAGGAATAAACAGTAGCATGTGAAACACAAAGTTTGAATCCAAAAAAAAAAACTTGATCAACATGAACTCAACCTAATATAGATAACAATTTTAACATGAATTTTTTTTTCATTCAGCCAACTATGCCCACAGTCGATGGCACCCTAAAACAGAACGAAGTCAAGACCAAATACGATAGAGCCTACGCCACGACAAACTCGCGACCAGCGTATGAGCGGCGCCGAACGAGTAAACACAACAGAAATGAAAGAACAGACGAAAGACGCATAAACAGGGACATTACGCACAACCTTGCGGATTTCAGCCAGCAAACAGGGGAAACCCACATCAAACATCATATCTCATCTGATATTGGAACAAGCCGCGACTTAACAAATAAGACAGCCTATATTTTATAGCAAACATACCACTTGATGCGAGACAACGGAATACATGCTAAAGAAACCGACTTGACATATTCGACCAAGAAACAGATGCAAGACTCCCATCTAAGATGGGATAACAAGTCGGAAAACAAGGCAAACTTCTTCAACAGCCATGGAACACAAAACGAACCAGAACAGACCGACAACTAAAGAAGATCGATAACAACTTAAAGCCGAAAATAAAAACGTAAAAGGGGTACGGTATACCTTCTTATGAGCAGCAACACTGGGACGAGTAGCACGAGTGACGACTTCCAACGACTCACGGACCCCCGAGCAGTTCAAGGAAACGAATCACTTAGGCGAAAAGACAGGATCATGGTTTCAACATCCCTACAGTCTTGTTCTTGACTGCTAAACGCAGGTGTGTACTTCACAAAAAGGAAAAGAAAAAAAAATCTCTCCTCTCGGCCTTTCACTCTCTTTTCGTGATTAAGATGCTTCACAGATGGATGAAGTTTTTTAGGAATTCTGCCAAAGGATCCCTTTAGTTCTTTCAGAAATAACAGAACAAGCAGAGACGTTTCCGAACACCAAAATCTAACACTCAGAAATTCTCACACCAAAAAATGTCCAACCCAGAAATTGCTAACCAAAAACCTTTTTCCCCCCCCAACCTTTCTACTCCAAAAAGGGTTTAAATAGGGAGAACCACTCGATTTTTCGCGTGGGGTAGGGAGAGCATATGAGAGAGACGGGTGGGTTCTGCTTTTCCGGGATTCGCGGCTGCTTTTTCTTTTTAGCTGGGTTGGTGGGTCGTGTGAAGGGGTGTGGGGACGAAGGGAGCGTGGGAGAGAGAACGTAGAGAGCGTGGGAGGTCACGTGTGAGAGAGGGGTCGTGAGGCTACTGTTTTTTTTTTTGGTTTCGGTTGCATCTGTTTTGCTGGGAATTGTGGCTGCTGGTTCTGTTTTTGTGTGGTGGGAAGGAGACGTGAGGGAGATGAGAGGGTCACGAGGGAGATGCGGGGTGAGATGAGGGATCGCGAGGGTGGGAGAGAAGACGCGAGGGGGACGCGACAGAGGGAGATACGAGCGTGGAGGTGAGGGGGCTGTGAGATGAAGTCGCGTGGGGGAGCAGTGAGAGAGAAACAAGGAGGGAGAGACGCGACTGGTGCGTTGGGAGAGAGAAGCGGGGCTGGGAGATGAGGGAAGGGAGCGTAACGAGGAGAGGGAGATGAGGGAGATGGCAGAGAGAGGGAGAGACGCGAGGCGTGAGGGAGACGCGGGGAGATGGGGAGATTTCCATTTTTGCTGGGAATTTTCTTTTCTGTTCTGAAAGACGTGGGGGAAAGGGGGAAGAAAGGGAATTTCGGGTCGGGTCAAACGGGTTTGGGGCTGAGGGGAATGGGTTGGGTCGGAGGAAAAACGGGTTGGGCTGGATGAGAATGGGTTGGGCATTTGGGCTGTTCTTTTACTTTGGGTTTGGGCTGAGGGATAATTGGGCCTGGAATGTTGGGAATTAATTTGGGGCTGGAAATTGGGTTGAAGAGTTGGGATGAATATACATAGTATATATCGGCTGTATACACACACATGTAATACCAACGTAGGTCAAAAATTGGGTGTCAACAGCTGTCCCTCATTTTACTCGGGTTGATGCAAGCAACTCGAGGAAAATGAAGTTGACCGAACCAATTTTGACCAAACCTAATCATTTTCCAGAGGAAGGATTTGACAAAGGGTTTAGGAATTGTGGCCGAACCCTTGAAACGGGTTTCCTACATATCTCAGGCTATATGAGAATTCAGGCCACTTGTAGTTCGATAAGCTTGATTTACCGCACAATTTGAAAGAATCAAAGTCATCTCGATACCGAATTATGAAGGTGCCGAAATGCTCGAGAATAGAATTCGAGAGCGAATGTTGGAATACAGCCGAGTTTTCGACATTGAATCCGCCTACACATCCTCAAACCTTCGGAATCAGGCTGTGTGTAGTTCGACTTGATCGGTGGGGAAAGGAAATCTATTATGCTAGATTACCTTCGGTTTTGGACGAGCGACAAATTAAACGAGCATGAAAAGGATGTTTGTAACCTCTTAGCCATGAATGTGTACATGGACATAACTTCCAAGTTCTTGGCGTATTGTCACTCAGATTGGAAACTTGCTTCCGACAAGTTGAAACCCCCCGGCTGCGAGACTAAAACTGACAAAACAAAGAAAGACCGACATGACTCGAGAGGGTGGTTCGATCGTGGGTGGAAGTCTCTCCTCTGCTCGCGTCCTAAGAGTTTGACATTCCTCTTTGACTATGTCCCAGTTCGCTGCTAAGAAAAAGTTCCACGTGTTGCGGCATCCTTGTTGATGTCATCCCCACCTGTGGTTTGATTTGAGAATTCATCCTCTTGGATGCTCTCGACAAAGATTGAGATAAAAACTTGTTAGCTTAAAAAATGCAATTAGGATAGGAGATAGTGTCTTTTTACCATGTCGACACTTCATTGTTCTCCTCCATATTTGACGTCGACTCGATCGGTCTGACGTACAGCAAATAAAGCTTGTGTCTGGCATTTGCAATATAACCTTCAATCTAATCTTCATTTGATGTTAAAATAAATAAATGATGATATGATGCTGGTATTTTATTTTTTTTGACATTGTCTTTGATACTCTTCATTTGACGATGAGGCATGAAATCCCCTCGTCGTGCAAAAAAAAATTGACTCGCGATGCATGATTTCCGCTATGCATGATTTCGGCGATGCATGATTTCTGCGAGGCACAAAGTCTTCTCGCGATGCATAAATTTTGACGAGGCATGAAATCTTCTCGTCGTGCATAAAATTGACTCGCGATGCATGATTTCCGCTATGCATGATTTCCGCGATGCATGATTTCTGCGAGGCACAAAGTCTTCTCGCGATGCATAAATTTTGACGAGGCATGAAATCTTCTCGTCGTGCATAAAATTGACTCGCAATGCATGATTTCGCTATGCATGATTTCCGCGATGCATGATTTCTGCGAGGCACAAAGTCTTCTCGCGATGCATAAATTTTGACGAGGCATGAAATCTTCTCGTCTTGCATAAATTGACTCGCAATGCATGATTTCGCTATGCATGATTTCCGCGATGCATGATTTCTGCGAGGCACAAAGTCTTCTCGCGATGCATAAATTTTGACGAGGCATGAAATCTTCTCGTCTTGCATAAATTGACTCGCGATGCATGATTTCCGCTATGCATGATTTTCCGCGATGCATGATTTCTGCGAGGCACAAAGTCTTCTCGCGATGCATAAATTTTGACGAGGCATGAAATCTTCTCGTCTTGCATAAATTGACTCGCGATGCATGATTTCCGCTATGCATGATTTTCCGCGATGCATGATTTTCTATGCTGCGAGCAAACAAAGGTCTTCTCGCGATGCATAAATTTTGACGAGGCATGAAATCTTCTCGTCTTGCATAAATTGACTCGCGATGCATGTTTCCGCTATGCCATATTTTTCCTCCGCGATGCATGATTTCTGCGAGGCACAAAGTCTCTCTCGCGATGCATAAATTTGACGAGGCATGAAATCTTCTCGTCTTGCATAAATTGACTCGCGATGCATGATTTCCA